>LUCM01011614.1:26139-266607 GCA_008360955.1 Fasciolopsis buskii | reverse complement strand
GGTACCAAGTGTCTTGTTTCTGGAGGCTGGCCTTCGCTAGGTGACAAATAAATTTTCCAGTATCATCTTTTTAATTCCGAAATGAAATCACAGTCTGTACACTGCCAATTATCACTGTCGGACCCCACATTCTGCTTCACAACGTTTGACTACTTGATGAAAGTGAGTAGGTGAAAGAAAGTTGGCAAAAACATTTGCTTCTTTTAGGTTAATCAGCGGACTGTTGGGAAAAGAATTCGACAACTACCAACTTCTGTTGGTAAACATACTTGCAGCTGTCGAATGCAAACGGGCTCCTGACCAGACAACACGTTCAATCAGCCTACTCGCTTTTCGGGCCTAACAATCCTTAGTATATCCGGTCACCTATTTATGGCGACGAGTTTCAATCAAATGGAATTTGTCTAGTTATTTCCACCACTCTAATTAGTAATTTTCCTTTTTTCAAGCAAAAAAGCGCACTCGGTGACAAATAGCAACGCGAGGGCGATCTTTGGTTGAACCGATGTCACTCCGGCATCGCTGTGTTTTGTGGTGTGATTGTAATACCACTGCAGTTGCCAGGCGCAAATGGACTATGTGGTGAATTCGACGTTACTGGTGGTCATAGTTCTTGTAGTCTAGAATGACCTCCCACCATTTTGTCGCACTACAATTTATCTTTCTAATTTGGTTTTGACATAGTTACCAATGATTTGTTGCTTGGCTAAATGACGAAGGCACAAGCAGCCGTTATTTCAGCTATGCAATTGAATCTCGGCTTTCGTAACACCGCTATAGTGGCGGCTTTCTCGCACACACGAATGCTTGCAAGATAACTTCACCACTGTTGACAAATCCCATTTGTCTGTTATAAAACGTAAAGGAACCCAGATGCATTGCTTCCACATGGTGATTTGATTAACAACTGGATGTCTCCATTCAGTACGATGTGTTGCCCAACTTCCGTTTCACCTAGACTACGGTCTGTGAGTCCTTTGCCGCGCTAGACGAGTACTCATTCATTGTAGTACATGTTGGGTAGAAATACTACTGTTCGACACATTTCCCACAGGATTTTTCCAACTACAGTTAGCTACAAACGATATTCATATGTGTTTTCACATAGTGGGTAGAATAATTCGGTAGCTAAACGAGTAATATTAACGGTTCGAAAAGTGGATTAACTAAGGATCACAACATCAGCCAAAGTTGGATTCATACGCGAACTGTCAGGAAGTCAACCCAAAGTTTTAATCTGAATGCTACCTGCCACACCTAACAATGAATCTCCCGCTGACAGCTAATATCATTACCTATGAGGCCAAAGCTCTCATCTATCGATAAGTGTTTTAATTTAGCCAGGTATCTTTGGTGTTATAGTTGCGAGACATTTTAAAAGTGAATAGTTGTTCTTCCTGGTTTCAATAAAGGATGTTTATATGGGTTCGTTTATTTTATGAGACTCAGGCAGACGGAGTTCGTGCCAAAAATGACTATTTCATGAGGTAAAATCAATTGAAAGCAGTTACTTGACCATCATTATCGTGACGTTTGGACGTATGCAACGCCATCCTATCTTCTGCTTACTGACAGTTCGTATTCGAGCCTGTCGATGGTTACATAACCTTCTAGGTGAAAGGTTTTGCCTATGGGGTCAAAATTTTAAGGTCACTTTCTCAGTTGTCAGCCATAATGCGTCCATTGCTGTCACTCCTATTTCTTACAGAGAGGATAAAATAATAGTTTATAACGTTATTAGTATTAGTACTACCTTCATTATTATAGTCTCCTCTGGGTTCCGTACGTGTGCACTGTTATACATATATATATATGCGCATTTGTGTTGCTAAGTAAGTGCCGATGTTCCTTAACCCAAGTGACATGTGTTAGAACTATCTCGCTGAATACAGTAGCATGTAATAATTGTGTGGAACTACAACTCCAACCTCTACTTCCTTCCAGGCCAAATAGAGGCAACAAAGAATCCGCTCGTACGGTCAAGTGTTTCTGAGACCGAAAGCAGTCCTAGCCGGAATGCGGACATTTGCCACAAAATGGAACAAAGTAGTGCACACGTGTTAGAATATTGAAGGCGATAGAAAGTTGCAACACCGGTGCATTAAAGCACATTAGAGAGATTCGAATAGTTCCGGTAAGCACAGACACACAAAAGACGGAAACGTAAACCGATGACATTGATCAACCAGTTCACGTATTCTCGTTATCCTCCGGATTTAGGTGAACGCTATATGCTTAGACGTGGCATAGCGATAACATCTGTTTCAAAACACCGTGAAATCGGCTGTGTCAGGTTTAATTCACCATATATGATTCGAAATTTTAAACCATTGTAATGCCTTACAACTGTCCGGTATTCTTGTCAAAACGGAAGAAAATAACAAGATCGTTTCGTGGGAAACGCACGTGCAAGGCACAGACATTTTCGAAATTTAAAGAGATAATCCATCCCCATCCAGATGAACATCAAGACTACCTAACATCTTTTATCTACATCCAATTTGTGGACCCCAGCTTCCACAGTCATCGAATATCGGATGTTGTGACACTTGTGCACTCATTGCTCGCTAGTTTACATATCACCCTTTTTACACATAGCGCTTCGCTGTTTTTTGAAACAAGAATACACGTGTTTACACAACGACCTCGGTTACCGCTGCTTGCTGTTGGTTTGTATTCATGCCGTTATCGATCGCTCTCGCTTGGCAAATTGGTTCGCCATTCCAGCGTGGAGAGTGCCTGCTTCTTAACCCTTACGGGATCAGTCAAATTGGAAGAGAAGACAGGAAATTGCTGCAGAGCTCGGTTGTATATGTGGCTGACTGTAAACCTGTACTGGACCTTTAGGCATGCTCTGAGTTGGCGATGTTGTTACCTCTAGAACTCGCTGCTAGCCGTTTTTGACGTGTGTCCGTTGGAGCCATTACAGTTTTCACCACGCATCATACCTTCTCATAAGTCACAACTCGAATTCCATGCCTCCATTACTAATCCATTTATCTCTTATCCCAGTGTTATAGTCACCAAAGTGCAGTATCTGTTGTGTTAGCCATCTTTGAGGGTTGTGTGACCTACCTGAATTGCACCGGAACAGAAACATTCAAGCGAGGCGAAGCCCATAAGCTTATCGGTCAGAATAGTCAAACCTGCATGACGGTCTACAGGCTTCGTGCTACTTGTCTGCTTATTGTCACAAGATCGATAATCAACTAACATGCATGTGCGTCAGCGTGTACGTGATTGGTTAGTTTGAACAAAACGCTAACCAGTCTTTACTGACATTCTATTTGTTAATGCATTTTTGTGTTAAAACTATCTAGATAGTCATTCGTTCACTTCATATCACATGATATCCAACACCTGGATATCCGGCAATTAAGTTGTCTGACGAAACCCGGGACACTTTAATAATTAGCTACGGATAGCCTATTCTGTAGGTGAATTTTATACATTCTACTCTAACTGAATGCTCACACTGATCAAATATTGTTCGTTGCCTCACTGTTTCCATTGTGGATTTCTTCCATCCCATTCAATTTTTGCATCTCAAATGGCCAAATACGTGTTTCGGTTGCGTGAAATTCTAACCACTGTTTAATGGTCCATCTCGGACACACTAAGTGCTCACGGGGTGATAGGAGTAGAGGAACAAAATGAGATCACTCGTCGACTGAATTACATGTCCCCAAACCCAGTGGTGCTCTTTACATTCGATGGAACCCTCCCTGTCATCGTTCATGGCTTATGCTTGACAAGAAACGACTGAATAGCGACTATCTGTCGGTTTGCCTACTCCATCAGATCAACTGCTTCCAATGTTGTGGGGATCCTGCATCCCTGCCAGTTGCCAAAAGAACACGCAATAATTCAACAGCCTAGTTGAATAGGTACGTCATCCTAGATGGTAAAAGCTTAGTAACAACTGCTTATGCCATGAGAAGTCACTTAAATAAATCATTCTTTAGGACCTGAAAACAATTTGATGTCTGATTGTGACTTCTCTACCAGTTCAAAATATTTTGCTTACTAAGACTACCAGTGTGATCTCACACGTGTATACTAAGTCCGCATTTATGGGTGTTTACACAGATAAGCAGACTTATGTTGAACTCCTTCTCTTATGTGACTCAGTGGAAAGGATTATTGGTAGGAGTTGTGCTAAGGAGTTTCCATCCGATTCAGTTATCCAGTCGATACCCCGTTTATAGATGCACCTAAATAAATTTCCAATTCGTTATTTATACTATGGTTATTAGCACTGCTACCGCTATCACTGGAACAACTGTAGTTCGTTTTTGTTGTGATCACTACTTTTCCTTCTGACCTTCTGTTTGGTCAGACACTTTCCTAAACGCAGGGTTTTTCACGCGCACACGAGTAGCACGGGGAGATTGACCACTCTCCCGGAAGCCTTAAACAAGTCTACTATTCATATCCTCGGATCTGACACACATAAACTATTAGATTACACTTAAATTGAATTTCAGTCCCAATGCTTTAATCCTAATTGTAGACTTCAGTCGGTCACATACAGCTCAAGAATCGTCAACCTATCTGTGCGTCTACAGGGGACACCGCTGTTTGCTCGATGGTTGAAGGAAAGATATTAACAATAACCGGTTGTGATTTAGGTTCTAAGCTTGTTATAATAATGTACAAAGTTTGTAAGTAAAATTCTAATCCTGTTTGAATTTTTGAGCCCCGAACTCAGACAGATTGCTCACCAAACCATTTGCACATGGAAAACTATCCAAAATATACAGTCCACAATCGAAACCTGGCAACAAATAAATTCCAAAATGATTCAAAAAGTCACAAACAATTTCATAAAAAACCATTCATCTCAACATTCGTTGGAATCACCGAGTCACATCTGTTTCGGTTAACCACTCAGCAACATTTCAGAGTGTCTGGTAGTATTTCTTGCACATCAGTTAGAATGGAGCAATGATTGCATGATTTGTTCACATCACCCTCCTCCTTGTCTCGTGATATCAATTTCAGTGTTCACATGTTCTTCTGTACCAATCATCCGATCATGTTGGAATATTGCATGCAGCACAACTGTGACAGTTGCTGATTGGATGTTGAAAGGTCAGTGGGAATTACATGGAACTAACCATTGGAATGATCACCGGGTTGGAATTGCATTTGATGATCTCGTCACCCACCCCATCCCTCATCGCCAACCCATCACCGACTGATAACTGACTGAGGATATCCAGAGGATGTCCAATGACTTGAGTTAGCAAAAACATGATCCGAATTGCCATGTGACAATGAGAATACAAAGATGAGAATATAAAATGATTACGACGAGGTCCCACTGTTTCGTTTGTTTATTCTACTCCTTGGAATTTGTGAGGGAATCATGCAGTTGCTTTCCATTCATTGTCTTGTTCCGAAATTATTCTTCGTTATTTGTCTGGCAAATTATGTTCTCACAACAACGGTCACCGAGGCTGGTAGTGACGGGACGATGAGTACAGTGGAACGAGAGCATGTGAAAACTATCACTACTACTACTACTACTCCTACTACGGATGAGGCCACTTCTCATATGAGAACTGCAACCCATTCGGCTGGACTGATGGCACATCACAAACGACCTCCTTCACGGCCATCGACAAAACCACCTCCGTCACCGTCCCCAACGAAACGCCCGAAGCCACCGCCATATCCACCACACGGTCACTATCCTCCTCCGCCTCCTCCACCTCATCATCATCATTATTATCACTAAGGTTACCATTACCGTACGCACTTGAGCCATCATGTCGTTGAACGTGAATTCACCATGTTGCATTATCCACAATGATTGGGGAACCATTCAGGAAGCAGAACTTGATTCATTCATTCTTCAAAATTGCTGCCCAGAACGATTTCACCCTTTGATTGGAAAATTACTGATACAAAATAACCCACAAGATTGCTTTTTTGACTTCTTTCATGGTTTGAACTGCACTCGAGTCACTTTTACGATGAGTATGGAATTAGTCCACTCTAAAATACGTGGGCTTTCTGTCATGTATTCACGAAAAAACAGTATAATTGAACTCTAAGTTTGGCCGATTATAAGTCCTGATGTCTGATGCATGAGATCTGTCAAGTTACATTCATTGTACCCGTAAGATACTCAAACAGTCAATGGCTTTTTCACTTGTTGACAAGTTCGATATGTGTGCAGCGCACGGGAAACGGGTACCTTTTTCAGGAGGAAAATGTTTCATTTAGTGATAAACCACCCCTTGTGTACTCGGAATGGTTTTTACAAACACAACTTACAATCAAAACAGTTAGCTACCATATAATTGTATAAAGGGAACTGCAACTTATCCATAGAAATCGGTTTCATTTGGACCCTGGAATTCCCTCAAATTAGTCACTAGAATATCCAATTCTTTGGATCTGTTCGACGATAATATGAACCACCTGCGCAAAAAGGATGAGCCGTTCCAGTGCGTAGCATTTTTTCCCTGGAGCTGCAAGGATTTATTTCACCCATTTTTGTGATCAGTGGTAGGAGGATGTAAAATAATTTTCCATAAGCATTGCAGCCTACCACGAAGAACTGTCATTAGGTGAAAGGGACCTCGATGTGGAAATGAAGCTGTCATGGTCACGGTATTTTGCTGCGTTGCTAGAAATTGCTTGCGTCTACGCGTAAATGTTGGCTGATCGTCATCATGGGAGACAGGCACATTTGGCGCAATTGTGTCTTCCCGTGATGTCTTGGGCGTGTCAATATTTTGCCCCATACTGGATCACTGAACTAAAACAGAAAATATTTCCGCTCGTAGGAGCCGTCCACCAGTCGAAATCTACTGGCCGTAAACGGTACAATTCCACCTCTCCGCTTCTCTTACGAATTTGCTCACGTGGCTCCATACGATTGTCCTTGAGTGACCACGATCATAAGAGAACCTCCGGTGTAGATAGCAGCCTCTTCTTGTTACGGGAATTTTTTACTGGCTAAAAGGTGATTTCAAATTGTTTATGCTTCCACTAGCATCAATCAGAAAACGAACTTTTGGTATTAAAACAATCAGCTATAAGTTGACGTTTGGAGTATTTTTCGTGACTGGAAGCATTATGTTCAATTGTTCCTGGATCTTGATTTTGTCTTTCATTTGTCTGCGACGAAATAAAAGAAAAATTACTGGATAACAGAAAAAAAGGAATAGACAGAGAGGGATCAAGCGTGGAACCCATATACCGAAATACCATTGGTTTGAGTGACAAAACACGGGATGCATCCCTAAATACTAGTAGATAATCTAATTCGGTAGTTGCATGAATAGTATTAATGGCCCGAAGAATGGGCGAACAGGAGATCAAAATATCGATCGCACTCGGATTCGGATGGACGTGGAGGAATAAATCAACGTCACCCTATTGTATTCGGATGGCTAAGAAACGGCAGTTTGTATACGGCCACTACCGTGAATGGTAGGGGTTGGCAAACACTTTTACAGTTCATTCGATCTCTGATTTCATTCCCACGAAATTCCGGTAACAAGAGATGCTCAATCCGTCGACATCATGGATTTTGGAGTAGGTATACCTGGGGATTGGGACTGACAACTGTGAAAGTCCGCACTAGTTAAGTTAACTTGGCCTATTTAAGTAAGCAAATGTGATCGAAGACGGAAGTCATAATGCGCGAACAAATCTCAGTCTTAACTATGAGATCGAATTAATCAGGAGGAAATCAATGAACACTGTAGGGGACCAACTAATTGAGCATATCACCCCTGATGTGTTGATCGTGCCAGCCCATATTGGATCGATTAGTTAAGAAGTCAATGAGGTCACAATCGAATGTCCATTGCACTCTCAGCTGGATCTGATACGCGTCGAATTGACGTTATTTTTGTGATATTCGAACGAACAGGAAAACTTTGTTTGTGGAATGACAAGTACTATCCAAATGGTGCCTTATCTAATCTATGATAACAGCTTTTCCAATTTACACTGACAAAGTGACAACATATGGGCGACACAAATCCGATACTAATGAACCGTACTGTACTCTCCTGCTCGACAATGGATTCTTCCCGATATATCAGCCTGGCGAAAATATTGTAGTTCACAAACATCCAAGTATTACACTATCTTGTTTTTTTTGGACATCGGAAGCGATTCTAATGACCTTGCATTTGGATGCACGGCACTAACTTCCGATCGTCGGTTGTCGTGATAATAATTCACTGATCATGAATGGTCTAATTTCACATTCAGCATTTGATTAGGAGATTTCTAAGGAGTCAGCTAAAATGATAGAGCTTACAAATGTGGCTAAAATGGGCTGCGTGTTTTTAACGTGCACAATAAACCACACGACTGCCTGTTCTCTCCCTCGGGTATGCTCATTGCTTTGGTCACTTCTGTGATGATTCAAGTTTGGGATTGGCTACCGGCAGTGTCGTAGAAATGCAGACTAATGTTGTTTTTATTAGATATTTGATATGTCGAAAGTGGACAACGTCTATGAAAGAAAAACAAAGTTTCAACCATTTCGGATGCACGAAAACTCCAACCGTTTTTCCAACTAATTGAGTCAATCGACATAAGGAATGTATCAAAATATCGATGTGCTATGTATCGTTTTTTATTATGAATCATATATTTTTAATAACACGCTATTATTAACATTATGGCACTTCTAACATTTATCTAGTTTCATTTGGAATGACCCGAGCTGATAATATCTCAAAATGGGCTTCGAAGACAGTTTGCACTGTATAAAAATGTAATTCACAACAGTTATGATGCTAATTGTATTGTAACTCGTTGAACACAATAGTAAAGCACCACAGACGGTTATCGACATCGCTTAAGTTCGAGACTTGCAGAAAGGGACGGGTAGTCGCATTGTCCTCTCAGTAGTCCATTCCATCTGATCGTGCGCGTCCGAAAGGATCGACCGGGTCCATCCGATGCCTAGTCCGTGTTTGACATATACACGTCTCTCTGGAGTTCAGGCGTAGAGGTCGTCACAAATGAGTGTTTGGTGAGTGGTCATCACCGCACATGAGTCCATACGTATATTCTTCTTTCTGTTTGTGCCATTTGATCGAAAGGAGATTAGCGACGAATGCATTTGCCAGCTTATCGACTACACGTTACGTAATTGCAATACGACACGCAATAGTCTATTATTCATTGTTGTCCGCATTCATCAAGTTAATCAACTGAACTTCTTTGACAGTATCAAGGAACTGTTTACAAACTACATCTCATCACCTCGGATACAGTCAAATATGAGGCATAGTGGACGGCACTAAACTTTACTTTGTAGCCTTGCAGATTTATCACATGCATGCGGGCACGCACGCACGCATATATAAACACTGGTATTCTTAGGCAATACTGGGACCCAAAGGATGTTACTACAGGGCAGAAGGAAAGCAAACGAGTGAGACACTTTTATTGAACGACTAGACAAGATAGTCTTGAGCATCGTGCTCGGCCATTCGTGGTGCGTTTTGACTGTCTGCTCAGAACCCTTGCATTTGTTCTTCCAGCCATTCTTCGGACCAAATTCTAGCAATACCGTACTTATTTGCCAAAAGGATTTCGTTTTACGTTTGCGAAATACTTTGGACCTAGTCAGTATCGTTCCCATGGTCAGTTGATCTCGACCGTTTTGACGTTCACTGTGCCTCCCATGGAACTAAGCCCTCTATCTGTTGTGGATGCGTTGCCCTGTACAGATGACCATTTAACGTGTCAAAGTGTAATTGCTTTCCAAGTTAAAATAAAAAAACAGATTTGCACTGTCCGTGGCAAACGTCACATTTATCCGTAGTTACGTGTTTTACAATTAAATATAAACTAGGACCTTTTGAAATGAATTTCAAAGACAAAAACAAAACAATCGATTCCAATGTAGACGGCATGGGATAAATGCATTGGAAATTCGCAAAGTGGACCGAACGACAACAGTGAAAGCCCGTCAGTGATAGCGAACAGAGAGATTGAATGTTGTCTGCCCTAATAAATAGTCCATCGCTAACGATTAGTGATCTAATCACATGCATGAGACATTTACGATAGACGGATTTCTCGCACGAGTTGGATATTTCATTCCTGTGTCACCGGGATTCTGGTGATTTTAGTGCATCTCTGCTCCCTTGGTTTGCAGAAAATAATAGAACGAAAAACCTATCCAGATATCGTGCGTATTTAATTGGAAAAAAAGAGTTATGCAAACAAATCCGAAGAATGGGCAGTTCATTCGGGAAAACCAAATTAGAAAGAAGGATAGAATTTTGTTGTTTTAAAACCGAGGTTGCAAAAAAAGTGAGAACACATCAAACAGCACATACCATAGCAACTTTCACTGATATCTAAGCTCATTTGCTGGGTTTTCACGTAGCCGGTTTATTTGCATCCCTAAAATCATTGAATTTGTCCAATTGGAACAAAACAAATAGAAATTCGTCTAATGAATGAGAAATGGTATTGGTTCAGACATCGGTTGAAGTGAATTGATGGACTAAAGAGCCGGTAGTGGTTGGGCTACAGGAGCGGGATTTGGTAGGGATACGGACTGAGGAATTACGACTGGTTGCGACTGAGGGACGGGTAGGAGTTGGGGTTGTGGTTGAACTATTGGCTGGGGCTGGACCAGTGGAACAAGTTCTGGCTGTGGTTGCGGTTGTACCTGAGGTTGGGATTGGGGTTGTAAATGTGGTTGTGGCTGTGGTTGTGGTTGTGGCTGTGGTTGCAGCACTGGTTGAGGTTGTGGCTGTGGTTGCAGCACTGGTTGAGGTTGTGACTGTGGTTGTGGTTGTGGCTGTGGTTGCAGCACTGGTTGAGGTTGTGGCTGTGGTTGTAGCACTGGTTGAGGCTGGGCATTCGGAACCGTTTGAGGTAGACTAATAGGCTGTGGTTGAGAGGACAGGAATGGTTCTGGGAGTGAAATAAGGTGGGGTAAAACTTGCACCCCTGGTTGAGGTTGTATTGATGGTTGCAAAGGGTATGTGATCACTGGACCAGGTTGTAACACCCATGACGACTGGAGAATTCTTCTGTCCGCTTGAGTTGATCCTACATCTGCAATCGTTTCTGTTGTCGTTGTTATCCCTGCCGTCTTGGTCGTCTTGATTTCATCAACTTTTCCCTCAGTGACAATCCATTCTTCCCCCGTTTCTTCAAGTACCGACGACAGAGGAGCAGTAAAAACATGATTTGCCAGGCAAATAGCAATGGATAATCGCAGAACAATAGACAACAGATGCATCGTCTATTCACAAATTTTGCCGATTACAAAGCATATAGACGAACAAACCAAAAGCAGCGCGTGACGGAGGCTTTATATTCTCATCTTTCGCTTCTGATAATCCGCATCTGCCATGTGATAAGTCAGATCACGTTTCTAGGAGGTTCAGGTCATTGGAAATCGTTTGGATGCGCTCGATCACTAAACCGCGCGTGATCCAGTGGAACTTCATTGAAATCCATATAGGGTAACGCAATCAACGCAATCTAGTTCTAACTTGGCAAGGAACTCACTAACCGTCCTTTTTCGTTTAGAGTGGCACCGTTTTCATTTGACAAATATTTCGATACTCCAGCACTAATTGTACCAAGTGTGTGTGTTCGCTCTCATTTGAGTATGATCCAGTGACTGATGCAAAGGAACATGTGAGGAGCAAAACGTTTAGTGTCGCGAGATTGGGGTGGAATATGGCAGTAGTTCAACCTGGAATAACCAATTCATGATCCATGACATCGCGCTGAACAATGCAAAACTGGATTGTTTGTTAACTAGAATTAGAGATGACTGAAAAAATACGGGAAACTTTGGAACGAAGACATTTTGTGTAGCAGTATTTCTGGTGTTTTGGTCAAACCCGAGAATCGATAGATCAGGTCGATTACGGCCGTGAGTTTTGCCAATTGCTGCCACGTTCACTTCAGTTGTATGTCTAAGTACACAGAAAAGACACCTAATTGGTCAACTGGAGACTACTCGAAACGATACTGATTGATATTCATCGTTTACCGCAAGGCTAATTTGACACGGCAGTGACAGAAAACCACTCGACAAGAAAATGTCACTTGTTAGATGTTTGCATAATTGTTCGCTTCATACGTTTTATGTCAGTCGATTAGTAATGACGTATGTTGAACACGGATTCACTTGTTCGTGAAGCGTCACTCAATAGTCTCGTATCCATGATCGACCTGATCAAACGAGTTCAGGACCTGGTATATAGATAATAAGCATCGGTACGGTGAACTTGTGGTGCTCATAAATGACTGTGCTGCTAACTCCACAAGTTCCTACTGTGTTCGTTTGTTACTATTGTACACGTAACACTGCGCGTAATAAGAATGTACTGTGATACATTGCAGGATGTGTTGGTTTTCTAATTCCATACTAGAGTGCGCGGGATTCTTGTATTCCAATACGTAGGCTATCACATATCTTTAGTAATAATTCTGTTCCAGAGTTGGCAGAATAATACTTACTTTTACTGGTAATGTATATGCAAACACGTGGCCTGGCCGTCTGTCAGTGAATAAACAGTGGCGCAACCGGTAAATAAACAACCAATCTGAAAACCATTAAGGAGGATTCGAGTTAATTAAACAAGGCGGCATTTAACTGGGGCAAAGCTTGTACCTGATCAGCGGGGTCAAATGGATTGATCGATTGGTGGATAAAGGAATTTTGACACCAGCATGTTCTTCTTGATCTACGCCCATTGTCTCGTCAATCATAAAAGACGAAAGTACCAAGAAGATTTGCAGTTATTACCCTATCACGGTGAATGAACTCCTTAGACGGATAGCTTGTTTGACACCATGAGCCCGAAGATATCCTTCAACAGTCTGACCACTGTGAAATATTTTGTAAGCTCAACCTTCGGGAAACATTCTTACAAATACCCCTCGATGACAAATTTGACGGCTCAACCGCCATATACGCTCCCCTTGTACTAAAACCTTATGACTCGCAGCCACAGTTTTTTTCCGTGGCGACTTGGAGATGGCCGCGTTTGATTGTGCAAAATACCTTGCCAACATATTTGATCAACTTGGATTTTGGCGTTAAAACGTTTGTTTGCTGTTCAGTGCCACAGGGTTGCCAATGTTGTTTGTCCGCGTGCAAAAATATCAATTGATTTTCGCCAATTGAAAAACAATTTTGACCTCGGCTTGGGGACAATTGAAGTCTTAACCCTCTTAGCAATACCTGGTGTCCTTGTTGCTTTATGTTGGGATCCCAAGACGAAATTATTTTTTAAATGAAAAAGTCGTTTGCGTGAATGTTGCCTTCGGAATTCAGAGGAGACGTTGGAACCTGTTACTTGTTCATCTTTAGTTTGCAAACGGAAATGAAAAACATCCGTCTTGAGCTGCTAAACTGGGAGGTCTGTAGTGGCGTCGATCTTTCGAAGAATATAAATTGTTTTCAGGGACTGTTTCCTCCAATACCTACTTTGACGCCTCATATCAATTATATGAAATTTGTTCAGTCGCGTTTGTGTTATTGCATACGGGATCTATAAGCTTTCGTTCGTGCTGCACATTGCAGGAGTTCTTCATTTCGAATTCCATCGACTCTTCCGCACTTCCACAACGCATGGCTAAGGAAAATCATCTTTTGTATCGGGGTGCTTTAGATCGTTGCCGTACGAACGATTTTCATCCTTTATCTTATTCATCCTTTATCTTATTCATATTTTTGTTTTCTTGAAAGTTTGTTGGTTCGCACTCACCACGTGATGTTGACACTCACTGTTTTGTGACCCGCATGAACCACGCGCGTATTTCTGTACAGTGACATCGGCTTTCGTTTTGAGTTTTGTAATAGTATATTTAGGGTTCATTTGTGCTTGTATGCTGATTTCTTTTATAATCCAGTGCTGCAGAATTTATAAATAAATTGTTTTGGATTTGGAATTCGACCTTGGCTGCACTCTGCTCAAACGCCGTTTGCAACCTCTCTATTGGGATTTTTCATCTGGAACATTATCTTACCGGTGTTACCTCGCCACCACGATATATGCAATACAATTTTTGCATCCGATTGTTTACTCTCGTCTGTTGTATTCTGCCGACTGACAGGCCTAATCAGTTGCGGTATAGAATCAAATGAACGGCTAATTCTGGGTCGCATTTCAAAGGTACAATTAAACCCTTCCAATTCAATAAATTTTTCTGTAGAACCCAGTGGATTATTCTTATCTTAGGCGTATATGGTGGCAGCTTCCATGTGTAATTTATCCGTTTCTATTTCGTTTTGTTTTCTGTCCAGTTGTTTTTCTCTCTTGGTCCGCTTTCTGTGTAACTGTGAGTAATCTGGACTATCTCGACCCTGGAATTAATGCACTTGCAGTGACACTCACCGTTCGAAGAAAGTCACCCTTCTGGTTGTCTTTTGAAGTTAGAATCGCTTTGGGGAAGGTGGCCGTAGAAAACGTTCAATTGCATTGTGTAATTGCTCTTCTCTTACTTCAAATAGTCGTTGAGGTGCGGGATATGTTAGCACTGAAGTGATCGGTGAACAACAAATAAACAAACTGTTCGCTGAAACTAAATTAGAGGAACGCAGACTGTCACCTGCTTCGACATCTAGGTTTTAAAACCTGGAGAGAATCCAAAAATTAAAAATTCGTTCCTAAAAGAGATGTTGCTTCAGAGGCCGCTGTCTGACATGTAGAAGGCACTCTGTTTGTCGGTGGTGGAGCACCTTGAAGCCCAGATCTTCGATAAAATGTGGGAAGCGCACAAACCCGAATTTAATCAGACGACCAACGCAGAAGCCAGCCCGTCCGTTGTAGACAAGCAGAGCATTTCGCTGCAACAGGTCATACAGCAGAATCCACATCGGACTTTGTCCCTCACCCTCGCTCATCAGCGATGTACGTTGGTGCCATCAACTTTCCCGATCCAAGGCACGTGGCTATATTCCATCCTGCTCTATTGAACCAGCCAATCAGGAAAACGGTCGCACCGATTCCTAATGGTGGCAAAAGCCACTGGCAAAAATAGTCTTCTATTCTACGTTGTGGACCGGAGCTTTGACATGCGATATTTAGTTAACATAGATGATGAGGTCAGCGTTTCCACCTAAGGTACAGCGTTTGAATAGGTGCCAATTTTGTAGCCTGCTTGTCCTAAATGGTATTCTAATGCGAACTTATGGACAAGGTTCACGGACATTAGACTCCGATTTCCGTTGTAATTTTCGCCGGGTTTTCTTGGCCGCAGATTTTCAGAATGCCATACTTTTTATTGATCATCCGCACCACTTTCACCTCTCGGCAGACATCAGAGACTGGCCTCTTGTTGATCATGTTACGAAACTATCTCCGAGTGTTGTTTTGGTCAAGTCTGCATCAGTAAGCCCAACCTGCTATAATTCCACTGGTCCGCAATTATTCGGTGATGTCCTTGACTTACTTCACCAGGTCCACTGAGCGTCTCAGTGGCCGTAAACGGCAGCGTCACCATCACATGAACACTCCATGTCCGACGGCCTGTAATAAAGCACGTCGACTTGCATCCGACAAGATTAGAATTGTGGAAGCAGAGTTTGAGCAAGTTATTGCTGTTAATTAGTCGCGCATCTAATAGTCCATGGGATTCTACGCTACACTCGGTCCCAGGAAATCCATTTTCGCATTAAATTTGCAGCTAAGGTGAATACTGATGTAAGCCACCCTGTCGTGCCAGACAAATCTGCAGGAGTCAAGCCATGTTCCTTGAAATTCTACCAGAAATGATGTTAGAATAGACTCGCTCACCGATGGGATCCGTGGTGTGAGCTCATCCGAAGTCTTATCGGGAGTAGCCGACATTTCTTCCGAGATAATGCCAAAGGGAGAAATCCGAGGGAATCCAACCCGGAGACTGCAGGGTCCGTGGTGCTAGTCCAGTGCATAGAGAACTGTTCACTCTACCAGTTAATAGTAACTGGTACGGTATATACGTGTGCGCCTTCTTGTCGAAATAACGTCCCTAATAGTTTTGATAAAGATGAAGCTTCTTCGCAACCAGAAAACATTCATTGCTTGCGAATTTACGGTCGCAGTAACTTTTTCTGCGAGACCAACCTGTGCTAAGTCATGAATTTTAGACCTGGCGTTAACTTTCACATCACTTCTTCTATTACTTTCGTAGTAAGCAGACAGATGTGTCATACGCCAGATCCCGTCTCGTGGATATTCCAAAAATGAGAGCACTACAAAAGCTTTTTTAAATGAATAGTCCGTACAGGTGCGAACACAGTGCACCATCCTCCGGATGATCTAAGACAAATAGCGTTTCAATCGATGTCTGTTACAGCCCCCAAAGACTCATTTCCTCAGCATTCTAAACACAGAGGCCTTCGAGATTCCTAATATCCTGGAGGTCGCTCTCACAGGAAAACTAGGTTTGCTGGTTTACAGATCTCCTAATGCGGAAGTTTGTCCTTCAGTGACTGCTGCCATTGGAATGCTTGTTTATTTGTGCATGAGAAGACCTCTGTAAGTTGTCAGCCTATGAACAAGGCCAAAACAAAGCTGAAGCATGGGTTTCCGTTGGTCTGAGTGTCTGCAGTGCAACCTGCAGCGGAACATGGTTTTTTTCCACCGGATGGCTTGTTTAATCAAAGGTGCAGAACGGATGGTCCCAAAGCGAATCTCGTATAACGTTTGCATGCCCTTAACCTTTGTGACCACTCGTGCGTCATTCTCACTCGGCTTCGTACGATCACAATACTAGCAGCCCCGACACTTGACCGGTACAACGAAAAGACAGCCGAAGGCTGTAGCAGGTTGAATATATTTGGACAGGAGCGTGCGAGCGAGGCGTACGTGAGCAACATACAAGCGGCGACCGCGCTTGGCGGTTAACGTTAAGTTAAACAAGTTATATGGAGGAACAAATCCAAGTTTCACTACAAACGTTGACCGCCCAGCGCAGCCGAACTTGCTCGTTGCTCACGTACGCCCGCTCGGGTGCTTTCGTCAAAGTATTCTCTCCCGGCTACCGCTTCCTACTGCTTCTCCCTTGTACCGGTCAAGTGCCACAGTTTTCAGTATTCCAATCGTACAGAGGCGAGTAAGAATGGCGCACAAGTCAGGATTGCTCAGCGTTAAACAGCAAGGGAGGCCTCACTGACCGCTGCCGTTCCCCAGAGTTATGGGTTTCTATAAAAACAGTGAATATCCAAAGGGAACAGGGAATGGATCTACACAGGCGGGAAAAGATAAGATACTGCTGCAGCCAACACACGGAACACAGTCTAACTGTACAAATGCACGTGTTTTTAATCGTTCTGATTCGGTACAGAATGAAAACACGATCGCCACTGTTCACGGTTCACTGTCATATATTTCAGTGTTTGCAGCCAGCTAGTTGACGAGTCTTTCGGACCCCAACCGCAAAGACGTGAGACACCTAATTACTTAAGTTCTCTGTACATTTTCTCATTTCAAGTTGCCACGTCATCTGCTGACCTCCACAGGGGTTCTTTCATTCCTTAGGAGCAATACAAAATAGGGCACGATATGGTAAACGAGTGTTCGCCATACGCAACACAAGACCCAACCAGCGTAGTCTGCTAGGTCTTGTGTTGCGTATGGCGAACACTCGTTTACCATATCGTGCCCTATTTTGTATTGCTCCTAAGGAATGAAAGAACCCCTGTGGAGGTCAGCAGATGACGTGGCAACTTGAAATGAGAAAATGTACAGAGAACTTAAGTAATTAGGTGTCTCACGTCTTTGCGGTTGGGGTCCGAAAGACTCGTCAACTAGCTGGCTGCAAACACTGAAATATATGACAGTGAACCGTGAACAGTGGCGATCGTGTTTTCATTCTGTACCGAATCAGAACGATTAAAAACACGTGCATTTGTACAGTTAGACTGTGTTCCGTGTGTTGGCTGCAGCAGTATCTTATCTTTTCCCGCCTGTGTAGATCCATTCCCTGTTCCCTTTGGATATTCACTGTTTTTATAGAAACCCATAACTCTGGGGAACGGCAGCGGTCAGTGAGGCCTCCCTTGCTGTTTAACGCTGAGCAATCCTGACTTGTGCGCCATTCTTACTCGCCTCTGTACGATTGGAATACTGAAAACTGTGGCACTTGACCGGTACAAGGGAGAAGCAGTAGGAAGCGGTAGCCGGGAGAGAATACTTTGACGAAAGCACCCGAGCGGGCGTACGTGAGCAACGAGCAAGTTCGGCTGCGCTGGGCGGTCAACGTTTGTAGTGAAACTTGGATTTGTTCCTCCATATAACTTGTTTAACTTAACGTTAACCGCCAAGCGCGGTCGCCGCTTGTATGTTGCTCACGTACGCCTCGCTCGCACGCTCCTGTCCAAATATATTCAACCTGCTACAGCCTTCGGCTGTCTTTTCGTTGTACCGGTCAAGTGTCGGGGCTGCTAGTATTGTGATCGTACGAAGCCGAGTGAGAATGACGCACGAGTGGTCACAAAGGTTAAGGGCATGCAAACGTTATACGAGATTCGCTTTGGGACCATCCGTTCTGCACCTTTGATTAAACAAGCCATCCGGTGGAAAAAAACCATGTTCCGCTGCAGGTTGCACTGCAGACACTCAGACCAACGGAAACCCATGCTTCAGCTTTGTTTTGGCCTTGTTCATAGGCTGACAACTTACAGAGGTCTTCTCNTTTGGTCGATGCAACCTCGACCTGGCTGAAATCTGGCCTGTGGTTCGCGGATATTACTCTCGCGAATCGGTGTCAAACGGCTCAGCATTAACGAAGCTAACACCTTAGTAACTATCGGAATTAAACTAATACCACAATGATTGCTACAGTCACTCCGTGTACATTTTTTGAAGATGGGTATGGTCAGTGACTGACCTCACGATATCGGGATACGCTCCTCGTTCCAAATATCATGAAGCAAGGAGGTAAGTGATTTCATAGGCACTTCTCCACCCAACTTGAAAAGAACTGGGGGAAGTTCATCGGGACCGGCATCTTTTCTGCTCTTCAGAAGCCGAATATTCGACTCCACTTCCACTTCCGTTGGGGGATCAAGTGACACCTCCCAAGGATTCACAGCTCCAGACGTCGGACTAGATATGATAGCGTATGGCCAGTTAAACTGATCCTTGAAATGCCCTGCGCAACGGTCCAGCCCTCGTTGTCTACAATGGATAAGCTCTCCATTATTATCGCACACAACTTCACTAACCGAAATTCGCCGCCCACCGCTGTCGCATATAAGCTTAAACAGTGTTTGTCTGTTACCTGAAACGGACGCCACTTCCATCTCTTCGGCTACCTTAACCCACCAGTTTTCGCAGTCATTCCTAAGGCTTATGGTCAACTGACGCTGCAACTGCCGACGCATCTTATTCGTTTCCTTGCAGTTAGGCAGCTCGTGTTTTTGCTCCATTAGAATTGGCGACGCTTGAGAGATCCAGTGTTTTTGATGAATACCAGGTCTGGGACCGCAGGCGAAATTCGCTGCCAAGCTCATAACCTGCGTGATTCAATCCCACTGCTCGTCTACATTGCTGCTCGTCGAAGTTCTTAGTCCCCGGGATAGTTTCTGTTTGTAGCTGTTGCGAACAGCCGAATCAGACCAACATTCGACAGCCAAGCGGATTTGTGGCCTGCGTCGATGGCCATTAAGCTGCAGCAAAAATCGCATTAAAACTAACGCATGGTCCGATTCGACGTACGTGATCCAGTATGATCTGCAGTTCTGGAGAGAATCGCACCAACGGTAGCTTACTGCAATATGGTCAATCTGACTCTGTGTACCTGTCGAGTTAGAACGCCACGTCGCTGTGCGACGCGAACTGTGTCGGAAATTCGTACTAGATAAAAATAAACGATGCTCTGCACAACACTGGGGAAGTCTTTCCCCGTTGTCTGTTCGCTGTGCAGGCAAGGCGCATCGCCCACCTAAACAGGACTCCGATGCACTCAGTTTTCCATTTTGTGCAGTAAAGTCACCTGCTACCACTACGCTGTTAGAGTCTTTGCTCTTCCGAACAAGAGTGATAAATTCGTCATAAAACTGGTCTTTTTGCGTATCAGTGCTGCAGTCTGTTCGAACGTATGCCGAGATGACAAATAAACTACGCTTAACACTACTATCCTTCCGAACGTTGACTGATCCCTGCAGTCTCATGACACACAAGCGACTGTTGACTGGGATCCAATCTAAAAGGGCTGCTTCAGCCTTCTCACACAAGACTATTCCTACACCGCGTTGACCCACAGCTTGAGCTGCTTCGTCTCCTGAAGTATGAAGGAAATATCTTGACGAGACGTTCGGCGCAGTTAGCTGAAGTACTCTACTCGAATCCTGAATTCGTGTTTCACTCACGCAGCAGACATCAATCGAAAGTGAGTCCACTGTCAGAGCCAAACACGCCTGTTGGCCAGCCTGCATTAAAGTGCGCACATTGAAGGAACCCAGATGCAGAGGCTGACGAGGCTTGAGAAAATGTGAGCTAGCAGATTGAAAACCATCTACTACACTACCTGACAATAAACCGTTGAGAGTATCGGGCGTGTTACCAATGGAGATACTACGGGCAGGCAGAAGGGGCAAACAGATTGGGTTGGAGACAAAAGAGACAGGTTGAATAAAAGAGAGAGACAAGTGGTGACAAGCGGCCACAACGGTTAAGGGCAAGCGAACGGAATACGAGATCCGCGCTGGGACAGCGGGTCTTGCGTAGCTACCAGGACTGTGGGATCTTATATAATCTTTGTTACAAAATCCTGATGCAAGAATAAGCTGTGGGAAATATGTATGAGGGAACACCTTACAGACAAACAACGTAAAATGAACGGTAGATAAGAGGGCGGAGCAGCCACAACTGTGCATTATAGCTTCCCGAACAGGCTGCGGCTGTTCGAAGCACACTCGGCAGATGAACAGGTCATATCATGCTTTGTCAGGCGTCTAACTAAAACGGTATACATTGCGCGTATACCTGCTACGTGTATTGAGGAGACTACCAAACCGCTGGACCTGATGCGATCAGTGTTTGTTAGAACTAAGTACTGCGTATCATTAGGAGAATTCTAATTTCCGGATGTCAATTTGAGAAAGAATCTGCATCAAGAGGAACTCCAAGAGAGATGGTCCTTCAGTGGTTGCTTTTGCATGGATTGGCATAACAAGTAAGACAGGGTACCAGACACACAGCAGAACAACGACCTTGCTGCTGCACTTGGTGAGCACAAAGTATCAAACGGACATAAGGAAGCTGGAAACCGATGGGCATAGGCGACCAGGTGGTATGCTTATGCTTGCGGTGCCGAATAAGCTGCAACCTAGAGATTCTGTCGGGTGCCATGTTCTGCTGTGGGTAAATGAAATGGGAAGGTCTTCAGGAAAAGTGACCTGGTTACTTAAACACTAAAGTCCGACTGCAGAAGAAAGACAGGCCGTCAGTAGGGAAGGACAAATCAGGATGGCCGAGGAATTTGACCCTCTGAAGATGGTTAGAAACAGTCGTCGGCCAGCATCGTGCCGTCTAAACATAAGGTGAGCATTAAGAACTCAGTAAAGGAGATGGGCAACGTGCTAGGTGAGCTCTATCCATCATAAATTCAAAATTTGCGGGGAAGCAAGTAGTAAGACACAGGCGATCCAACCTCCCTGAGCTAAATTTGTCAAAGAAAATGAAAACACAGGTTGCATTGCGATTCCTAGTGGGCGACATAAATAGCACATGTTCATCTACATTTAGGTTATGCATGCAACACCACAAACCCTATTCCGCCCAAATTTTTATCTTACCAGTCCTACTCTCCCTGAGATATTCTTCCTAATTTAATGTAACACGAGTGTTAATCGCTGAAAAGAACGTGTTTGCCGGCTTATATTTTCTCAATTTCGTCAGTAAGAATTTTCAATGAACACCAAAAACACCCAGTGTGCTGATCCTCCGCATGGTTTAAAAAATCAGAGAACGTGTCGATATACCTGAAGGACGGAGCGGAACCCAGCTTTGACCGAATAAGAATAATCAAATGGCCTCTTGAAAACTTTCTCGGGCAGTATCCGCTCGCTTCATGGAGACAACGTTAACCTGGGAATCGGTAGAAAAGTCGATATCCAGGAAATTAAGAAACTCTTTACATCAGAGAAGCAGGTCATGACAGGGTGAAAGATGGGAAAGTAATAATTATAATAATAATGCATATTTCTCGATTTGCCAGAGGCATGCGCAGGGCAACATCAAAATTGGGCAAAGAAGGCGCAGTGCAGACACGGAAAACAGAAGCCAAACATACAATGCAGTGTGGTTTCGCTCACAAGATCATAACAGGCAATGTGATTTCCTGACACGGGGTTTCGAGTTATAAATCATAGCTAGATAATGGCTCGCATAGATTTTTCTGTGACGGATCACCAGTCCTGCGCTGCGAGTAATGCCATGTTTCAATGCAGCAAAGGTGCGCATCGCGGGCGCAAAAAATGGCTGAAGGGCGATGGTTGTCGCCGCCTGTTGGCCTGGATACTCGATAATCAAGAGAGTTATATGGTGGAGATGAGGATAAATATGGATGTGATAACGGTATGGAGATGAGTGAAAACCAGACTGGATATCAAAAAAGGCAGTATAGAACTCGAAATTCTGAAAGCACAGTCCGATAAGCAAGGAAAGCGGCGACAATTGATGGGAATTGTGCGATCGTAAGGTTAATAAACGAGGTTTGTTTCAAGAAGTTTTGAGTTTACAAATTTCAGCTTGGTCTAGAGATGAAGGTGGGGTTGGAAAAGAAGGAAAACCGGAGTCAAATGAGGCGACGTCTCGTGGACTCGTGTGGGGAACTGTCACCAGGAGCATCGGCCTATTGCCAAATTCCGCAGACCAGAATAGATGTTGATGAAAAATGACGGTCTTCAGCTGTTTTCGGATGTCAAGACATATTGTGAACGTCAGTTTCTGTCAGATGCCAATAAAAATGCTGTCCATTCGCGAGTCTGTTTTGTATGCTTGTGGCAGAAGAATTTTGAGAAGGAGCAATTGGAAGCCAGTACAAAATGGTGCACGTGAAAGTAGGAGCTGCAGTGCTGTTTACCACAACAGTGCTAGTGGGTGAACTGACCGAGTGCTGGCCACTCAACCTGGAATACACCGTTTGAGGGTGAACGCAGGAGGTGTAATCCGCCAAGCTAGCTGCGCCCACACACCGCCACAGCCGAACTGCCCGCCCGATGTGCGCCGGCCAAAGCGGTGGCTATGACCGCGACCCACACTATTTTGGTAACGCCGGCGTACTCGTGGTGTGGTGGAGGGAATTCAAGCATGGTATGGTAAGGGAACTATCGTCTTTCCAGGATTGGACAATCGCCAGAGCGTGGGTAAGTGTTTCCATCCAGACAGGACTATAAGGCTTGGAAGAGAGAAAAAAGACAGAAGGCAGTCTGGCCAAGCTGCCAGCTGCAGTTTAGGAAGCGATAAATCCTACGAGCAGCTCAGAGAAGGAAGTTACTAGGGCGCATAGTGCAATTCAGAATACATGGACGGTGGCTGAGGAATCCGGGTTTTCCCTTTATATACCTGTGTACATATTTAAATAGGTGGGCTGGCTAATCTAGTGTGTGGATCGTCTACGCTGTGAGTAAGGAGAATGAACCGGTATTTAATAGAACGGACAGGGAATAACTTCTACTGATATAAATAATGATTTAACTACAAAGAAAGATGCATTAGGGATTGACTAAATTCTACTTGGAAATCAAGGAATATATTACACTGTAGGAGGCCGTGCTTTTCGGAACAAGAAATGGTCGGGGCCAGTGGGTTATGGTAGATGTAAACGGTCACTAAGACGAGAGAAGATACTACATAGGACTCTATATTTGTGGCGATAGTTTGAGGTCTGAATTGGCCAAAATGGACAGATATTGATGAGGCGTGAGAAAGAAAGAATCCAAGATGTTGACCTTGTTTCGTCTGGAGGGCATCGTTTGGCTTCGTCAGAAATAAGGTGATTTCTACAGGCCAGAGTCATTTGCACGGAGAGAAGAGTTAATGAAAAGTAAGGGTAAGAATGACAGTGAATGTTTTTTAGATAACGGTTGCAGGTTATGGTTGACACCCCGTGTTGGCGACGGTGTCGGAATTAGTAACGTGATTGGGTGGGAGACCTATGGATGGCTACCCTATACGCAGTCAGAACAATAAGATTTATGGATATGAAGGCAGACTACTGGGCGCTAGGTACCATTTTTTCAGGCAGAGGAACGGTGAGATGCATCCGACGTGGAACTGCACGTAACTAAGTAGCATGCGCTGGTGTCGGAGCTCTATTTGAAGTGGAAGAGACTAGGTTGATTCCTAATGACATTAGTAGGGAGATTTACTTTCTTTTCCGCAATGAACGAAAAGGTGACTTCAATGGGATTTCCAGAAGCCCAATCCAGTTTCATATACTCGATCCTGAAGTGAGTATGGGTGGTATAGATTAATAAGAAAGGGTACAGTAACTACTTCACGTAATTCGTTTTTAAATGCAACAGATAATGGTGACAAAATGCGCAGATGATTGGGGGGTTTATTCCATAATGATGAATATATAACAGTAAAGAAGTTGGCTCTAACGTAAGTTTTTGGAATAGGGAGATTTATAATAGGATCCGCATTTCGGAGGGAGTACAGCAGTGGGTTTCTAACGCGAGGTGCAGAGACGCATCTGTCCCCTGTGATAATATTGTTAAAGGGTACCAGGTTCAGTCATATGCGTCGGAGCCACAAGGGGTCTAATTTCAACAAATCACAGCATTCCATGTAATTTAGGCTTGAAGAGTAGCCAGTTAACTGCTTGGTAAATGCACGGTGGACGTTTTCAATGGCAATTCTGTCGCATTGCCTCATGTTAGAGCAGACTAGGGAGCAATACTCCAGAATGGGCCTGACGCGGGTCCTAAAAAGATGCAGTTTGCTTTCGTTCAACTTCAGAGTTTGGTGTAACTTATTTGCTTTCGCCACTTGTACGAGAGCATGCTCCAAAAAATTTAAGGTGCAGGAATAATTTGGGCCTAGGTCCCGAACTTGTCAGTTAACGGGGATGATTTTGGTTCCAAACTTGAATTCTCTTAGGGGTATAACGCACTTGTACCCCATGATGCTGCTTTTTCAGCGGGAAATTTCATCGTCCAGTCATTTGCCCAGGAGTCGAGTGACGCTAAGTCCTGTTATATGTGACGTATGGTGGATTCCAAAGCTTCAGGGCCAAAGGTGTACACAATTTTGATATCGTCTGCGAAGAGAAACGGGATGCCGTTTCGAATAACATCGAAGATATCATTAACGTACAACAGGAAGAGCAGGGGTCCCAAAACGCTGCCTTTGGATCACACCACTGGACACTAATCTAGGTTCAGATATTAGGCAATTTACTTGTACTATCTGCTTTCTAAATGACAAATAAGATGAAAACCACGACAGCATTGGATCAGCGATACCGTAGGATGCCATTTTACTTAGCACCCTAGGGTGGGATACTCTGTCGAAAGCTTTCGTCGTCTAAAAATTTACTATAACTGATCTCCCGGTACTCATGGCCTCGGTGATAGTGTTCAGGCAGGCAGTCATGCAAGTATCGCAGGATTTCTTACGAAGGAAACCATGCTGTCCACGGTTAATAAGTTAATGTTCCAGAAGGTAGGCCATAAGACTATTCTTAATCAGGCGCTCCATGATCCTGGAAACTACAGGTGTGTGGTTTATCGGGCGATAGTTTGCAGGGTCATAGCCTGTGCCCTTTTGTGAGCGGGTATAATCACAGAGGTTTTCCACTGTGACGGGAAGGTGCGGCACTGAATGGAAAAGCTGAAGATGATCGCTAACAAATTGGGAGGTCGCTTCCATCTAATGCGAAGGCAGCCTGAGGCAACGAATCATGTCCAGAGTGGTTGCAATTTTTGGTTTTTACCAACATCTGGCCTACGTCCTTCGGAAGAACTACACCTGTTGAATACAACTCCGTAGTACAGCAAGATTGGCCTGGGGCAGAGGGATTGTTATCGTTCACCAGAGCAGACGCAAACAATTCACCAACAGATTCTGCAATCTCCTGTGGGTTTCTTACGCATCTGTTGCTCTGAATGATATGTGGAACTTCAGTAGCTGAGGATCCAGAATTAGTTATGCTTTCGAGCAGTTTTTGCCAGTGCTGCGTTTGGGTTTGGCTGGTTTGGAGCTTGCAGCTCCTGCTCTTTGATTTTGTGGTTCAGTAATGTTTCTAGGGTTTCAGTTAATCGACTTGTTTGCGGGAACAATGAAAAATCTCGGGTCTTAGAACAGGCCCGCTGGAGTTTGGCGAGCATACAGTTTATTCGGTCACGACAAGTTCTTTTGGGTCTCATGCTTAGTGTGTGGGACGGAATATTGGTTTCAAGGCATTTGTGCAGGCTGGAGTGGGACTGATCAGCGGCCGGTTGTACTTCTGTTGATAGAAAAATGCGCCCCAGTTTGAATTACGAGCTAGGGTAGTTAGGCGATTCCAGTCAGCTCTAAAATACGACCTTAGGTTGAGTAAGACCTACCTATTCAAGAGGAGCAATGTAAATGAAAAGCTAACAGGCAAATGATCACACCCAGGCAAACCAGATTCAGTGGACGTTTGAACGTCAGTTAAGCCTATCGTAAATATCAAGTCAAGGACATTGAGGTTTCTTGTTGGATTAGTTACGTGTTGGGTCCAGCCGCCATGAAGGATGCTTTCAAGGAAAGGGAGCAAGTAATTTTGGGCGGAAAGCGTGGACCAGCATATGTCATGTGCATGGAAGTCTCCAGCGAGAAGCTTGGGACCCGGTAGGTCAGAAGCAGTATTCATATGTTATTATCATCAAAAAGTCGTTTTGGCAGGAACTAGGGGGCGGTAGATGCATCCAAAAAGAATGCCTTTAGTGCCCATCTCAGCTCTCACCCAGACTCAATCTTGGATTGTGTTTAGCATAGTAATCTGACACAAAGTAGTTGGTATAGATCCTCTGACGCAAATAAGGCAGCCACCACCACGCTGGGCTTCACGGCTTTTCCTGAAGGATTTATAGCCGGGAAATATTATTGTGTTGTTGGGAGTGTGGTTGATGAGCCACGTCTCGGTGATGAGTATGAAATCAAAGTTCGACGAGAGTGTGAGAAGGCGGATATATTTAATTTTCTTTAACATTCAGCGTGCATTGCACGATAGTAGCGAAAATTTTCCTGAAGAGCCCTTCCGCCGATTGGTGTCATGGTAAATGACCGTCTTGGGGAGTGTCGACTTTCTTAGTTTAAACCGATTTTGTTTCATTTTTAGGGCCTTCTTCATCCGGAAGAGTGTTGCATCATTTGACTGGGGAATCATCAGCCCAGGTCAACTTGACTGGAACCGGACGGTAGTTGACCTGTCAGGAGAGTTTGGCGTGACTTCTGGTGGGTTGTTCACTCGTGGGCCGAGAGAATATAATCCGTCCACGGTGCACTGAGTCACACGGGATAATTCCGACGTGGTCATGTTTGCCATCACATATCCAGTTACATAGGGGGAGCACAGTGGGCCATTAGCATGGGAGGTAAGGTAGGACGGGGGTTGTTTAGGGAGAAAAAGGGTTTGGCAGAAAATACTGAGAATTGTGAAATGGAGACTTGTTGGGGTATATTGGAGATACCGGTAATCAAGGGGAGACAGTAAACTTGGTCTATAGTTCACATGGTTTCCTGGTCTGAAATACACTTTGTTCCGTTGTATGTTAGGTGGCACTCATTGAGTTTGCTGCGAGGCTAGTTGCAGCGGGATGGATTGGCAACTGACGATATCCCTAGAAGGTGGAGGGGAGAGACGAGTTTGGCCAATTAATTGTCCATTCAAGGGAAACTGGGTAGTTGTTGTGGGGTGTGAAAGGTGGAAACCGGAGAACTTTAAGGATCTAGTCTGCCTTCGATGTTTTGATGCGTATGAAGATCCAGCGTTTGTTGGTTTATTCACTAAAGTGGTGCTGAAATTTGGGTCACCTTTTCTTAGTTGTGTAATACAGGGTGCATATTATGGCTTATTGGGCGTAGATGGCGCCAGTAGTATCCGTTTCGGTGAAAAAATTGGGGTGTAATGGGTGGGTTGGGGTCTAGGGGTGAGAGGAACAATAGGATCAGCCTCAGGGCTGGCCGCTAAGAGTATGCAGACTGGATGCTCTAACCGACAATTCAAGACTGCTGCCCGAAAAGCAGGAGGAAGCTATTCAGGCTGTTGTATCGCGTAGGAAACCGGAGGCTTTTGTCCTTTTGTACAAGGCGATGATCATGCCACATTTAGAGTACTGCATCCAGGCATGGACACCATCCCTTAAAAAGGGCGTGGTTTGCCTTGAGTGCTCAACGATTAGTCACTAGAATGGTTGAGGGACAGAGACAAGTCGTACGTCAGAAGGCTGTAGGGCCTAAACCTGTACTCAGTGGAAGAGAGTAGATTTAGGGGTGACATGATCGGAACGTTAAGGACATTGAGGGGCTTGAGGGGATGGGGCCTGGCGACACGTTCAGGCGAGCTACTGAGGTAGAACGTGAAGCAACGTTGCAGAGCTGTGGTAGGCCCGCTCTAGGTTAAATGTGCATGGAAAATTGTTCTGCAATAGAGTGGCCGGGACTTGGAACAAGCTGCCATCAAAAGTAGTAAGTGCTGGAGGCATCAACGCATTCAAAACATCACTAGATAAGATGATATACGAATTATTTCTCGTACTAGAGCTGGGGTACAGGGGGGTTGCAAAACAGACCGAATGATGAGGAAATGGGAGTACGATATTATGAAATAGAGAAACTTAAGAACAATTGATGTTTTCTCGCCTCAAGGGTGAGAAGAGGTGTGCTCCTTTCTCATTTTAGCGGATACCGGGCCCTTGAAGCAAACCACACTGAGACTGGAAAATAAACTTGGACGCTAGATCTTGCGCGTACCATCGGAAGGACTCTGGACGCTTGATTGGCCGTTGAGGTTACTAGTGTCTCGTGAAAACCAAACTGGACCGGGCACCAGACTACCTCGTTGTGCCGCGACTACCAGGGCGTCCGGTTTGTGGTTTCCGGTTACAGTTAGGTTGCAGAATTCACTGGTGTGATGCCTGATCGTTCAGGTTCTTGCACCGAAAACTACTTGAATCACTATTCGCTTCGACCACATGAGTGCAGATGCCGTCTGCAGTTCCTATTGTGGTTTTGTGAATGTCATATGTGACTCCAACTCACATTCCCATCATCTTCAAAGAGAAAAATTGATTGGATGCCTTCCTCTCGGCCAACTTCCTCAGCCCTACAACTCACTACGGTTTTCCCCAAACGCAGGTGATTTTACATTTTCTAACCTCCCTTTTAATTCACGCACCGATACCATCTCTTGTGGCAGCTTGTCCCAATCATTCACCACTAGTATGGCAAATGATTTCCCTATCAACCCTGTAGCTACACGACCTCGCAGCCGTTTTCCCGCTTCATCCCAGTGTTCCTTTTCCCCTTATCTGTAACAAGATCCCAGGGTGACTCATTACCATTCAGTTCAGATCATCGTGCACAGGAAGAAAGTTCGGCCCCCAGCCACTCGGTAGTCCAGATTGGTGTGTTGTTGACAGGATGCCCTTAGCTTCCAGCACTGAGTATGTTCTTTTGTTTCGGAAAGACAAAATACCAGGCGCAGCATCAGATCCAACAGCAGGCATCCTGAGCTTTTTTAACCTCACCAATAGTACCACCATTAACCACGTGTTCAAGCAGTCCGTTGCAAAGTGGAGTCATCCTATTGGTGAACAACCCGATACTTATGAGGTCTTGTAGGGTTGCGCAGCAGTGGTAAACTATGCCTTCTGGTGCCCCTGTCTGATATAGGAGTGAACAATTCCTCGCGTTTTATCGCTAAAATACTGCACTATTTTGAACGCCTCAAGTCCACCATCGCGGTTGCTTTGTGGTCCGAGAAAAAGAAGGCGATGATATGAAGCCTTTCGTCAAAGCTTTTAGGTCTTTGTCTATCCATCATGTTATTGGCCGGATTCTGAGCCATTTCGAAACAACTTATAGCTACTTGTGGGTACGGCGCCCAGGCTGTTACACAATACTCCAGGTGCGATCTTATGAAATTCCCGCACAGAGGCCCAAATAATTCGGAGCCCCGCAGAATATCGTCCATCTGATCTTAATCAGCTTCCTCTGGCCTTATTACCCGTGCTTACGTATTGTCTGGAATTTGGAATTGCTCGTAATAGTTACACCCAAATCCTTGGCTTGGGAAACATGTATGATATCACCCATTTCATTCTTTATATGCTCCCTCTAGAGGTCAGCCTTTGACGCTTAGCCAGGTTCAATGGAAGGCTTTGATTGCCTCAATGCTTCCCCCTAGGCCCACACCTGCTACCTTGACTTCGCCAGCAAAAGATAGCATGCGTTGCACGTGCTTATTGATGTGTCGTTGATGAATATGAGGAAGAGTGTGGGTCCTAGTGCCGATCCCTTGGGGCCAACATCTGACTGGTTGATGGGGGCACTCATGTGTCTTCAAACCTCAACACTAAAGTCCTTCTGAAAAAGCCGTGTGCCCAAATATTGGCCCTCCCCGTTATTCCTAGTGCTAGCATTTTGTGATCCCAACGATCGTGATTAAATGAGTTAAACGCCTTGCTAAAGTTCATCTGCCAGACTTCGTCCCGATGGCCTTCGTCTAGGAGTTTCATTACCCGATATAGAGAAAACAATAAATTTGTAAGGCAAGACCTTCATAGCAGGAACCCGTGCTGTAATTCTGAAATAACACAGTAGTACATTGGGCGCTCGCATATTCGCTTTCCGATTATCTTCTCCAAACATATATATTGTTACATCTCTCGAGTACTTTGAGAGGCCCTTTTGGCTGAATGATCAAATGTTATACGGGTATTACCAGTTGCATGGAAGATGGGAGTACATAGGTGGGAACAAATGGGGGGAGATGTCAGAAATGGTGGTCTGCGAGAAAAAAAGTGGTCATACGCTTCGACGACGTGTACCGCTGGGGCAAGATTCATTTGGAGGATGGCATTCGACTGGTTGGATGCTGCTTTGTTCACCAGCGGGACATGGTTATATCCCGAACTGTCCACCGAGCCATAACTGTTTAGGCTCGCTGAAGCGTTGCCAGAAAAATAATGTGGATGTCTGTTCAAAAATTAAAAACTTTAGTCAAAACAGTAAGATAGTGGTTGTTATGGTGTAAATGGCCTTTTTTGGATTCTGTAATCGATATATATGAGAATATGTTCGTTTGCCCCTTAATCGTATTACATATGAATATATATATCATTTTGCTCCATAATCGAGTTACGCATGTATTTGCTTGCAAAGCAATCGTATTATATATATATATATATGTATGTGTACCTGTCTGTCTCATAGTCTAAATGCATAATTATACATTTATATATCTGTTTGCCTGATAATCTTATAATAGATACATACAGCAAAAATGATAGCATTAATAACAACGATACTGTATATTTCTCGAGCTGGGAGAGACATGCGCAAGGCATGATCAAATTTTTACAAGGATGATGCACAGGAAATGCAAATGCTAGAATTCGAATGGGATAAGGGGTTGGGAGCAATTTAGCGTTATTGCAGAAGGTCACTGGAAAATGAAGTGCGATGCTGCAGAGCCATGGGGAAAGCACAAATATAGCAGTGAAAAGCAAAAGTGGAAAACTTAATTTTCAAGGCCAAAACGAGTTTCCTGGGACTGTTTGCAAGCAGCGGACTACAAGTCATTTCGTGTTTAAGTGCACCAAATGTGCTTATTGCTGGCGCACAACAGGGGCGGAACCCAACGTTGGATATCGATATATGGCCGGGCACCAAACGTCGGCAGCGTTAGTAATGGACGGAAACGTTAAGCTGAAAAGAATAATAATAATGTAAATATCTTAATTTGCGAGACGCATGCACAAGCCAAGATCAACTTCGTACAGGAGTGATGCACAAGAAACGCAAATAAGAGAAACCATAGGAGATAAGTGGATGCGTGCAACCTTGGATTATTCGGGAACTACACTAGAAAGCAGAATTAGATGCTGCGAAGCGCTGCAAAAAGCACAATCATGCCAGGCAGAAATGAAAACTAGAAAGCAAGCTTCGCGAGACTATACGTACGTTACCTACTAACATTGGCAAGGCACTGTATGCGATAATTTACGGAAGGCAAATGTAAGCACCCATTGATTGCCCAAGGTCCATCTCTAAACATATCTACCTGTAGGCAGGTATATATGGCTAAAATGGCTAACGGTACCAATGGACTACTAGTGAACGAGATCCAAGCTCTTTTTGGAAGGGACGAAGCTCCCACCGTTGTTGCGCACGCGGAAGGACATTCACGTGTGAACCACCTAATGCATGCAATAAAGCAGTCAGTGGGATAACCAATCTTGGAAACCGGCGCTGTTAATCAGAGAGTGGTGGCCACAATGGGGCCGTGGTGATACTCACGTTAATCCCGCCACTCCAGCGATCTTTGTCCCTTGCATCACCGTCGCTTGCTGTGGGCCCCCGGGTCCTCTTCTTCCGTTGTACATGATCTCGGGCTCTTCAGGACCACCTGGAATGGAAATGGTAAATGTGAATGAAATGCTCTCTTCATCTTGGGTGACGACAAGACATGCACGGATATTCTGAGCATGCTACTTGTCTTTAGCAGAGAGGCAATCCAAGTAAACGTACAGCTCTTGGTCCGTGTAGGTGGCGCACTGGAAGGGAATCCAACGTTTACAAACGTCGCGCCGTGACCATTCCGTTGTTGCGTTCAAACCCACACCAGCTGTTCCTGTCTGTATACGCCGCATAGATCCTCTCTAATTGGCGAAAGTGGTGGCCTCGACTGTCTACGACTCTTGGTATTCTGGAGACTTTGGCCAGCAGAAGTTGTGTTTGCGTGTTCCCGAAAGTTTACTAAACGTGAGGGATCACTGAGAAGTTTTATGTCAACGTCATCGGTCTTCGTGTGAGCAACGGAAGACTTAAGTTTGAAAAACGAAGGCAGCAGTGCGGATGAGGCCAACTATGGACAAGTCGTCAATACACCCACTGTCATCATCCAATTGAACCTTGCCCCAGCGGTACACGTCGTCGAAGCGTATGACCACTTTTTTTCTCGCAGACCACCATTTCTGATATCTCCCCCCATTTGTTCCCACCTATGTACTCCCATCTTCCATGCAACTGGTAATACCCGTATAACATTTGATCATTCAGCCAAAAGGGCCTCTCAAAGTACTCGAGAGATGTAACAATATATATGTTTGGAGAAGATAATCGGAAAGCGAATATGCGAGCGCCCAATGTACTACTGTGTTATTTCAGAATTACAGCACGGGTTCCTGCTATGAAGGTCTTGCCTTACAAATTTATTGTTTTCTCTATATCGGGTAATGAAACTCCTAGACGAAGGCCATCGGGACGAAGTCTGGCAGATGAACTTTAGCAAGGCGTTTAACTCATTTAATCACGATCGTTGGGATCACAAAATGCTAGCACTAGGAATAACGGGGAGGGCCAATATTTGGGCACACGGCTTTTTCAGAAGGACTTTAGTGTTGAGGTTTGAAGACACATGAGTGCCCCCATCAACCAGTCAGATGTTGGCCCCAAGGGATCGGCACTAGGACCCACACTCTTCCTCATATTCATCAACGACACATCAATAAGCACGTGCAACGCATGCTATCTTTTGCTGGCGAAGTCAAGGTAGCAGGTGTGGGCCTAGGGGGAAGCATTGAGGCAATCAAAGCCTTCCATTGAACCTGGCTAAGCGTCAAAGGCTGACCTCTAGAGGGAGCATATAAAGAATGAAATGGGTGATATCATACATGTTTCCCAAGCCAAGGATTTGGGTGTAACTATTACGAGCAATTCCAAATTCCAGACAATACGTAAGCACGGGTAATAAGGCCAGAGGAAGCTGATTAAGATCAGATGGACGATATTCTGCGGGGCTCCGAATTATTTGGGCCTCTGTGCGGGAATTTCATAAGATCGCACCTGGAGTATTGTGTAACAGCCTGGGCGCCGTACCCACAAGTAGCTATAAGTTGTTTCGAAATGGCTCAGAATCCGGCCAATAACATGATGGATAGACAAAGACCTAAAAGCTTTGACGAAAGGCTTCATATCATCGCCTTCTTTTTCTCGGACCACAAAGCAACCGCGATGGTGGACTTGAGGCGTTCAAAATAGTGCAGTATTTTAGCGATAAAACGCGAGGAATTGTTCACTCCTATATCAGACAGGGGCACCAGAAGGCATAGTTTACCACTGCTGCGCAACCCTACAAGACCTCATAAGTATCGGGTTGTTCACCAATAGGATGACTCCACTTTGCAACGGACTGCTTGAACACGTGGTTAATGGTGGTACTATTGGTGAGGTTAAAAAAGCTCAGGATGCCTGCTGTTGGATCTGATGCTGCGCCTGGTATTTTGTCTTTCCGAAACAAAAGAACATACTCAGTGCTGGAAGCTAAGGGCATCCTGTCAACAACACACCAATCTGGACTACCGAGTGGCTGGGGGCCGAACTTTCTTCCTGTGCACGATGATCTGAACTGAATGGTAATGAGTCACCCTGGGATCTTGTTACAGATAAGGGGAAAAGGAACACTGGGATGAAGCGGGAAAACGGCTGCGAGGTCGTGTAGCTACAGGGTTGATAGGGAAATCATTTGCCATACTAGTGGTGAATGATTGGGACAAGCTGCCACAAGAGATGGTATCGGTGCGTGAATTAAAAGGGAGGTTAGAAAATGTAAAATCACCTGCGTTTGGGGAAAACCGTAGTGAGTTGTAGGGCTGAGGAAGTTGGCCGAGAGGAAGGCATCCAATCAATTTTTCTCTTTGAAGATGATGGGAATGTGAGTTGGAGTCACATATGACATTCACAAAACCACAATAGGAACTGCAGACGGCATCTGCACTCATGTGGTCGAAGCGAATAGTGATTCAAGTAGTTTTCGGTGCAAGAACCTGAACGATCAGGCATCACACCAGTGAATTCTGCAACCTAACTGTAACCGGAAACCACAAACCGGACGCCCTGGTAGTCGCGGCACAACGAGGTAGTCTGGTGCCCGGTCCAGTTTGGTTTTCACGAGACACTAGTAACCTCAACGGCCAATCAAGCGTCCAGAGTCCTTCCGATGGTACGCGCAAGATCTAGCGTCCAAGTTTATTTTCCAGTCTCAGTGTGGTTTGCTTCAAGGGCCCGGTATCCGCTAAAATGAGAAAGGAGCACACCTCTTCTCACCCTTGAGGCGAGAAAACATCAATTGTTCTTAAGTTTCTCTATTTCATAATATCGTACTCCCATTTCCTCATCATTCGGTCTGTTTTGCAACCCCCCTGTACCCCAGCTCTAGTACGAGAAATAATTCGTATATCATCTTATCTAGTGATGTTTTGAATGCGTTGATGCCTCCAGCACTTACTACTTTTGATGGCAGCTTGTTCCAAGTCCCGGCCACTCTATTGCAGAACAATTTTCCATGCACATTTAACCTAGAGCGGGCCTACCACAGCTCTGCAACGTTGCTTCACGTTCTACCTCAGTAGCTCGCCTGAACGTGTCGCCAGGCCCCATCCCCTCAAGCCCCTCAATGTCCTTAACGTTCCGATCATGTCACCCCTAAATCTACTCTCTTCCACTGAGTACAGGTTTAGGCCCTACAGCCTTCTGACGTACGACTTGTCTCTGTCCCTCAACCATTCTAGTGACTAATCGTTGAGCACTCAAGGCAAACCACGCCCTTTTTAAGGGATGGTGTCCATGCCTGGATGCAGTACTCTAAATGTGGCATGATCATCGCCTTGTACAAAAGGACAAAAGCCTCCGGTTTCCTACGCGATACAACAGCCTGAATAGCTTCCTCCTGCTTTTCGGGCAGCAGTCTTGAGCTGTTCACCGCACTTGTGGTCTGCGGTCATGACTATCCACAGGTCCTTAGTCCGTTGGACCGCACCAATTGAAAACTGCTCATTTCCCCCCACTACCGTTGTGAAAGATTCTGGTTCAAGCTAAAAGTCCTGAGACCCAACCTGACCTGCGTTCTATGCAGATGCTCCGTTTCATTGGGCGTTCTGCTGACTGAATATTTTTCCATTCATTTAATGTCATAAGGTTGACATTCCGTGTCGAGTTTGTTGGGAGGGCTTAAATCGAGAAGTCATCATCATCATCCTCACCGTTCAGCGTTAAACAGCAAGGCAAGGCTCACTGACCGCTGCCTTTCCCGCACGGTTACATGTTTCTATAGAAAGGGTGAATGTCCAAGGGGAACAAGGAATGGATCTACACACGTCGGAAAAGATCAAAATGTTGTTGTAGCCAACACAGAACATAGTTTAGCTGTACAAACTTTCGACCATTCTTATTCAATAGAAAATGACAACACGGTTGCCACGGTTCACAGCTAACTGCCGTATCCTTCAGTGTCTCCAGTTGACGGGTCTTTCGGACCCCAACTACGGAGATGTGAGACACCTGATTTATCTAAATTTGCTGTGTACTTTCTCATTCCACGTTGCCACGTTATCTGTTGACCTCCACAGGGATTCTTCCATTCCTTGGGAGAAACCCAAAATAGAGCATGATATGACAGACGAGTGTTCGCCATTAGCAACACTTGACCCAACCAGCGCAGTCTACTAAGTTTCGTACGTTGATATAAGGTATTCCGAGAGCCACCAACCAGTATTAGGTTCCTGACTTCCACATTACTCACCCGGTCATTTCATCCAATCCTAGCCGCACTACATAGACATCGGCGGTCGAAAACCTCCAAGTGACGAACATTTCGTTCACGAAAATTCCATGTATTGCAACCGTACAACAGAACTGAGCGCACTGCGGCACAGTACACAATCATTCAACTTCAGTGAAATATCAGGCCGACTCCACAAGTGCTTCAGTCCAGCGTAAGCTGGTCGACCCTCCGAAATACGTGTGTTTGCCTCTACTGTGGAGCTACTATCGTTGGACACGCAGCTGCCAAGGTAAGTGAAACGGTCCGCAATCGTTGGTTCCTCTCCATCCAATATGACATTCGGCATTTCTATCATCCATTCTTGTAACAGTGCTTTGCACTTCGGAGGAGCAAAGCACATGCCAAACCGAGCAACCGATCTGGACGGTCGTTGTTCGTGATCCGTGGACTCGAACAGAGACAACGTTATCTGCGTAGTCTAGGTTACGTAGCCTCCCTCCATTTCCCAGTTCGACTCCTGCATCTTGGAGACCTCCCAAAGCGTCTCCCATCACCTCGTCCATGATGAAGTTGAGCAGGAATGGAGACATGGGACGCCCTTGTCGAACGCCGCTAGTCGTTTCGAATGAACTTGATAGTTCACCGTATACCCTCACAAGACCACGAGTATGCAAGTATAATGCTCGCAACATGTCTACGAATTTCGTTGGCATACTCTTTCCGTGGAGAGCACTGAATAGAGTTGTCTGATTCACTGAATCGAATGCACCTTTCAACTCGAGAAAGACAACGATCGTAGGGCTTCGGTGTGTCTGTGTGGCGCGTTTCGAGTATTTGGTGAAGAGTGAATATCTGGTCGATCCAACCTCGACCTAGGCGAAATCCGGCCTCCTTCTCTCGGATGTTACCTTCGCGAGTCGGTTCCAAATGACACAGAATTATCGAGGCTAACACATTGCTACAGTCACTCCGTGTGCCCTTTTCGAAGCTAAGTACAATCAGTGACTCAACCCACAGTAACGAAATACGCTCCTTGTTCCAAATATCATGAAACAAGGAGATAAGTGATTTCATCAGAGCTTCTCCACCTAGTTTGAAGGGAACTGGGTGTAGTTCGTCGGGACGGGCTGCTTTTTCCCTCTTCAGAAGTCCAGTATTCGACTCCACTTCCAATTCCGCTGGGGGGGAATCAACTGACGCCTCCCAAGGATTTACAGCTCCAGACGTCAAACTAAATACGTTTGCGTGGGGCCAGCTAAACTGACCCTTGAAGTGTTCTGCCCAACGGTCCAGCCTTTGTTATCTACCATGGATTAGTCCTCCATTCCTATTGCACACGACTTCACTAGCCGGAGTTCGCCGCCCACCGCTGTCGTGCATCAGCTTAAACAGTCTTTAACTGTTACCTGAAGCGGCCGCTACTTTCACTTCCTCGGCTACATTAACCCATCGGTTTCCAGGATCATTCTTAATACTTATCGTCAGTTGACTCTACAACTATCGGCGCATCTTACTCACCTTGCAGTTAGGCAGCTGGCGTTTTGCTCCATAAAGCCCAGCGACTCTTTCGAGGTCCAGTGTCTTTGATGAAATCTTGACCTAGGACCACAGGCGAAGTCTGCTGCCAAATGCATCATTCGTTTGATTTGATCCCACTGCTCGTCTGTATTTCTGCTCGTCGAAGTTTATAGTTCCTGGGATAGTTTCTGCTCATAGCTGTTACGTACAGCCGAATCAGACAGACGTTCGACGGCCATTCGGGTTTGTGGCTTGCGTCGATGGCGGATGAGCTGCAACAAAGATCGCATTAAAACTAACGCATGGTCCGAATTGACATACGTGGTCCAGTACGATCTACATTTTTGGATAGAACTGCACCAATGGTAGCTTACTGCAATATGGTCGATCTGACTCAAATTACCCGTCGAGTTAGGGCGCTATGTCGCCGTGCGGCACGAACTGTGTCGGAAATTCATACTAGGCAGAGATAAGTCTTTGTTTACTCAGAATTGGAGAAATCTTCCCCGGTTACCTATTTGCTGAACAGGCAGGGCGCGCCGCCCACCTAGATGGGCTTCCGATGCACTTAACACAAATATGCTTCTAAACGCCGACTGATCCCTGCAGTCTCACGGTGCATGAACGACTGTTAACCGGGATCCAGTGTAAAGGGGCTGTTTCAGCTTTCTCACGTAGGTCTATTGCTACCCGCGTTGACGAGTGCTTCTAGGGAGTCCAGCCGCTAAGCAGAATAACGATTAGGGTTCTTGACCAAAGGCTTTGGTTCTGACGAGAACCTGACAGCGAGGCAGCCGGGTATAGCTGAGTGGAAGCCCATCTACTTAGATCAACTATTCCGCTCGTTTTCCGACTCAGCTGCTAACTCAGATCAAACCCTGACTGGGAGGAGCAGGAGACTACTTCGTCAGACGTCTACCCATTGACCTTCCGGACGTGATTGGATCTTCGGCTTGGAATAAGCTGTCCTCTATAGCTCATCGGTCATGGAGGCACTGAAGCCGTCACACCACGTCAAGGTGCAGTCTCGTTGTAACAGGAAACAGTGCATAAGTTTGAGATAACCTAGTATTGATATCCTTTAAAAGGTGAAATTTATTCAGGCATCAATCAGCATGCCCAGGTACTGGATCTTGAGCCGGTGATTGTTGTTTGACCCTACTTTTGTTGGTCTGAAGTTTACCATTGTTTTCAACGAAGTGCACATATATTTCAGTGATAGCACTTCTGCTGATTATGCCATCCTGGTTCGTGGTGAATTTCGCTATCACCATCCAGCATTAAACAGCAGGGCGAATTCCACTGATCACTATTTTTCTCACAATGTTTCACGCTAACATAGAAAAAATGATATACCAGGTAGACAGGAAGTGGACCTACGCAGGTGGAAAAGCAATTCCGCAATAGCTAACACACAGATCACAGTCTAGCCATAAAAACGCAATTTTGCAATCATTCCGGTTCGACGGAAGGTGGCGGGATGATCACCAGTGTTCGCGGTTTGATGCCGTACCTTCCAGTGTCTTCGACCACCTGGCTGGTGGATCTTTTGGATTTCATTCTCGAGGACGTAAGTCGCCTACTTTATCGAAGTTCGCTGTTCTTTTTTCATTCCCTCTTCCCACGTCAGTTGTTGACCTACGCGCAGTTTCGTCCACTCTGTGTGAAGAACGGACAATAAGGCACGCTTCAGCAGACGTATTCGCCATACGCAATGAGTGACTCAACCAACGAAATCTACCATGCTGGGTACGGTTTGACGAAGTATTTTCTGGACCGGTACTCAGTACTCGGTTCAGTCTTCGCAATCGTTAACCTTGGGCTAACGTGCTCTGGTCTTGCCTGCTACCTCCTAGCACCGTCTACTAAAGCGAGAAAGGAAACGAGAAACAGTGAAACACCAAGAGCATCACTAACTGTGAGGTTGAGCATATCGCTTATCCATTTCTATTATATTGGGAATACAGAGGGAACATCGATGGCCAAGAACTTGCAAACGATGGACATCTCCAAAATGCAATCTCTATGTCTCGCAACCTTATAGTAGAACTGAGCATGCTGTGATGCAGTACACACGCCATTTTCAACTCCAGTTAAATACCTAGGCGGTACCGCACGTGTTTCAGTCTAGCGTATGCCGTCAGAGCTTTGGGTATGTGCGTTCTGACTTCTAGTACCGTGGTACTATTGTTAGTTGAAATACTGCCGAGGTAACTGAAGCCATTAACACTGGTTGGTTCTTCTCAGAGTATGAAATTCAATGCTACTGCCGCCCAGTGTTGGGTCAACGCTTTACACTCTGAGGGGGCAAAACACCGAGTAGAGCCGCAGGTCTCAACAGTCTATCTAATGCCCGTTGTGCACTCTCTGCAGACTCAAACAACAAAACAAGGTCGACTGCTTAATTAAAGTCACAACTTCTATCCATTTGCCAGTTGGGCACGGATATCTCTAAGACCTCCGTAACCGTCCTCCCTTACTTCGCGGATGACAAAGTCAAACGGTATTAAAGAGATGGGACGCTAGTCCCTTCGAATTAACTCTTGCAGGAACGTAGATGTGAGAGTGCAAAGCTCACAGAAGATTCATGAACTTCTCTTGCACACGCTTCCGGTGAAGAGCACCGAATAGTGCTGTTCGGCCAGCTGAATAGATGTCTTTCAAAACGAAAAAACACCTTTATTAGACGATGGTGTGTGACGTTATGTAGACGCCATGCTCGGCTAACAAAATGCTGGATAAGGCTAAGATCAACATTTTCAAATCCGTTGAACATAAACTATCCCGTGACACCACGGATGATCAGCCATTCGCTATTGTTGAAGCTGGACGGTTGTAGATCCTATGAAAACTGTGATTTGATTTTGCTCGTGCAGTTCAGAATAATGTACGCGCCTGGGACATATTTTCTATCTCTTCGGCCATCAGCGTTACTAGAGACAGGCCAATCTTATCACAATGGCCTCCTTAGAGAGCGTTCGTTGGTCAGATCAGGATCAAAGTGGCAGCAAGTTTCTATAACTAGATCTAAACCATCCACATCCTACGGCGTCGCTAGCTCCAGTTTCAGGCTCAGTTTCTACATCCGTCAACCCTGCACCGAGGTGTCCTGGTTTTAGATGCTACCTCACAGCACTTTTTGCTCAAACAGAAGAAAGGACGAGGACTAGTGAAGGTCGACGGTCAAGTAGCAATTTGAAGAAATTTACACAAGAGGAGGGGTTTTGAATACAAGAACCCCATTGATTGACATTGGACCACATCACCTGTCTCGAGCCGTCGCTCGAGGAGATCTCGTGGATCCTATCCCGATAGTCTACCTGCACCTACATGAGCCAGTCCACTGGTGAAAGTTTCCACGCCTTTTTCCCATGTTGTCGACTGGCCATCTTGAATCATCTCCCGAGCACTTCCTGCCTCTGGTTATCGTATGCATGCGTATCCAGAAAATACCTTACCTACAGATAGCCGCATATCCATCTCTACAGAAGACAGCCAATAATGTATCCACATAGTTACCCATTAAGTATACTGAACTCGTTAACGCTGACAGTATGCAAACACCAGACCCAACAGCTCTTTTTGTACAACAGTGTAACAACCCATACAACTTGAGCAACAACAGAGCTTTATTCCCTTTCGCCCGTTATAGTTTGCAATTAAACAACTGCGTAGAGTGTCGCAGTATTTGTCGGCCGTTCTAACATGTTTTTTCTTTTAACATTACAGATTGTATACCTCAGTTGTTTGTTGAATAAAGTTTTCTTTCAGGACTCTCGACTTCTGAATTTGAAATCATCCTAAATTATTATAATGGTCTAATCTACGATCCAGTGAGGGGCGTTGATCCAGCACAGGGACATGGCCGAGAAACCTTCAGGGAGGATTCATTATGTCTGTCACCTGAGAATTCGTTGGCATTCGTACGTTGTTGTTGGTGAAAGTTAACGTTTCGCCGTCAGTTCATTTCCTTTGTTTCGTGCACGCAGTAAGGCAGGAGGAGTGGGAGGGAGTAAAATCCCTTAAATCGGAACATGATGCTCAGATCCAGCTGATGGTCGCTGCCTAGTGAATTGCGACTGCTCTCACGTTCGATAAAAACTCCAGACACTCCACTGTGACATGCTTTTGGCGTAGGTTTTGTTTCCGGAACCAGCTCCTTCCCATTCTAGGTTATTGGGGGGGGGGAAGTATTAGTTAGTTGCGTAGATCCGGATAATTTACAAAAATAACTCCTTGGAACCAAATTTTGTCTCATTTCTATCCATCGGTCTGTCAGGTCACTTGGTAAAACCATCTCTGATAGATCCTCGACTCTCGGGGCCATCACATCACGAGCTGGTGTAGTTTCGTCATAATGGGAGGAAGCAAGCAAGTAGTAGATTGTAGATTCAAAGATCAGCTCGACGGGAAAAACTTTTCCCCCTTGAAATTACTTAATTTTGCAAAGACTGGAGGTTCAACTTCGCACACAAACTGTGAACAGTCCTGGGGGCATTGTATCCTTTCCTACTCTCGTGACTCTGTGGATGAAAAACTATAGAGCGAACCTATCCTTGGCAGAAGATAATTGCTTAATTTAAATGGGTAAACATTCTAGACAGAAACCGATGCATAAACGGCAGAGTTCATTGCGTTTTCCATTTTTGACAAACCCTATATTAGTTTCAGATTCCGTTTTTTATTCTGAGCTACTTCTCTAGCTCAGTGTCGGCGGCACTGGAATCTAGGACTGTAATTTACTTTCAACTTCACCGATTGCTGTTCGCAGTTCTATCACTGGTAGTTTCGCCAACTCTCATAAGTTTAATGGTGTGAGTTACTGTCTCATCATCCTCAATATATCATAACACTAATATTATCGACAGCCCTTAACTCTGAGGTACTGCGAAGTTTTCTCATTTTATCAAGGAATGACGGCCTTTCCGGATGTCGAATTTTGATTCATCTGCCATAATTTCGCATTTGTTCCCCACCGTCCAGGTTTAACTGGAATCCCATATTTTCTAACACCCGCCTCTACTGACGCGAATCATCAACATCCGCAACAAAAAACAGAAATTGCACTGACAGAAATCTATTCTGAATGGATTATTTCCCTTTCGATACCCGTTGAAACACGACGTCCTCATGTTCTCTTCACTACGTCATCAAACCAGTTTGGTTCGGACTTTACTGAACAGTCACCATGGTGACGTGCATCGGTTTTTCTCTCATCCCCGACCTGTCACCACAACAGCTGCTGATTCGGCAAAAAGCGATCTGGATCCGACGACCAGTTCCTCTTCGGCAAGTCAAAGTTCTAAGCTAGTCGGCGAAGGGCCTTCAACCAAACAATCCGGTGGTCAACAAAGTGATAGTGGCCGTTGGGGCGGAAAGAATGCCTGGAAATTGGGATTTCTTAGTTTGAGTTGCTCGGCTTTCTTCGGTTTCGGCTTTGTTGTGGCTTTGTGGGGTAAACTCTCCTTTTTCAGTTATTGTTCACTTCATTCTAGGCCCACCAGAGAAAAATGAAGACGGTACTTTGGTAAGTTCGCGTGTGCTTTATGTTCACACATTTTTCCGAGTAGAAAGAAGATCAATACAGCAAAAGTATGTTTTGACCCGAACTTTTTGAGACCGTGTTCTAGTGTCCATACCACTTGCCTATATTTGTCGCGCTTGGAGTTCTCTGGTCGACTTTAATCAGGTAGGTTGCGATCCCCCCCCGGAATTCACGGATTTTCTACCGATTTTTTATCCTAGAGCATTAAGGATCCTGTCAGCGAAAAATTGCTTCCGGACCCGGTCCAACCACCATATTATCAGCCGCCATATACACTGGTCCTGGAGATAAACGATATTCTGGTCCATCCAGACTGGAAGGTTTGCTGTTTATGATTTTTGAATGTTTACCCATGCTCTCTCCATCCCTCTCTTGTTCGGCATTTTACCCAGTTTCGTACCGGCTGGCGTTTCAAAAAGCGACCTGCTTTGGAGTTGTTCTTGCAACAACTTTCCCCATACTACGAGGTGGTCGCCTTTACTAACGAGTCTGCTATGGTAAGTTTATCAATGGCTAACCAGACATCGATTTTTTCAGCTATCCCTGCTTGTCTTTTTCCAACCCACTGCAATGAAACGCCTTTCTTCGGTTCACATTAGACGTTTACATCTAAGTTGGTAATGTAGTTTTTCACAGACTGCTGTGTTTTGGCCTTTACTAAGCGTATTGGCGATTCTTTATTATTGTATTTAGTTCAGTTTATTTTGTACAATCGTTAACCTTGCACCGAAGTGCTCTTTTTTTGGTTGCCACCTCGTAGCACCAACTACTCAAAGGAAAAAGAATGAGGGGTAGTGAAAGATTAACTGAAAAATAAAAAATTGAATAATTATACAGGAAAGAAACGATTTCGGACGCAAGTGCGACACTGACTGCGGCATTGATCCATATCATCTTCAACCATCACATGGAGAATCTTGTGGACCCCAGCCCGGTAGTCTAACTCCATCCACACGAGCCAGTTCACTGGTTGAAATTTTCATGCTTTTTTGCCATTGTGTCTCCGAACATCTTCCAACTATTACCTGTCTCGGACAGTAGCCTACAACGAGGCAGTCGTTCTTTTTGACATGTTTGAAGGATGAGTATAGTAAAGGGGGCATCTCATATAGCCTTAGGACCCACTCTGCAGGGAAAAGGGAACCGACAACCTTGGCTTCGAAAGTTGGGGTGGGACAGAGCTACACAAAGTGTCGTTAGGTCAGTGTGTGCAGAACCACCTTAATCTATTCGTACCCATTGTCTGTTCTAAAAGCTGAACCTAATGGGTAAGTACCTTGCACCTAACCTCTGAGTTACTGGGACAGTTCTTCCAACATATCCTCCCAATAATAGAAGGACCGCGGTGTTCAAACACCGAAAATCTCATATCTTCGGCTCTCAACGGCTATTTTTGTGGGCCGTACAGCAATCTTGACCTCACTGGTGTGTAAACTTGACCTTCGGTCGATAACGAAATGTGAGGCTAACACCAAATTGATATAGAGCGGAAGACAGTCCCATTGGAATCAATGGGAACGCAGAAACTACTGTTGAAAAAGAGTAGAATTCCCCATACATAATATCCTCGATATTCCGTCTTCAGCTGTCCATCGTGATAATACTCGGCTTCTCAGGCCAAAGTAGAATATTAATTCATCGGACCGTAAAGTGAGCTATTGGTCAAAGTGTTACCGAGATGATTAGTCTAAGTATACCCCTCAATTTCACTTTTCTGAGGTGGCCGTGGGTTATTCGCGTAAACTATCTCGTTTTCCTTTTATTTCGTCACATCACCTTGTTTTGGGGTTTAGTTTAATATAAGTCACTTTTTTAAGGCATATCCGAAGCATGCCTGTTAACTCCTATGCTCCATTGAACGGAAGAGCACCGGCAACCATGGCCTTGAAACTTAGAGCAGAATAGAACCAAATAGGGCCTCACTAGATCCGGTGTAGTAACGAGCCGGGGGACGGGGAAATAACACCTATAGCCAACGTTTGTGTGGTTATTTCATACCGATAGATTGCGCTGAAATCTGAACTGATTTCATGGATTGCTCCTGAGGAATCTTGGAAATCAGGCGTGAATTTGCGCCCATCGCAGTTCCTCGGTATTCACTCCGCTTGATACTCTACTCTGTACACAGCCTTATGCTACCTGTTGGACAGCAAAAAATTCCTGAATTGAGTCCTGTTAATCGGCCTTATAGGTTTTATGGTTTCTTCATCTCTTCTCTCATTTGAGTTGATAGTACTGGGAGTTAGCACCCAAAAATGGAGCTGCTTGGTCCAAGGTTAAAGGTTGTAAAGACTGAAACCAAATTGAATGACTGTTCTGACGCGCCTCAATGTCATTTTATTTCCCTCGAGGTGACTGGTTAATAGACATGGACTTTTCCAGCGATTTTGATATCGATGTTTCATAGCTGAGATTGACAGTTTATAAAGTTTAGCAATCTTCGGGGTTGGATGAGCTTAAATCACCATCAGCTGAAGCAAAATCATCAGTGTGCACTTGTGATGTCACCTCTGGTGGTGATAAAAGGTTTACACTTGGAATGCGAAGCTCAGCGACCAGAAAAACCTAGTGGACATTAAGCTTATTTATTGGCCGAATATTTCCCTATACCCTGGTGCCTGTTTATGGGCTTTCGCTGCTGTTATTTAGGGAGCTTTTAGTCGGGTGCAGTTTGACCACACCCTGGAAGGATAACGCTTATCGGCTGCAGCAATGTCAGATTAATCGATCGTTGTCCTTATAGCCAACCGCTGGTATGCCTGGTTCCTCATCCAGGATAACGTGCAGTGCCAAGATACATTGATCTTAGGCGGAAAATACTCGACAATTAAGCGCTCTATTCACTCAGGTCGTACTGCATCTCGCGCTTCTTGTTATACTATTTCGGCGAATTCTTCTGAACGTTTCACACAAGTGGGTATACACAAATCCCACAGTAATAAACACACACATACTTAACCTCGACTTATTCTCTCCCGTCCGTGCAGGTCTGCACTCTCAAGCTTTCCTGACAGTAAATGATCAGCTATACTTGTCCTAAATAAGCGTGCTACATCTGCAGCATATCCTAATTGCTCTTGCACGAGGCAAATCACTCTCTTGGATGCTGTTATGCTCTGCTGTTATTTTCATGAAATAATTCACCATGTGATATCAACGTTTATCTCACCATTAAGAAACTGTGGAAGCACCGTACAGCTGTTTCATCTGTTGTTATTCATTGGTTTCACCTGTCTTCCGTGCCATCGGATATGTTCATTTAGTACACAAAGAACTTTTAAACCATTTTGGCTTGTCTCCATCGCATCTTGACTCGCTATCTTTGTGTACTATGCTGGCGACCGGTCTGTACCGAAATCTATGGATGCAATAATGTCAGTCGCTCATATCGTGCACTTCTCACTTCTTATGCTAGCTTGTCGGTTAGCGAAACGCGATTAATCACAGCGAGCTTAAGTGATATGATGCCAAGCTTAGTCCGGCAGGTTAATGGAATTTCGAGATTCTGGCACTCGAGATGTTCAAGAAGCGAAGTACGTCGGGTTATTTGCAATGTAACTCAGTCGTTTTACTTGAGCCTTCTCTGTGGTAGTCGTTCACCGTAGAAATCGTTGTTGTTGCCGTTTCGAGTCAGTGAACACAGGTGCTGATGCTAAGTATCTTGTCGATTATCACTCCGAACTGTTAGCGCTCACATTAGGTGTTCGTGCTGTCGTTGTTCGTTGGTTTCAATCCTATCGCCACCGGTCTTTTGGAGTATAGACGGTAATTCGCTATTGCCCGATTCATTGTCAAACCTGATCTATCGAGACTTCGTTTGGTTCGATGATATCCCAAATTTCGGGGTTTCCGTGGTTGAAGTGATTGCGTGTTTAGAAGTAGATTATTCCGACACGCGTTGCTCCTAGGTAGGCGTTAGTTTTAAATATGGATAAGTCTACAATATTCCCCGCAATTTGCAAACCAAACACTGCAGTTTAATAGCTTCATTTCAAGAGCTGATCTCTATGCTACGACAGTATTGCTTGTCCCTTAGACTGCGAAACAAGGCTTCTAAACGGACAGAAATCTTTCAACCTGGGAAGGCTAATGTCGATAGCCAGTACGTGACTTACAAGGAGGCCTGCTTCAGTTTCAGTTTTTATAAACATCAACCTTGTACAAAGTGCTCTAATTTTGGTTGCCTGAAGTAAAAGAGGCAGAAACAGCAAAAAGTCAATCGCTTGACAAAAATTTTAAGAATTGTGTGCAAGAAGAAACATTTCGAACCATATCACTTATTGTTTCCAAAAGCCGCATAGGGGATCTTGTGGATACCAACTCGGTAGTTTAACTGGGCCTACACGAGCCAGTCCACTGGTTAAAGTGCTCATAGCTTTTTCTCATATCACTGACTGACTCCCCCGACCCATCCTCCAACCACTGCCTGTCTCGGAAAACGGCATACACCAAAGACGTCATTCTGTGGACATGCGCAGACATCTTCCAACCACCTTAGTTTGGTTAGATTCAGTGTATCTCCTAAAGTTTGAACCCTTTACACCTAACCTTTGAAATACTAAAAAATTCTTCCACCAAATTCTGCAATACTGCAAGGACCACGTTGTTGAAGCACCGAAAATCTCATCATATCTTCGGCTCCATGGTCATTTTTCTGAACCATATAAAAGTTCCGACCTCATTGCTGCTGTGTAAACTCGATCTTTGACCGATAACCAGATTTCACACCGATGTCACAGATATCCCAAATTGGTGAATGCTAATCAGGCCTCCTGTGTGCTAGAAGGCAAGTCATTAGACGTACGAGCACGAGGTAACTAATTCTATCCACCTCACCGAATTCTTCCTATGCACGAAAAAGATTCCTCTTCGATCCGATCCGATCCCTCACTGGCATATTGCAAATCGAAGTTCTGATACTCATTCCAAACATGCATGTACTATCGTTCATACCCGCAAGAAGTAGTATCGACTTAACTTGGTCTGTATCCAGAGGCCCAAATCCACTCCCATGTTCTAGGTCAGACAGCATATTTTTCGAGGAAATATCACTCCCACTATGTCCACATGAGGATATGACTATCTTCATTCTCATGTCAGTGACAAAGTTTGGAAGAAAGATGAAAGGGGGCAGCTCTGACGAACACCACTTGTCACTGAGGAACTCGAGTGAAAGCCCGTCGAAAGCACGAATTCGGTTTCGGCTGTTCAAATACAGCGTTTAGATAAGTGGAATGAATTTATCTGGCACATATCTTAATGAGAGGCAGTGTCACAAAACTGCGCGATCGACTCAGTAGCGTGGCACTCTCAGCTCAAGAGCGACAGACATAATGATTTCAAATGTGGTGTGCCAGTGTCGTATTATTGTTTAACACAACTCCGGTCGGACCGGCAACCGGCTTGGTTATCGCACGTACCTTTCGCGAGTAGGAGATAACCGCCAGAGAATGAGGCATGGCAACAGTTTGGATACAATCCTTACCAAGCTAATTCTTTTTAGGTTTTCATCTATAGACCTGCCACCTTTCTTGTAAACCAATATGATCACCGATTCATATCAGTCCTGTTCTCTCGCCTAAATTGATCCTCTAGAGTTTTGTTAAATCCGTTGTTGATACTGTGTGGCCTTCCTGTCATCGTCCTGGGTCGAAACCCCTTACATGGTTCGCCAAACTGGAGCTTGGAGATAAGAGTTAATTTTCTAATGGTCCGTCCCTATTGTAGCGCTGAAAAAAACAACAGCCGAACTTGGCGAAAATGGTAGACACAACGGTTCACCGTTCGAACAAAAAGTCATTCAGATACGAAAACTAAAGGAAAAAAGACAGACAGACGGCTTCCTAAAGTGATCCTAATCATGCAAAAGTTTGTCGTTGTGTAGGTTGCTGTCATTCGTTCCAATGTTCATCAATCTACTTGAACGTAACAACCGGAAAATTCATTGGTGACCGCCAATAGTTCACGGATTTACACGAACACATTCATGTCTGCAATTTTCTTCAAAAACCTTTCCAGTCTGTAGGTTTTCTTCAATTCCTAGGACTATCTTCTCTCTAATGCAAGCACTTACGAATTTACTATTTCTCGAGATCATTACTTTGAATTACGATAAGCATTTTGCACTTTATCTTAAATACGGCATTTGTTCTTTAGAACTGATTTGGGTCTCGTGTGCACTTGCCTACCGTTGCACTCATTTTAAGGGCATGCATGATGCGTGAGTGCGTTGGAAGGGGAATGCTCCATGGTGTCTAAAATCCTATTACATGGGGAAGCGGGTTGCGGCATCAACGACCCTGAAAACTTGAATGGGATGGAATCACATTACTTCCCAATGGGTCTGATCTGGTAACGAACCAGGACGACGGCGAATAGTTATTACCAGAAAGGTATTCGGGCCTCTGAACCTTCTGGGTTGAAAAATACTTCCTTCATTTGATCTTCCTCGAAGTCTAAGAACTAATAAGTAACTGAAATGTTTCTCTCTTAGGCAGTAGTTGTTCCTGTGAAAATCAGGCGAGCTGGTTCTGTTAAGTCGATTTATTTGTTTCTGAATCACGCCCTTTCTACTGATGGTCATGTCTATATTGAGTCCAGAGAAAATGATGTGAAAGCAATCTAACTACCACTCGTTTGGCTCGCGTGTCGCACGCCTGACATGACAAATAACGTCAGTGATGGGACAAGTCTGGCTCAAACTGCCATCAGACAGCCAGTCAGTCAGCATTGCCATCAATTGTCATGTCGGGCCTACCACATGCCAGCTAACCCATCTATATAGCCTTTCTCCTGTATTTTTCCAATCCTGTGTTGGGATACTGGTCTCTTCTTGGCTATCCCAAAAGCAAAAGAAGCTGTTGCATTGGCTACCGGTGCTCTGACGATTATGGGACATGATCCCCAAATCGCTGTCGCCTCACGAACGAGTGGAATCTGCCCACACCAAAACGTTTAGGCGTTCCGACTCCATAAGTCAACTGAGGCGGCCTCATTACACGGGCTAGGAACAACCAAGTGAAAGATTTGCAACTAGACGGCAAAAAGTCAGAAATGGAGACCGGCTAAGCCATTCCGTAGCCCGTGCCAACCATTCAGCGTGAGTGATCCGTGTTACGCTGCGAAATGACTTCACTACATGAGGCTAAAAGCCAACCAACGAGACGAAACAATCGGGCGAGTACTCGGAAAACCGATGGAATATGTGACAATCACGCGTTTACTCATTTTTATACAACTTTTTCAGTGCTCAATCCTAAAGCGATGTAGACTAGCAATGGTACTGATCGACTCAGTTATTTTTTCCTCTCAATCACCTATTCGAAATGGTTGGCTTCATTCATTTTGTTTCGTTGTACTCCGAATAGTTAAATTAGTTCTGTCCGAATGAAGCAGACTTACTTGCATATTGACTGACAGTGTATGCCTACACTTGGATTAGCTGCAATCCTACCCTCCTTTACGCCCGCACCATGCTTGCACCTCCCACGATTCACGGATCTCTATTTAATATACTAGTAATATTTTAGCTTTGACCAGGTACATTCTCACTGATCATTCGTCCTTGTACCCACTTGTCAATGAAGCTCTTTTTTCTTTTTCTTTTGCCTGTTTTATTTCCATGGGTGTCAAATTTATTACTGTTAAATATCCTGATAATAATTGTCTTTCTAGCGCTTAACAGTTGTTCAAGGGCAATGTCGAGAATCCGGTGGATTTCAACCTAGCAAGCATTCTCCCCACATATAATACCACAAGTCAACTAGTGGCATTGATGTAGCAAATGTGACCTGCCCCTCAACACACCGTACCTCCTTGTCTCACTTCCGGACATCGTACGTAAGCAGATGCGTACGAATCGAATTTCCCGGTCACCGACTCCGCTGTCGTCTTTGGGACGTACTTGATCTGAATAAACCACAAGATATATGAAATGAGTTGGACCGCCGGTGATCGATTTCCAGCGGTCTGCGAAGAACGCGTTTTCCTTTGGTGCCCTTACCATAGAATACGTTTACCAAGTAATTGGGTGAGGCTCCCTAAAACAATACTCCGTTGCGGGCAGCGGGGTAGATCAAAATTCACAGATTAGGTGGACGGTTGTTGATGCAGAAACGAAGTCTAGAAGAGATGACGTGTGATAAGTTCTACTTGAACGCAGATTTTCTTTTTTCTTTCCATCAGATTGGTTTCCTTTTTCACCACAGTTTCGCTGCCACACGAGCCGTATATATATATATATATATATATATATATATATATATATATATATATATGAAAGCATTGTCAGTTGGATTGGCATGCTGCACCGTCGCCAATGTAAAATTCATTTCCCAGTGGCGCCAGTCGCATGTTTTGGCTCATGGATGGCCCTACCACCACCACCACCCTTTGTTTTAAGGGTAGCTGGCAGGTAACGTCTGCCAGCTGATAGATTGATATTACTTTATGTTTTTACTTTGTTCATTAATGAAACGACACTGTGCATCGGTTTATGAAAGCGATTGAGGGCAACTGATTGCTGCCATCTCAGCAATTTAATCGGCGATTTGAAGATTCGTAATCACGATCTCTGTGTTGAAACACCCCACTGTAGACGTTTTGACCACCCGCGATCGGCATCTTCCCTCCCTCTGATCTCCGCTATTCACTTAACTCCCGCCTCCGGCTTCAAAAAGTTGACGTGCATCGATGACAACAATCCGGTCAACCGTTTGACAGGCACTGTAAACCAAATACCGTGTAATGCAGCACAAGATTGTCGATAAATGGTGAGCGGTATTAACGAAAAATAATCTGGAATGATCGGACGACATCCACTTCGCTGTCCGATGATTATGTTCGACATTATTTTCCACCGTCCCTTCGGATGCGAAATGCAATGAAATGTGCAAAATACGGAACCATCAGCTAAACATGGATCTGAGAAATATCTGGATTGCCAAATATATGAAGATGGAAAGATTTATGGGCTCACCAATCGTCTCACTCCGCACTTATTGATTTGTAGTTGTGGTCCGCAAAAACTGCGGGGGGGGGGGGACGGAAGGTAGATGCGATGAGCAAGAAGTCCGATCGCTCACTAATTCACTCTTTGAAATAACATCTGGAATACTGATTAGAGCGCTTTAGCGGTCGTTTCTGTTGGCCGATTTCCACAAGGTATTCTTCAATCATACTTCCAGGACAACTGAAGTAGGTGTATATCTGTCCAGCTGAAATTAGGACTACTCAAGAAATAGGTATTCTAAAAAGTTATAAAGCTGATGGATTAGTGACACTTAAATTCGAACTCTTTCCTCATCTTTGTTACTCCTTTACTCTTACCGAAGTAGCCAATCGGAATAAAAGATCTAAGTCTTACCCCTGTTGGTCAATTGTTTTAGATGTCTACATTGTCACTCTTCATGCCTGGCTTGGTATGGTTCATCAGGACCTCACCTTACAGAATTGTGGTTATCATTTACGCTACGATCTATCAACTCTTTTTAAAAAAAGCTTTAGTATCGAATATGAACTAAGTAATATTGCATTGAACTAAATCCTGAATTAATTCAGTCCACTCATCAAATCTTTTGCAATATTCCATCTCTTTTTGTGCTCGTTGCCTATTTTGCAGACCGGCGGCCCGGTGCTCATGCAAATGGATCCTCAAGGCCAGTACATTCACTATCGATTGTTCCGAGAGGCCACACGATACAAAAATGGAAAACATATTAAAGATTTATCCTGTCTAAATCGCGATCTGTCCCGGGTGATCCTCATCGATTGGGATTCGGGGGCGGCCTCGCTACAACCCCGCAACGCATTGATCATTAAACGGTGGCAAGGTGATGAATCTGATCGTGAGCTGATCGATTTGGCCGCATTTCTACGCAGTACGTAATTTCTTGTTTAATAGGCTTTCAATGAGGATTTACTTATCATGGGCTAGTTCCAGGGGGCGCATAGAGAATGAGCCTGCAACGGACAGAGTCTTTTTCCGTGATTCTAGATTGCTTTCATGGGGTTCTGATCGCTGAACTTGGCGTTTAGATCGCAAACGTCTCATCAGCAACCAAGATGACATCGTCAGTGACGATGTTGTTGTGTGCCATCTTCATTGTCCACAAACTATGTCGAAATTTGATCGAGTATCGTTGTGACTGAGCATAATTATATTTGATACTGCTAAACCAGGAATTCATATTCAAAACTCCATTCATCACACACCGATATTACTCTGGATTGAAATGCTGCAAAATTGTCGTCCATATCTCGATCATTTTTGTTTAACATGTCCTTGGTTTCTTTCAGACGTAGGCCGAATACCGAAGGTTTAACACCAGAATCTAATTTGACTCATTAGGAACTTGAATGAATGATAAGTCCAATTAAGATTCACATGATGATTTTGTGGGTCAGGCGAAGCTAACCTTCATAAAGAGGACATAAGACCCGGAAGTACAAAGTTTAACTTCATTAACAACTATCAAGTTCCAATTTGATTTATCAGTTACTTACAACCTCCTTGTTATTTCGACAGTTCTTCTGGAATCGAGATGACAAGATTCAATGTGCTGATGAGTCAATCTATTATTTTACTTGGACATACAAACAAATTTGAAATAGGACCAAACTAAACGGCTTAGTAACGAATATTTTCCTCGATTGGTGAAAAATGCTGTTAGTCTAATCTTGAATAAACGGTGAAAGTGACAGAATGAATATACAACTCGATAACCAGCATGTTTGATTACTCAATCCGTAGCCCAATCCCTTCCCGGTCGTGAAATTGAACGATACTCGCGTCATTCATGATCGTGAGTTAAACTCAATCGGATTAGTTGACCCAATTAGGATTAGTAATCTATCAGTTGTCGAGTGAAGAAGAATGACGCGTGGTTCAAAGCTGTTCTGGCTAGGACAAAGAAGGCTACTGGCATGCTAAGATTTGGGCATAATCAAATGGTAGTTCTCTAAAAATCTCCAGATCAACGAGTGGTACTATTTGAAAAATTCAAGTCTATATATCATAAGAAAGAAGTGCTGAATTCTAAAGTAGGCGTCCGAACAGACCGAGCGACGACCCACACGTGGCGCTTCTAGCCAAATCACGAACGAATCAATGCTATAGAAATCTCTGGAGGTTACGATCGACATTCGACGCGCGGAGCGACCGTTACCATCTACGCCGCATGTAGTATTGGAGATTAAGCTCGGTGCCTTGGATAGCCGATCACTACTTTCAGTAGCAAAATGGATGACTCGGAATATCGCATCGGATAAAACCGTTAATAGAGGGCTGTAATCGTAAACGAAGAAAAAAGTCCAATTTGGCTGGCCAATCGATTCGACGCTGTTATGTTGACCCCTGACTAAATAAGGTGAACGCCAGCTACCGAGCTGTCGATGGTTGCCCCGCTGGGGTTTGGATGAACATTTAATTCAACTATAAATGGCAGCTAGCCATTCCCTGTCGGACAAAAACCAAATGTCCCCTATCATCCAGAAATCTCCGAAAATTGGCATTATTCTCCAAAGTACTTAGTGCTCGCGAAAGCTACGTGTGATAACCAAACCGGTTGCCGGTCCGATCGGAGTTGTGTTAAACAATAATACGACACTGGCACACCACATGTGAAATCATTATGTCTGTCGCTCTTGAGCTGAGAGTGCCACGCTACTGAGTCGATCGCGCAGTTTTGTGACACTGCCTCTCATTAAGATATGTGCCAGATAAATTCATTCCACTTATCCAAACGCTGTATTTGAACAGCCGAAACCGAATTCACTCGAGTTCCTCAGTGACAAGTGGTGTTCGTCAGAGCTGCCCCCTTTCATCTTTCTTCCAAACTTTGTCATTGACATGAGAATGAAGATAGTCATATCCTCATGTGATATTTTCTCGAACAATATGCTGTCTGACCTAGAACATGGGGGTGATTTTGGGCTTCTGGATGTAGACCCTGTTAAACCGCACGTATTTCTCGACTGCGTCAAGAACAACGCAAGTATGTTTGAGATGCGTTTAAAAAGCTGTTGCAGAACTAGATTGCCTCAAAGTTGAACTCTGTTATTGTATAGGAAGAACTCGGTGAGGCGGATAGGTTTAGTTACGTGGATTGTTGTATCTCCCCTCGTGGTCATACTTCAAGTAAAGTGTCTTCTCGCATACAGAGGACTCATTTAGCATTCGTCGGCTTGAGATATCCGTGGTGTTGTTATGAGATCTGGTTATCGATCTCGGATCGAGTTTGCGCATCGGCAGTGATTTTTCCCTGCTACATGGCTCAGAAATGGGATTGCTGAGGGCAAAATATATGCTAAGATTTCGTATTATTGTGGAATGTGGTTGGATGAGTTCCTCAGTACTTCAGAGGTTAGATGTAACGTACTGAGTCCCCTGGGCTCAGACCTTAAGAGAGGCACTGAATTCGAACAGATTAGAGTGGCTGGAACATGTCTTCCTCATAGCCAGAGACCGACTTTTTGTGTGCTCTTGTCCGAAGCAGGTAGTGGTTGGATGTTTGCAAATGGTCAGCTGTTAACCTGGGAAGGAAGTACTAACGCTCTAACCAATCTCCAAAGAAGTACCTACTGCAACAGTCGTCGTGCACGGTAATCGGGACCGCGCCGCTCATTGCATTGAGTGGGGTGGGTGGTGATAAGTATGCTACTGCTTAGAATTTCCTCTCCTACTCAACCTGTCTCTTCTGTTCCCCAACGAATCTCTGCTCGCTCTCCCTACTCACAAGGTTGTCCGCACTGATAACACGTCCGATACTCGCCGCGGTTCACTGTCAAGTAGTGCAATACGTAGGTTTCAGTCTACTGGCTCACATTTTCTCAAACTTCGTCAACCTCTGAATCTCCGTTCCTTCGATGTGCGCACTCTCATACAGGCTGGCCAAGTGGCGCGTTTAGCTCCGACGGCAGAACTAAATGATTGATATCTGTTGCGTCAGTAAAACACGAATTCAAGAATCGGCTGGTGCATTTCAGCCTATTGTGCCTAACGTCTCGGCAAGATATTCCCGGCATACCTCAAGAGACGAAGCGGTTCAAGTCTTGGGTCGCCACGGAAGAGGCCATTTCGACTAAATCCCTGTTAAAAATAGTCTGTGCGCCGTAGGACTGCAAGGATCAGTAGGCGTTCGGAAATGCAGTTATGTTAAGTGCGCCTTGTTAGTCATCGCGGCACACGCCCTAACAGACTGTAGCGCTGACATGCAAAAAGACGAATTTGAGAACGAACTCATCGCTCTTGTTCGGGAGAGCAAAGGCACTGGTATTGTAGTGGCAATACGTGATTTTAATGCACAAGTTGGAGAACTCAGTGCATCGGAAGCTCGTTTGGGTGGAAGCTGCACCTTTCCTGCTCTTTGAACGAACGACTTAGAAAGGCTTTTCCAGTTCTGTGCAGACAGTTGTCTGTTTCTCTTTAGCACGGATTTCCAGCACAGCTCATATCGAACAGCGGCACGGCGCTCTAACTCGACGGGTAGTCTGAGTCGGGTCGATCATAGCGCAGTGAGCTACTGTTGGCGCAGTTCTGTCCAAAACCGTAGATCGTACTGGACCACGCCCGTTGAGTCGAACCATGCTTTAGTTTTAATGCGGTTTTTGCTGCAGCTCAACCGCCATCGATGCAAGCGACAAACCCGATCGGCCATCGGACGTCTGTCTGATTCGGATATCCGACAAACTAAGAACCTCGACGGACGACAATGTGGATGAGCGCTGGGACCAAATCAAGCAGATGATGCATTTGACAGCAGATTTCGCATGTGGTCCTAGATCTAGTGTTCATTAAAGACACTGAATCTCGCAAGAGTCGCTGGGCTTTATGGAGCAAAACGCCAGCTGCCTAACTGCAAGGTGATTAAAATGCGTCGACAGTTGTAGAGTCAGTTGACTATAAGTATTAAGAATGATCCTGAAAACTGATGGGTTAATGTAGCCGAGGAAGTGAAAGTAGCGGCCGCTTCAGGTAACAGTTAAAGACTGTTTAAGCTGATGCACGACAGCGGTGGGCGGCGAACTCCGGCTAGTGAAGTCGTGTGCAATAGGAATGGAGGACTAATCCATGGTAGATAACAAAGGCTGGACCGTTGGGCAGAACACTTCAAGGGTCAGTTTAGCTGGCCCCACGCAAACGTATTTAGTTTGACGTCTGGAGCTGTAAATCCTTGGGAGGCGTCAGTTGATTCCCCCCCAGCGGAATTGGAAGTGGAGTCGAATACTGGACTTCTGAAGAGGGGAAAAGCAGACGGTCCTTACGAACTTTTTCGCCTCCAGTTCTTTTTAAACTGGGTGGAGAGGCTCTGATGAAATCACTTATCTCCTTGTTTCATGATATTTGGAACAAGGAGCGTATTTCGTTACTGTGGATTGAGTTACTGATTGTACTTAGCTTCAAGAAGGGCACACGGAGTGACTGTAGCAATGTGTTAGCCTCGATAATTCTGTGTCATTTGAAACCGACTTGCGAGGGTAATATCCAAGAGAAGGAGGCCGGATTTCGTCTAGGTCGAGGTTGGATATTCACTCTCCGACAGATACTCGAAATGCGCTACACACACTACCGCCCTACAATCGTAGTTTTTCTGGACTTAAAAAGGTGCTTTCGACTCCGTGGACCAACCAGCACTATGTATTACTTTCTACCGGAGTTGTATGCCAACGAAGTTCGCAAACCTGTTGCGAGCATTATACTTGCATACTCGTGGTCTTGTGAGGGTATACGATGAAGTACCAAGTTCATTGGAAACGACTAGCGGCGTTCGACAAGGGTGTCCCATTTCTCAACTCCTGTTCAACTTTTTCATGGACGAGGTGATGGAAGATGCTTTAGGCGGTCTCCGGGATGTAGGAGTCGAACTGGGAAATGGAGGGAGACTACGTAGATGACGTTGTGTGTCTGTTCGAATACACGAATACACGAATGCACAACGTGCACTAGATAGATTCTCGAAGTCGGTTGCTTGGTTCGGCATGTGCTTTTCACGTTCAAAGTGCGAAGTGCTGTTGCAAGACCGGACGATAGTATTGCCGATCTTGGTGCTGAGCGGAGAGGAAACTCACGATTGTAGACCGTTTCACCGAACGATGGTAGCTCGGTAGTGGAGGTAAATTCACGTATATCCAAGGCTCGGGCAGCTTATGCTAGACTGAAGCACTTGTGGCATCGGCCTGATATTTCACTGAAGTTAAAAGGTCGTGTGCACTGTGCCGCAGTGCGCTCATTTCTGTTGTACGGTTGCGAGACACGCGTGTGGGAGATGTTCGTTACTTGGAGGTTTTCGACCAACGATGTCTACATAGTATCGTTAGGATTGGATGGAGTGACCGGGTGAGTAATGTGGAGGTCAGGAATCTAGTATTGGGTGCCACTTCTGAGATAAGTTTGTTTCAGCGTATGAAACTTAGTAGACCACGTGTTATGGTCGATGACCAATCCAAGGTTTTTGGAGCCGCAGAATTCATTCCTGCTATTAATTTTCTAAAAGAATCTGTCCTTTTCTCAATAATTGGAAATTGACGTTATTTTAAATAGTGCGCGGTTGAATATTTTTATATGTCCGCGAAAAGATTCATGAAAGCCCATTCTGTGATTGGCTAGTCCACACATCGATCGAGGCCACCCAACGAAACTATATAAACGATAGAGCACACTTGAATTCTGACTTGTGTTGGTGGGTCACCAATAAACGCGCGGCAGTACTCTGTGTTCGTCTTTTCTCTTCCGCTAGCGGGCTGGGCTAGCTGTTCGTATTTCGCGCCGCTTATTATTCCGTGTGGCTGCTCATTCAAGGGAGCAGCAGATCTGTCCCATTCTTGTGCGACTACGGGCCTTGAGTCTTGAGCCCGAACTTTTTGTGTCTCCAATCTCTGTGTGTGTGTTCGTGTCCTACTAGACCACAGGCTGTGTGCTCGCTCCTGTGATATCGTGCGTCGCGAGTACTTGTGTCTTGTGCTTCAGTGTGTGCATAGACCAACCAAACGCGGCAACATAACGCGACGCTGGTTGGGTCACGTGTTGCTTATGGCGAACACTCGTCTACCCTTCTGCGCCCTATTTTGTGTACCCCCCAAGGCATGGAGGAATCCACCTGGAGATCAACAGCTGAAGTGGCAACGTGGAATGAGAAAGTGTACAGCAAACTTAGGTAAAGTAGTTGTCTCGCGTCTTCGTGGTTGGGATCCGAAAGACTCTTCCACTAGCTGGGTGGAAACCGTGAAAAATATGGCAGTTAACCGTGAACAGTGGCGATCGTGTTGTCATTTTCTACCAGATCAGAGTGACTGAAAATGTGCGTTTATGCAGTTAGACTGTGTTCCGTGTGTTGGCTGTGTCTGCATTGCGAACTTTTCCCGCCAGTGGAGGTCCACTGCCTGGCCCCCTTGCATATTCACTTTGTTTTTAGTAACGTGTAACTCTGAGGAAATGGCAGCGGTCAGTGGGGCTTGCCTTGCTGTTTATCGCTGAACAATTATGATGGTAATGATGATCGACCGGGACGTGTTAGACTATCGAGTTGAGGTCCATGGGATCCCCAGAAGTGACTACTGGAAACAATAAGCGATATGTCGCAGTCAGTGGCGCTCTTTTATTCCATATCTTTCTTCCTTTGTTGATCTTTTTATGTCTCGCCATGTTTTTTTGTCTTTAGTGTATGGTAATGTGAGGTGGCAGTCAGAATCAGACACGTTAGTGCAAGGTTGGTTATAAAAATTGAAACTTGACAGCGGGCAGCCAGTTTCTATCGTGATGATGCGTCTGTTCTTGTAGTTTATCTCAGTATAATGTTGCTATTATGTGAGTCATTCAGTGATACGATGTTATTTTGCTTGGGCTTTCCCGTTCTCTAAATGAGTACTGTATAACCTTGCGGTCAAACCGTCAGTCTCCTAGGCTATTCTTTCTTGCCAAAAAATAGTTGGTCAGTGTGCTTGCTGTATTTGTTTGCCCAGAACACGCAGCTTACGCACGGCTCCGCAAAAGCACAGCGTGTGGTGCGTCTAGTTTCACATCAAGATCTCAGTCGGTCGAAACACTGAAAACCACATGGTTTCCCATGTCACGTCATTTGATTCCCTGATGAGGGTTCCCCACCCGCTGCTACCCATTACGATCGTCACAGCTGATGGTCTCCGTATTTTTCTTAGCAATCTTCGCTACTCATGAGTAGCCACATAACGGTGAAGACTTGATCCAAGCGAAGCCAACGTTAACTGCTTTTTCGCCGCCGCCAGTTATCCGCTCGTTCTTAGGTGATAGAAAATCCGCATCTTCTTGTTTCGTAATCCACTTGAAAATTTTATGGCTGATATTCTTCCGACGTGCTCTTCACTCTTACAAAACCCGCTGTGGATGGATTTCCATTTCCTTGATCAAGCTAGTCCGGAAAAGTTGTTCATCTTTTGAGATCCGCCGGACGGTCGCAATATTGACTTACCCGTTGTTGGTCAAGTAGGTGGGTAATTTCATCCACACAGCTGGTAATTGCCCGGTCTAGAGAATAATCGTTTCGTCATACAGACAGAGTCAGTCAAAGGTCGGTAAATCAAGTACCAGGAGAGACCGAAAACAAAGGATTCACAGATTCTATAAGAAAGGTTCGATGAAAAACACGCGAGGTCGCTAGACAGGTTTTAATGCCGGTTAATGACCCCACTGTCTTTTGGATTGTAGTGCTGGATGAAAGTCTCTGACCGGGATTCCTAAAGAAGCCCACAAACTTTAAATCCTTCCAACGTTTCTGGTTTGTTTTGTTATAGTAACTTCAATAGAGCTAAGTTTTTGCTCGTTTTTTAATATATGCATTTGGCGATATGTTCTTTGGAGGGCGTACGTTATAGCATCTGAAGACTACAACACTAAACGTGAATTGACAGAACCACAAGATTTTTGTTGAATGACGGCGAATAGCCACCTATCAATAGACTTCCTCGAACTTTCCTTATTGGTATGATCCTCTTAGGTGCATGCCTGAGTGGGGAAAAACATCCAATCGTAGCGTTTCAGTATCGATCCCTTTATACGTTTTCTTAACTCCCTATCCCGCCATTGTTTAGCTCCCCTAGTCCTGATAATGGTGGGTTCCGATAAAAATCATTGTTCCTGGTTCTCTCCGATCAAGTATGCAGCTTTATCCACTCTGATGATCGTGATTTTGTTGTTGTTTATATTTTCATCGATCTGTTCACGTGTTCTTCTCTCTCATCTTCGTTCTCACATTTTTAGTGTTAGCAATGGGTCATGTGGAAGATATTCGCGATGTATTGGAATATTATAAAGGGTTTGACGACCCCTTGGCCCTATTCCGCGAACGACACGAGCAATTGATGGTAAATTCATTTGTTTGATGTGTCATCTATCTTTCTCCAACCTTATCTCGAAACATCACTTTTTTATTCTGATTTTATCAAAGCGCCCTGGCCCGTTCCCAAAGCGATCTGCATAGTCAGCAGCTTCCATTTAACAAGTATCCCCCCTGTCTAGTAACTGAAATATGTGCCATTAAAAATTAGGTTAAAAACATTGTTTCACTCGTACATCGTCGCCATGTCTTGTGGATCCCGTATCTTCATTGACAAGTTCGGCGATTAGCGTGCGAAAATAACTAGCTCATTCCGATGACACACGACCATATGCGCGAGTGAAGGCGAATAAAGCGTACCAAAAAGAGGATTGCACCGCGGGTTAACAATCGTCTTCGATGGGAAAAGATGAGAAGATGCGTTCGTGAAGTGTTGAGAGGGCTGCAAAGTGATTGTGCAAATAAAGCCACATTGCATGGCTTATTAGCGATCAGTTTACCGAGAATTGAATACATTGCTCAATGAAAACGGTTCGAAAAAGGTAGGATTGAAAACTGCTGACGGTAGTTAGATTGGATCGCATGCCTCGGTCGGATGAATCCATTTCCTTCGATAATATTACGGCGATGAATCATTGAAGCTGTGTGGTATGCGCTCATCACCACATCCGTGCAGCTTACGTATGATGAAAACGCAACTCAGAACGGAACGAATAGATAACTACAAAGCACGTGAACAGAAAAGTTAGTTGTGAGTACAAATGAGATGAAAAGCTGGACTACTATTACATAATCGATCAACACACGGATTGAACCATGTCACTTAACGTCCCCTTATACCATTGGGCAGGTGAATCTCGTGGATAGCAACCAGGATGTTTGGTACGTCGTAGATTTCCACATCGATGTACGATCACTACTGACTGGGACAGCTAAGTTGACGGATTAGATTGCTCAGTCTTATACACGGTTTAAGAGACGGGTGATTTATGTTTAATATGAATTACTCAACGGGAACGTGTGATGGGGTCCTCGTATACGATCATAGACAAAGAATATTAATCTTTCTCGCAAATGGTGCCGTCAAAGTATACTTTCGTTTTCGATTGTGCAACAATTATGGAATAAGGAATCAAGATTCAGGCTTCGTTGCACCTGTTTGAAATTCGGTTACCTATTCAACGTTCCTGATGCGTTCATCAGCCAAGATTGTTTTGAATTTCAGTTCTATCGGTCAACTGGTGATGAAGACACGGCAACCATTGTATCATAATGAAGCAGTTTGCTCTTTCCTGTCGATTGCCGATCGTCGCGGGACAATACGATGCGGTACGGTACCCAACAGAGCGGCTGCTGAATCACGATACCCACGTCCGACAGATTCGTTTAAACGATTGCCAAATCGGTGTGATATATGCCAGACTGTCGTCTAGTTAGGAATGTCGGCTTTTTGGACGCATCCAATGTGAATTGTCCATGAGTGGTGAATGAAACATCGGGGCCGAGGTCTACTTGTGAGCTTCGTAGTCCACTCCAAAAACCGTCCATCCATGTTCAGTCTGGTTGCAGGATAGCTTCCCACTCTGGTTGTTTTTAGCTCTCATTAGGTTACCGCGGGTCACTCTAACACGTCTTGCACGTCTCCTGACCACCCGCTCGTTTACGGTACACTGGCAAGTAGTCACACTCTCGGTTGCGGTGGTTGAACGCGACCAGAAGAGTGCACTGAAAGCTGCTGAATTCTCGTCGGGCCCACGCGAAGCGTGCCCCACAATCGCCAAGGCGAATCGTGGGAACAGGAAGCCAGCGGAAATTCGCGGTGGCCTAGGCGGCTCGGCCTCACACCCTGGGGAAGACATTAAAAGTCGAGGTGGTTCAGCCCGGGATCGAACCGGGGACCTTCCGCGTGTGAGGCGGACGTGATAACCACTACACCACTGAACCACACGGGATGGGCGCGCCGTCTTTGATACACGCGGTCGATCCAAATACGTCGCGAACTCGTTTTGGGGAGGGGGGGGGTTGATCGTATTGTCATTCGGATTCGTGATTGGAACCGGATTGAGACAACAAATAATCAAGTTAGCATGCAAACAGAATCAATTTTGTTGTGATCTACACCAAATACATACGATATTGTAAGCATGGAGATCGACTCAAACAAGAAACGAAGATCGTGCGGTACACGGTTCAGGTAAACTAAAGTGACGATGAAAATTTCCTCATATAATTTTACACCACTTGCGCTAGCATGGATATGACATCTCACGCAACGGGTCGTTTCCATAATCTTGGCTTTTGTCTTTCCCCATTCCATGAATGTTTGCATATCCAATGAGTACTGCAGTCAACCGTGGAGGCTACCTTTGTGTCCCCTCGTTCGAAAGGATGCAGATGAGTTCGGTTAAGGACAAAAACTCCGTTTTGATGCTCAGGCTTACCTGTACCCTGATGCTTGGATGTTCATTATTTTGTTCGCCCTTAACCTGGTAGCATTTGGTATTATAGAACCGCCGCGTCCATGGTACTCCATTATGTACTGACTTGTTTATTTGTCGACTACCGTGACATCTTTATCTCCTTTATGCAGAACTGGAACCTTGCTGTAGTAGTGGTGGTCGGAAACCCTGGCGCTCTTGATTGACTGCGCTTCTCATGTAGCAGGGACAAAACAGTTAAGCAGAAAATTTGTCGATTGTCGTAGAACTGATACCTCTTTGTTTAATACGGGCAGTTCTGTTATTGTTTTTGTCTTCCATCTACAGCACATTTTTATGATCAGTATCATTTGCTTTTATTCGATTTCCTCATCGCAACCCCACCACCTAATTCCCCTGTTCGTCTTACTTCTCTAGGAGGAAGAGGCCAAACGGCGTGAGGAGTATGCTAAAGCCGCCGCAAAGCGACCCCGTCCTCGTTTTTCGTTTTATGGAATGAGTCGATCCTAACTGTTGGGCACCGAGAGGGGAAAATCCGCAGTGCCAACCAGCGTGTAGACAAAGCGAAACGACAAGGCCACCGTTGGAATTCTCAAAAACATTGATTCCTCCTAACCCTGATTGTTGTCATCATTTGGATCGCGTTGATATTTTCCCGATACGCGCTGTTCTCCGTCTTTTCTTCTCCTTTAACTGAGGCGGAGTCACAAAGCTGTTGCGGGCCCTTTTCCACACACACACACGCACACATACACACAGATAGGCTAAATTACTTACTGTTTGTCATTTTATGAACCTACGTATGCCAATTTGTAGTCCTTTGGATGTACGTCTTTGTTTAAACATCTCGTATCAGCGGTCGGGAATGTCGGCCTGGCCACCCGGTTGTCACCCCCCCTGTTCTTTTCATACATCATGTAGTCGGATTATATAGTATGAGATTGAAAAATACCCGTTCTTTTTTACACCGATTCGCTATGTTTCCAGTTGAAATAACCGAATCGATTTCACGGGGTGATTTTCTTTTGCTCTGCTATTTTCTCGTTCGGTGAATAGCGGATTCCTGAGAAAACTGTTTTTATTGTAAAAGTGGGAAACATAAATACATGTTCGATAATAACTGAAAGCTTTCATCCTCGGACTAATCAGCATTCGCGCATGGGCACCACCAGAGCCGGAGGAGGTGGTGAGTTTCTGGTTTCAGTTGTCCGTTTGACGGAAAGTGTTGGGCCTAAAAAGGATCTTCCATGGTGATGGTCGTTAACCACCACTACGAGTACATTCATTACCCTTTATCTCGTATTGCTTTTGGTCCTCTAATCTGAATCGATCGATAAGTGTGAATCGGACCGGAACTAATGGTTATGAACGTGAACCCGATGAGAGTCTGCGAAATAGAACTAAACTTGTTTGTGTGTTGCTTGTGGGCTTCCGAATTAGTGATCAGCATGGGCTAAAAAAACATAGTTGGTAATTAGGACATGGGCATTGAACTATCAACGTGATAATTGAATGCTTATAATCAAGTAAACGGTCATTCATTCGTACGGAGCATTTGGTCAATCTCTTCGTCAAGTTTTACGTACGCACTGAGTCAGGCAGTGTCGCACACACGTGCATATCCGTGTGCTCGCCAATAGCCATCGTTTTCTGTAATTGTTTGTCCTCTCTATCACCAATTTCAACGACGCGGTTCAATCATCCTACAACGTGAGTTCGACTCATGTGAACTGCGCACACTCACTTGCGGTGCTTTATTGTTTGCATGTTCGTTTTATCAAGTTACGATTGCAGAGTTTGATATCTAGGTCGCGATGATCAGAAACAAACTACATGAGTTACAATCAAAACCAATTGTCAAGTCGTTTCGTGTTCATTTTTTACCCAGACAAGTCGCCGTTCAGGAAGTATTTCGTGGGCACCGCGTGTGTGGCAACAGCTGGTTCGGGTGCGCGGATAAGACCGTTTATTTTGTACCGAAGTTCTTATACCAGAGATAGTTTTACGGTCTCATGTTTCTTTCCATAAAAGTTTACTATTTTTGGACGTTATTTCCTCGGAAATCTACTCCGATACTTGTTTTTGTGGGAATTAGTTCGTTGCTTTTGTCTAACTGGACACGATAACTGCAAGCTTCCGTTTTATCCGGTGCCTTCAAGAACCCTCGCTTATCGTTTGGTTCACTCTTTTATGCATTGCTGTGTCGGTGCTCTGATATACACAACTTCACACATCTCTTATCTGATTTGAGCCTTCTCTATCCTATTGGCTGTGGGGACTTCGTCTATTTGTGGCCTTAGAATAATTACTACAAATTACATTTTTTATCTATCTTTACTTTTTTTTATTAATTATGCAGCAGTGAGCATCATTCCCAAGAAGGGGACAGCAGCCGATAGGGCCTGTTAAATCAAGAGGCGGGCCGGAAGTGGGTGGATTCGAATCCGCGACCTTCATGTCCAAACGTCACAACCTTATACGCTCGGCTGCCGCACATACTCAGGTGGATCATAGCGAAAGAGAAAAATCAATCTAGAAGAAAGAGTAGGAGAAATGTTGCGAAGAGTTCACCATGTGATAAGTTCTTGGTCCTTCATTTTCACCTCACCAGTAGTCCATCGTAATCCATGACCCGACAGAAGGTGAATCCACAGGTCGCATTCTGCACATCTACTACGGAACAACAGAATTCTGCTCGTTTTAGTAGCGATTGACAAATGAACAGTTGAGATTGTTCATATACCTCGACCTATTTCTGTGAAGACCCGAGGCCAAAAAGGGCCTGTTTTAACCATTTAATTGAGAACGTCGAAGTAGAACGAGCTTGGTGTATTTTCCTTGTTCTCTGAACGTCTAAACCGGAAATCCAAGGCTCATATAGAGGTGCACTAGGTGACAGAAATTCCACACTCCCTCAATAGTTCCTTTTCTAAATAAGGTGTGGTGACGTCGTAGTCGAATGAAATGTCTGAATGTGGAGTTTCCTGGTTTAAGGCTCCCTCCCATGGGTTTCGAATGTTATCTGAGCCGGTAAAACAAACGAAAATGATTCTCCTTCATTCGGTTTGCAAGATTGCAAAATGTCTTGGTCGATGGACAGATGTTCCCGTTTCAGGGAGGCCTGTGGTTCACACTCTTGGATTGCTATAGCTTGGCCGGATTTCCGTCGATTGGCTAAGTCACAGGCTGTGAGTTAACCAATCACATGACTAATAGTCTGATCGGCATTTTTCGCACGTTTATATATACATATATATATATATATACATATATATATATATACTTACTATTGAGTACATTAGCCTTAAATGAATTCGGCGTAAACTAGCTGACAACACTGAGTTGGGTGTTTGATAGTGTACGACGGATCCTCTGAGGAACACATTTGAACAAGTATCGACTTGATTTATCACAGTTTTCATATGTTTGTTCGAGCTTTAGAAAGTAGTATGCGAACTTTCAGCCATCCAAAGGAAGACAGATAAACAAGAACATTACCGTCGCATCAATGTCAGAACAGGAACAAGAACGCCAATTTCAAAATCTTTCTGCTAGGTGGATTTAAAAGGGGCCAGCATCGACCAGTGGCTGAATCAAACTGGCCGCATCGGACATCACAATTAGATTCTGGTCAGTCCAGTTAGGTGATTTATTTGCCCTCGTTTCTCGGGTTAAATCAGATCCGTGATTTGACATCATAACCCTATTCTGATGTGCATGCATACCTGTTTAGTATCAAGCGAGTTCAATATGAATCTCCACAAGCAAAGCAGACTTTTTTTATCTGAAAGGAAGTACCGTTCAGCCTACGGCGAACAACTTGGGTATGTGTCGGCCGTGAAATATTACTTTCGAGACTAACACCGAAGCGCTTCGAATGTCCATCGGTTTTCTCTTAACACACTACGGTACAGGAACGACGAACGTTTAATGGGAAATTTACACTCAATCCGTCTCTCGAAGTTCGAATTTAGACGAGAATGATGAGAAAGATGATGTGATGATGTCAGAAGTGTCAGTGTTGTATAGTTCGTGGTCTGTCTGGTTAGAAATAGCGAAGTCATCGGCACGCCTGAACATAGGGACGAGAGGTGCCTCAAGTGAGTCAGGGATGTAGGTTGCAGGAAGAAAAAGTGATGTATGGCATTTTGTAGCACATCAGAGTTGCCTGGTGACAATGCTCGCTGTCTTTTTCTAATTGGACATTTTTATCGTTGGCAGGAGCTATAATAATGCCATAGAAAATGAGTAGGTAACCAAACGATTGCAGTTGTTTAGAGCTTACACGACACCATGAAATGTTGATGAGTAATCTGAAAGACCACAGTGCATGTTGCTTGCCATGTCGTTGAAGGACTTGTGAAATAAGTTAAATACGGAAGAAACGGCACCAAGTCTACAGTGATCTTGTTTGTAGACTAACTGATGAAGTTCATCAGGGACAGTAAGATGTGTCCGGAGCCAGTAGAACTGCAATGGTTTGGTCTCAATTGTTTTGATAGTGTTATGTGAATTGTACTTTTAGAGATGAGCATGATCCTCACTGGGTCTCGGCATTCAGCACTGGTCCTTAGTTCCGGTGACAGTTTGACTGTATGCAAAACTGTGTGACTGATGTTGCGTGGTGTTTGAGAAGTGTAAGAGTGAGAATTTCTGGACTAACCGTGGCGGAGATCCTGAGAGAGCACAATGATCTTTACGTTTGTGCGATTTCTTTGCTTCGTACAGCGGATTCTTTCAACACGTATAAAATGGCCTGTTGTTTAATAACTAACTTATATCACGATGTCAATGCCCGACAAATCGATGAAACCCTTCGTGAACAGTCCGGTGTAAATGATGTTTGACACACGGTCTCGTATTCATCCCCGGAGCTCGGATGCGACGGACGTGCACTGCTGATGATCCCGTAGTTCTCGATGATGAGCTAGATACTAATACCAAATGAAGTGCCCCTTGAGCATCACACTTAATGTCGCGGTGCTTTAAATTGCCAGTTCATTATTACACAACAGTGATGCACGTATGCTTTTGACCTAGTCTTGCTTCTCAGGTTTTCTACTGAACTGCGTTACTACTCAGGAGAGGAGGGGAACGAGATAGCTTTGTCATGGCATTGTTTTTTTAATATTTTTTCTCGAATTGTTTTTTTACCAGAAGGTGTACAAAAAAAATTAGTCGATTCATTCACCTGGCTTCATATCACCCCGAGGCAGTTAATGTATTTCATTTAGAAGTAGTTATAAGGAGAACACCTTGGGAGAAAGGCAAGGAACTTTTGTCCCGCATGGTGTGTCGAAATTCTGAACAATCCTCCCCTTCCCGATGACATTTGTTTCGTTGGAATACATCGCTATTCACAATTTGCGTACTACCGGAAGCTGTTCCATATCCGACTGTGAAAAAGACGTGCGAATACTCGCGTGCACTGTTAATTATTATCGCCTTGACGATATTCGGGGATAACTGGCTTATAGGCTGTGTGCAAACAGCCGAAATGTGATCGTACTGAGAGTGTAACGGGCGAATAAAGATGAATATGTGAATGATGTTTCCGTATAACTAACTTGTCTGTAAACTGTTTCGATTTTTTGAAAGTACGACAATGTACGCCTCATGTGGTTGCAGGGAGCTTAGGCCGAAAAACGTTTGCGTTTGAATTCCTCAATTTTATAAATGTTTTGTATCAAACAGAAAAATATTTCTGAATTAAATTTTAGATTGGATCCGTTTGCGATCGAGGGCATTAGATAACATTCTCGGATTTGGCAGGCTTCCGTGTTTTGTTTTCAATCCAGTGATGGGTTTATTCATGTCAAGTAGATGATGCCAGTAGATCCTGGATACTACTTTGATATGTCGAATCAAAGTAATAAGACCTTTCAATTGAAGACATAAAATTGACATGTAGTACACCAGCGAGAATAGGACAAATTAACCCAAATGTAGTCTACCATTTTAAGGTTGATTCCAGCAACAGTCACGTTGAGGAGAGAAATTCCCAACTAGATTTGGGAAATCATTTTTGCACGAAATTGGAGCAGGCTTGTCCAATCTCTGGCTCAAGACTGTCGCGACTTCTCAGCTGATTCACACATCAACGAATGTTGAGGGAAATTAAGTAGTTGTTCAATCCTCCGGTTGCTTTCACTTTCCCGGCAAGGGGTGCCGCATGCATGCTACACAAATTGGAAAGTCTACTTCTAAAAGTAACGTTACAGTGTGACAGACTCATCTAATTTTTCCGTTTACTCCGGTGATTTCTGAACGCACTCTTCAAACGGGATAATGTTGATCACTTACTACGAGAAACAAACAAACTAGTAGTCTCAAAGGACATCCAAACACCGCACTGTGAGGGAGAAAACAAATGATACTTTCAAACACTTACAAGAGAATGTAGATAATATGATACTAAACTAAGTTTACTAAATTCTCTCTTAGATGCCAGCAATCCTAACTGGTACCTGCAATTCGGCTATTAGTTATACATGTAATGGTCCGGAATTGTAGCTCTGATTGATGAGTCTGTCTGTGCGGTCGTCATAATCATTATTGCTCTGTCTGTTTGTTCGTCACTCATTTGCGAGAGTTGCTAACATACGTCAGTGAGTTGAAACTATGGTCAGGTGACCAGCCCTTGGAAATTTGAAGGACCGGTTGGTCTTCGTGTTTTATGGTCACTCAACCGTCTCATGACGCTTACGAATACATGGACCACAAACTGTGCCGTCCTGTTTGCAAGACTTGCCAAGTGCAGTGAGGTTTGGTTTGGATGCAAGATGATAATCGATCGATTTTCCGAGAGCATGACAATCCCCCAGGGACTTCCTTCCAAACTTCTGGACCAAGGTACTGTTGGTCGTTACGGGTACTCAACGCTCACAAATTGTAGGGAGCGATAAATCGCCCTCAAGCTTCGGAAACACCTGGTCAGTTTTTCACATGCGAATTAACAAACTTCGTTGTCACATGGCGACGGGTTTCCTCCCTGTTTTCCATGCATTTCCGCATACAACCGATCGAAGTAGAACACGATGACTATTGATTAAACGCGCGCGCGCGCGCATATGTCTCTATGTCGAAGAAAACTAACGACTGTGATCACACGGGCGAACTCGTCGATCAGAAGTACTCTTCCATACCACCCTATCCCGGTGAAGAACAGAAAGACTAACAATTTTCGAATGCCGTTTCTCCTACTTCGCGATGAGTACTATTAAAATGGTGGTCTACTTCAACATTAAATGGTCTCCGGCCAAAAAAGGCCCACAATCTTGCCGTGTGAGTTTTTCTCGAACGGAAAAGAAAAGCTACTAGGTTGATCATAAATTGCATACTGTGGACAATAAAATTCGTGAGTAAATTTTAACTTATCCATGACCATAGAAGATTCAAATGTTGAAATAAAAAATCTACCGGTTTACCTCTACCCTCTTCGCCGCCCCTCGCCCCGCTGTCGTTTCTTGGCCTTTGGCCATTGTTTAGTGGACTCGAGCTGGTCTTGGAATCCTCCGGTCTAAATTAGGGTACGCTTACCTTTTTGACCAACGAATCCAGCAACTGGACACATTGCCGCCCTGACCAGTATTGATCAACGGAACTTTTATTCTGGTGCTTCTGAGATTGAAGACTTCCAGCTTTAATGCAGTTTACGGAAGATGATGGGGAAGGAGAACTAGACTGCGTATTTTCTCACTGCTATTGGCTATTCATTGTGTGTTCGCTCATGAGGTACTTGACATTCCCGAGACCTCCAGCGGCAGTCTCATTCGACGAACTTAAGATATCATCACTGAGTCACCATGCCCCGGTCGATTGCTAAGTGACGGAATGTGCAAAATTCCATTCCTTGGTTTATAGTTCCACCGTGGCATTGCCACTATTGCTTACCGTATTCTCATGACCTGACGAGGTTTGCCAGAAGAGGTCATTTGACGATATGATTAGAAACTGGCTATTCTGGCTCGAAACAGCTGCCTTGCAGCTAGCACTTAGGTGAGCAAAGGCTAGACGTGGATCCTCAAATAAAGAGTTTACTCTGGACCAGAGGACCGAACACAACAATAAACCAAAACATAGACCCATTTGGAAACGATCGTTTTGTTTAACAATTACATACTCACAATGATATTCTTATAACGTGTACGTATGTTGGCTATCCTGGTTCCAGACTTCGTTGATCCCCATGTACATTTTCCCGTTATTGAAGACTTGCAATCCTCCGTATGCCTGTGCCATTGTTCCTGTGGACAGTCCTGTCTCTGTCGTCTCGCTTCCCCTTTCACCTAGTTTTCAAGTTTCTCCGAATCTGACTTTTTTCGCTCTCATTGTTCTCTTAAATTGACCACCTTCTACAACCAGTCGGTTGCCACCCTACAGTACTGCCTATTCACAGACTACAGCACTAAGCCTTATCATTTACTGTTCACAGCCATCGATTAGGGGATTTTCGTGGACCTCACACGACAGTCCAGCTGGGCCTACAACAGCCAGTTCACTGGTTTGGGTTTGCATGTCTTCTTACTGTCATCTACTGTTCGCTATGAACTATCTTCCAACCAGGATGTAGAGAGCTGTCTTGTCTGACCTGGCTGTCAACTTTCCAAAACGGGCTGACTGAAAAGTTTAGTTCGAGACTACCCGATAACATCAAACAACGATGTACGCTTATAAGAAAGCGCTTTGCATTCTCCTAGCTCAGCAAGTGGTGGCTTGACTTTGCCTGCTCTGACATCCTGAATTTCTGCTGAGTCGCTATGCCTTCTTGACGCGTGTCACATCATCCCGGTTGATAAAGAGCACAATAAAGCGCGGCTCTCAATGAGGGTTGAACTCAATGAAAGCTAGCTTAGGGACTGGTGCAGTTGCTATTATCGACCAGCATCGGAGACAGAACATGCCACGGCTGTGGAAAGTCTTCGCAAGCTGTTTCACCCCATCCGGATTGCTAAAAGAAAGACACTGAGTGTGAGCAATAAACAACAAACCTGAGATCTGGACAGAACAGTTTGAAGCACAGTTTAAATAACCTCGGCCCTCGCATAGATGTTTGGGCACACGTCTTGTGATCGTTTTCCAGTGATCCAACTTCTGAGGAGGAGACAAGCCAGCAAATACAAGCTCTAGAATGTTATATATATTCGAGCTAAAGTTCATTGATTAATCGCCTTCAGTCTTCAGTTAATGTCCTCTTGTCTGCGATTTATTTCGTGAGACGACTCGGCTTGCCTCTGAACGTATTGCAAACATCAGACCATCTTCGACCCGGTCCTCGAGCCACGGTAAGGGATTCATTTTACCCTCGGTCTGAGACCTTCAGTTGACCAGGTTCCTGATTCACGTGTCATTCACCTGGTCTCATCAAGTTCTGTCAGTTTGACCTAATTTACAGATGTCAGACCGTACAATGAGATTGTACGGCCTGCCCAAATTACATAAAAATGGAGATGTCAGAGCATCAAAAACCCGTTTCCTCCCAGAGGGAGTATTTAGGTTGGATTTGAGTTTGCTGCTTGTTGTCCTCGCGTTCAGGTTCAACGCAAGGTGGATCAACGACCGTGAGAGAATTCGTACCTTACAGGTAATGGCTCATCATTGTTGGTTATTTTGCTGCATCGTTAGTTTCTTTTCTTCGGATTCTGTGATGCGGCATCGCCTGAAGTGATTCCCGTCCACTTATCCCATACACTGGCGATTCAGGAGTGTTGAAGTTCTCCTAAGAGAATCCTTTCTGTCTTCTTACCAACCTTCAGCCGTTCTATTTTTTCTTTCACGCAACAATAAGGAAGCTTATCCTTGGTTGAATGTGCCCATATTCTATTCACATGGCTCGATGTTTACACGGGGCTTTGTTTTTCGCAGGCAATTATTTTACATTGCCAAGTATGTCTCAGAGGATTTTCTTCTTCGGTAATGATCTGTTTTTTCAGAACGATTTTCGGGAAAGAAGTTTTCAGCCAGTTAAATATTTAATGTAACGTTTAATCGCGGTTCGAACCTAGATGCCTGGGTTTTTCGAAGCTTTAGGCTATCAAAAGTCCGAATAAGGATTGAATCACAGATTTTTCATAAGAATTAGTACTGATTCAACTAGGTTCAGACATATTACATTAGTAATCAAAGGACTGGTAATCCACTGTTTGCAGTTATCACAAACAAGACGACAGAAATGAGTTGATAGGTGTTGTTTCATTCAAATGTTCCGCATGCCTACACACAATTACACCATTAGGTAATACCGTTTGCATTATCAGTTATTGGAATTTATGAAACCACGTGACAGAGTTGGCCCATTACACCCTCAATGGAACGTACACTCTTTAGTGTCCAAAATTCTTCTAAATCTTTGAGAATCAAAAATTGGGAATCACAACTGACGTAACGTGGAACTGTCTGCACTTCCGGACTAGCAAGGAATGTCACCATATTTATAATATGCAATTCATTACAAGAGACAACCGGAAAATAAAAGTACTTCAAGCTGACCAAATGGTGGACGGTTTAGAGGCCACTGGGTTAAGGAAAACTGCATCGGGCGATAATACACTTCAAATAAGTGGTGAGGTTAGCAGAAACATCACTCAATTCGAAAAAGTTCACAATGCTTTGAAGATTTGACGACAGATTTTTGGCGTCCTCAAAAAATGCTTCGAATGTCATGGCGACACGTCGTCCAAGAACTTGATCATCATTCTGGATGAGCTGACGAAGAGATCCATAGGCCTAGTAAGGAGGAAAAGTGTTCAAAGATACCTGTTTGGCAAATAGCGGATATCGATCTAAAGTTTACCCAAGTTCACTCTCGAGTTTTTTGCTTCGAATGTGCCTGTTACGGTGGTATGTTAGTTGTGTCATTAAGCAAAGTGAACACGCAGAACAGGCAAGGTAACAAAGTAGCGGGAACCTCGAAAGTAGAAGAACAATCGAAGAATATGCATCTGAATGCATCACGAGAATTGCGTGTTGAAAGTCCAACAGAACAAACTAAGTCAGATACCTCGTCACCAGTCAGTACGTGCCTGAGTCTGTAATACATGTGATCGAGACACTTGTAATGCAGTACTACTAGCATGTATAATCAGGTCAGTGCTAGAATCGGTCGTGCTCGCCATAGCGAGAAGAAAAAGCTTCACAGCAATCGCCTCATACCATTAATTGTTTGGTAGTAATCGCTAAAATAGGATATCATTCACCCACTCTGGTAGTTCGACTCTTGATTTTGGACTGGAGTCAGTTGTTAGATCTTGTCCTGGATCTGGAATAGTGTTCTGTAGTGCTTCATCAAAAGTTGGTCGGGTTTTACAAAAGCCTAACCATATTGCTTAAAAAATCATCGGAATCCAAGAGTTATTGGACTCAGATTAAAGCAAATACCCCGGTAAAACCATAGCTTATGGCAGGTGGATGGTATGTTACTTTGTCTATAGCAACCCGCATCGATTCGAGCTCAGACTGAAGTTACTGTGTCTATTCAGCAATTCATCTACCAAACTTTAGACGTATTTTAAAACTAACAGCAATTGCGAGATATTAATTATTCGTCTACCGCCTTCAGTCATGCGTGGTACGAACTTACCTTCATTATGTTTCATCTTCAAGTACAATCAATACACAAACAAAGTACAGAACTCCTGACAATTTCCCTCTTAGTCCAACTTTTGTGCCCTATTACGAAGTCAAACCTGGTCAGAATGACCAAACACACAATGCAGTGCAATTTATCTTACTTTTCGGAGCAAAATGGCCGAAAGTAGATAAGCGGAAAAAATGAGAAAAGTAATAGTTACGCGGAGTCCTCCTTAGTTCAGCCTGTAGATAATTCGTATTGAAGACCTTGTTCAACTGTCACTTTCTTTCGTGGACATCGATACACATTTGCACGTGATCGATGGTTGTTTCCTGTTCAACATCCTTTCATCCTCCCTTGAGTGCGCCTGTCCATTCCAGCGCGGACTGGTAAGCCATGAAATCGTGTCCCTGAGACGGAAATATATTCGAATAACTCTGCTATCTCTGCGATAATGAACGCCAGTCCCCTATTCCCGCTGTGTGAGAACTGAACCGGTGACACACATACCCACACACACACACACACACACACACGTTTACGATCAAAAAATCGATCCCACAATATTCTGACCGAAAACGCACACTGTAGATCGCTTGACCGTCGCTGGTTTTCGATGGTCGTGACGAACTTAAGACCGAGCGGATCGTGTCACTAACGCGATAAATCAGCTTCAAATATTTAGCAATATAAGCAGTGATTATCATTTTAGAAATTTCCCAGTTTCAACCAATACATTCGGCGATTGCTTCCCACTTCGATCTGATTGCAAACTCGGCGATGAAATCAAAATGTCATATAAACGTCAGTGGTTTACTTGCAGTCCCAAGCAGACGAATATTTTTTCGACATGATTAAATTAATCAGCTTGCGTTTCTTTAGTCGGCAGTGTGATTTAACTTCACGGGCACTGACTGATTGGCAGCGAGTGAAATTGGGTTACCTGAGCTAGACAGATACTACGATGTGCCGACTCCGAGGCTTCCAGGCACATCTATCCAGATCACACAGAATGCATATTACAACACACTACTCGAACAATCTGTGCCCCCCACAGTCAGCGTGAAATTGACTGAATGAAAAGTATTGATCGTTTACTGACTCACCTGCTGAATGTCACAGAATATTAATCAACCTGTGCTGAGTTTTTGATTTGGAGATATTTCATTCCAGACAAAATTTGCGAACATTCGGGAATAAAATGGCTGAAACTAATGTGTCACTATTTGAATTACAGATATTCAATACGATACCGCAGAGACAATGGAGCTGTGATCACTCATTTATCTTTTACTTCTTTTATTAATGAAATAACAACGCACATCACTTTTCAGGAAGGGTGTCGCGGCCAACAAAGGGCTGCCAAGTGGGGAAGTTGACGTTAGAATTCCCCTACCTTTCCTGTTTATTATTCCCTATATATATATATATATATATATATATATATATATATATATATATAATATGCAAATAACGTGATTTACCGGTGCTGTTTTTCCAGCCAACTGAGCCCCATAGGGCTTTTCCAGTACCTACTGATGGTTCGTATCCATGCCTCGTTCCTATCGTCTACAGTCTATTCTGCTATTTCTAGCAGACGTGTCACACTGTCTAACTAGTTTCAATAAATAGGCATAGAAAGGAAGCAATTCATGCAAAATGTCCTATGAATCCTCGTGCCAATCTGTTCGGCAAACCGTTTGTAACAGTAGACATCGAAAATTCCGGGCCGCTCACATGCACAAATAGGTCCAGTTCGATTGTTTCGTTTCTGGAATATTCGATGGATACGTAGCACCAAAATAACTCTGCCCGTTGGATCAAGTAATTCCTGTAAATGGTTATTATATACATTTTCGACATAGCTTCCTCGTCTCGCTTGATTAGATTGGGATTAAGTTGCTTTCAAGGTCACGTAAAGACAAATCAGTGTGCAGAAGTACAAAACTTCGAAACCAAACAGCGCGCGCGCGCACACACACACACAAAGTAGTGGCGCAAACTTAACATTTATTTTCTCTGTGCACTACTGTGTCCCTGTGCAGATTTGATTGGGATTTCGTCCTAATAGTTGTAGTGTGAAAACTCAAATTCTGATCGAGTCTCTCGAAATCTTCCAGACACAGTCCACTCCATTAGTACAAACCACTTCAACATTCCTGTCAATCGACCATGCCCATTATGCCACCAACCTGGGTTGGCTGGCGGAGTTCTCTATGGCGGACACCACGTGACACTTAATCAAACTTTGCTGAACAAACACCCGCCAAACATTTGCAGTAATACAAACACCCTGATTTTCCAAGACGGTAGTGCGTAATTCTGGTTGAATAACGCCCAATCATCGTTCTGAATTCTGCTCTCCAGTCGGCCAATCTTAGCTCTCGATCACTATCGCCCGTCCTCACTAGCTCTAGCGAGAACAAGCAAGCTGAACCGACACATTACGTGAAAACCGCTTATTTGTAGGCTTTTTTTCCTGCATATTTGCGCCTGTGCGACAGCCATTATTTCACCGGTTGTTCGATTCACGTCTCGATCGGCCCATCCTGTTTAATATAGTTCGCTTGATTTAGTTCACGTCCTCTTGTTGTTAAATCCAGACCACTGTTGCTCACTGCTTACCGCAACTTACTATATGAACTTCTGGTTTTACATATCCGCACTCTTGCATTCCAATCATGCCGCTATATCCACTGACAGCTGGTAGTCAATAGGATCATGTAATCTCGATCTGGTTTAGCCGTCTGTACTAGGCCGCTGTTTGAAATGACCAAAATGCATCCACGCCTGTGTATTAATGACAATTTGTCAAGCACAGTCCATCATTGCGCAACCAGCGATGACCAATGAGACACTTTTACAAGACTCCCGCGTAATATTGATTAATTGCCAAATTTTTGTTCGCTCTCACACGACAATTACTGAGGCTTGAATGATCATCTTAGTAGTCGAATTTGAGCTTATTCGAGAAACATAGAGGATTGTTTGAAACCAGAATATTGTCCTAGTGGAGAATTTACCAACTCATCAGAGTTTGGGAAATACTGAAGCAATATCTTGGAAAGATAAAACCCGATACATTTCGTTGACCGATTAGCTACCATCAAGCCAAAAAGAGCCAGAATTCTGACTGTAGCCAGCGGTGTAACTACTAAGGATTGACGTACAAACTGTTAGCTCTCGTACAGCCCTCAGAACTATCATGCGGACGAGTGCGATCGTGATCAACTGGAGTCAGGTCCTTTTTCAAAGGTGTTTGTCTGTTATTGACGCGGTTTATTTGAAGCCCACTAGCCAAAAACTCTAAGTCAATTCTCACATCAGACGATAGTGTGACACGAAGGCAAGCGGTTGGTTAATAGTACCTTCCATGGATCTTACTCGGCCGTGTATATTGTTCTTTTCCGACCCACTCCGAGGCAGCATTCATATTGTGACTAGCTGAACAATATCGGTCCAACTTGGCCGTGTGTTGAATACTTTTGCCTTCGTTCTTTTTTGAGTCCCTCCGTTCGTGTTGGTCCAACCTTCTTGAGTGACGTATTGAACTGTAACTCTCATCTGGGAGAATCTTGTTGTCCACCTGAATTCTGGCCAAATCGTTCTTGCTTGTTGATCGGTTATCCTCTCTCTGTTCTGGAAAGTTTTCGGTATAGTTGTTGTTGCTTCTTTGGTCGGCTGCTCCTGACTAATTGGCGCCGTGGAGTCGATTACCATGTTCATCGGTTGCGATCGCATTTGTCTGTACCATATAACTAGAATTAACCTCGCAAACCATTATAAAAGTCTTTGGATGGCACGTTTCCCATTAGGATTTTAACAGTCGAATAGATTACTGCAAAAAGTCCCATGTAAAACAACCGCCTTGGGAATGGATGCCTGTCATCAGCTACAGAATATGATCAAAAGGTTCTGAAACAGAACGGTCGATCGACGGAACATTACGTTCTCGTTTTTACTGCACCTCAAGGACGCACGCTACGTTAGTTGCAAAGTTATTTGACAATGGAAATTTCGTATCTCCTCATTTTCCACTGGTTTCTGTGCCAATCCTCAAAACTGATTAATAATGTACGAAATGCTGGAATGAAAACACTGCGAAAATTCATGCGAAGAGAGTATGAAGCTTTTGTATTCGCGCGCGCGTGTGTGTATGTGTGTGTGTGTGATGACTTTGCGGTTGGGAAAAGGTTGCCGGCTCCTTACCGGTTGGCAATAATGGACTTTGTGTCGACGAAATTCACAAGACAATGAATGACTAAACTTGGAAAATGAGTAGGCCATTATGTTTGCTCCCAAATTCATCTCCGAGAGCAGGCAACACATGCTGGGTTTGACGGATTTTTCAATCCTCTGACCCAATCCCGGTAAAAACCCAGTCTCTGTGTGTTACTTGCCGGACCAGTTTGCGGACTTCTACAAAATCCGTCATGTGCCTGTATATAACAGTGTGTGCATGTGTGTTTGTGTGTGTTTGTGTGTGTGTGTGTGTGTACATGCTTTCGGAACCAAGAGGATTTCAACAGATAGCCAAACGCGTTTCAATTCGCATGCGAGCAGATAGCCGCACGGTTGACTGACTTATCCGCGAGATACGGAACTAGATCACGACCAGCGATGGGTGTGTCATATTGATTGAATGAATTTCGAATCATTTATGGACACTTACAAAGCTAGCCTAGAAATAAGCATATGTGAATGCCATCCGTTTTGTTGAAAACTTTCGAGTGAATGATTCACATGGTTCCGACGTTCACTCGCAATGCCCATGCGTGGAAGAAATGAAATTACCGGGAAATTTTGACTGTTACTTGGGCGCATACAATTCTAAATGCTGCATCCAACCTAGCGCATGTAGCTGCTATTTTTTTATGAATAACACAATGAATGGGTTACAGGAAAAGAAATACGAGTTGTGAATCCGTTAGTTGTGTGCATATTCGACCCGAACTCATGATCTTATCTAAACTCTCGCCAACATATGAACGGAGCTAACGAAGAAACACTGCGATGTGCTTTAACATTACACGTTGTTTAGTCGTTTATTAGCCTCTGACGACCGCTAAACAACCCCGGCCTAAAGCTAAACAAGCACACGTTTATGAACAACGCATTCAGTGAACCGGTGTATTAAGTTTAACTTTCTGAATCCACCTTCGTGATGTGGTTTTGTAATGTAACTTTTGCTCCTAGTTGTGTTGAGTGAAAAAATGTGTGCTTATTTGTAGTATTTGTACTTGATATCGGTATGCGGAATTCGGTTCCCGCGCAATAGCGAGCCGATATGAATAACCAGTAGGTACTGGGCTGACTTCGCCCTAAGCAACCCAAATGAGGACAAAAAGAAGACTTCAGTGGCTGGATACCCGTTCGTAATGTTTTTACAAGTCATACGTTTATATAAAAAGAGGAGATATCCTGACTGGTGAAAAACATTCCGTCCGATAGCCTGATGAATGTATTAGTAGTAGAAGATAGAATGTTTTCAGGAAATAATTCACTATGTGATATCATCACACAATTCACCATAAAGAAACCATGGAAGCACTGTACATTTGTTTCATCCTTGCTAGGAATCATCAGTAGGGGTCGGTTGGTGTGCGCTAGCGGCCCTTGGCCGTGCAAATTACTGACGGATAGGTACAACATCATCATGTGGTGAAGTTCAACACACCGTTCAGAGCGTGCCCGGTAGCGTAATGGCTAAAGCGTTCGATTCAGAATCGTTCGTCCTTGTTCGGGTTCGTGTCCCAGTTCGGGCTCGGTGGATATGCACCGCCGTTGATGATTCCTAAAAAGGACGAAATAGGTGTACAGTGCTTCCATGATCAGTTGAATGATGATATCACATGGCGAATTATTTCATGAAAGCCTGAGGAATATTTGGACGTCACAACAGTCTGCCGCCACGATTTCCATTGGCTGGTTGTCTATAATAGCTAGCATAAAGCTGTTCTTGACTGTATCACATGACTTGCATGTATACTCACCACATTATTCCAACACAAATTTCGATTGGTAAAACAGCTCGAAGCTAATACAGGACAGCCAAAGACGACTAAACAACAGCATTCTTTTAGAACAGCCAATTGCTCACTTTGACCGGACCTGCACTTCAAAGGTGTCACCTTATCGGACTGAATACGATCGGTTCCGAAGTTATGTGGACAGAGATCCGAAGAAGTTCAGACTCAACTGGTCATCCGCTTGAGGAATATCTAGGTTCTTCAAGAAAGACTACTAAACGCTTGGAGAGGACATTCCACTGACTAAATAATGAGAGAAGCAGTTAACTCGTCGAAACATGTCAACAGAAAAACGTAACCGTGGCGTTCTCTTGGGATTTTTTTTAATTATGGGAAATTTTATCGCACTTCACCAAACACCTGTTCTTCGTCGAAAGTGAATAAATACCAGTCCCAAGGATGCCATCCAATACCCCTCCGACTGACGGTAGCCATGTTTTTTTTTTTCAGACCGCGGCCGGCGACAGAAGAGGTCATCATTCAAATCCAAATACCACAATATTAACCGCTTGACCAAAGCTGAGCGAAGCAAATAACCCAAATCGACCTAGCAACGTGAATTTGCGCACCACTTAGAAATTGATTAACTTGAGTAAACTTCCCCATGAGTGCTTCTGGCCAGTCTCCGTGCTTGTTTAATGCTCCACTGATCTGTTCGTCAGATTGCTGAGTTAGAAATTCCGGTTTGGATTCCCAAGAGGTGTTCAACGCCATTTCTCTGACAAATTCTACTGACTTTCTACTACCAATAAATTTCTATCGACGCCAGATTTGTGTTCTAGTAAATATAAGCCTTGAAATTTCAAGTGAATTAGGAATAGCGATGGTCGTTTTGATAATATTAAATAATATAACTGTTTGACCCATTTATTCACACTAAGTTGTTTATCGCGAATGCTATAACTCACGTTCTCTTGTCATATTGGTAACGTGAAAGAATGTGAGCCTATTCACATTTGATTATGCTAATAGAAAAATTGTTGTTCTAGTAAACCTATTTGTTTATCTCGTCCTGCCGGTATGCTTCAAAAAATGGGTGTTTCAATAAACCTGGAAGTTTGATCGATCACCCAGTGATCACTTGTGTTTGTGTGAACAGATTTTGTTTTATCGTGATTGTTTTCGTTCTTTGGAATCGTCCGCAAGTATCCTGTTATAAGTGCGAAATTAGCCACGCACTATAGACAATGGGAACCAAGTCTTAAAACCTGCTGGCCTTGTCCACCCAGATGTATTCATGACATGCACGAAGCATGAGTATTGCGGAAAGGGTATGCCTCCTAGTCGCAATGGTACACCAGATGCGGGTGGGTGGAACCGGCAACCATGACCCTGAAGTAGAATAACGAGATCTCAGTGGGTCACGTAACGAGCCAACCGACTGGGAATTGCCACCCACCAACGGAGTGATCGGCGAATTTTGGGACTCGAAAATCTGACCTTTTTGGATAGAGAAGCCTAATCCATTTGACCACTGTCGGGCATGGGACATTAACAAACTTATCCTCCCTTACATGGGGCATAGCGAACGCCATGTCCACAGAGTGCATGGACTAAAAGTCTGTTGCAAAAAGCGACATTTTCATGGTTACAGTTTTGAACCAAACTCTTTGGAACGACCAAGTAATTTCCACAAGTTTTCTTGGCTTTGTTCCATGGTACGGATATGGATAATTACGTCACCACTGTGCACAAGACACTCCTCTAAAACCAGCTCATAGAGTGTGTCATTCAGTAGTCTTTAGGACGCAGTCTGGAGCTTGTACTATCCACCAAGAATGACAAAGCCCATTCTGATTTAATCATCTCTCTTCCAGCCTGATACGGGGTCTAGCGTGGTAAAGAACCTAGCTCCACTCACAGCATCTAGGGTTTGGCCATTCCTAGACGAAGGGAAGAAATCTCGTTGAGTGGCAGCGTTCAGGATACGAAAGTTAACATACAGGTTTAGGTCACCGACTTTGTTGTGGACCGGTACCGTGAATCTCCGTGTCCTGTGAATGTAAGAAGTTCAATCGTAAAACGACGCCCAGGGCGAGCATGCTGTCAAGGCGACTCTGTATTTCGTTCTCAATGTACCCACGGTGATTAAGGCTGTGTCAGATGCAAGTACTTAAAAATGTTCGTCGTTGACAGTAATTAGTTTAAAGTTTGATGGCTCCGCGAAGGCAACACAGCGCCAAACTTGAGCTGACATTTGCAAAGACAGCACCAGCGTCAGCTAACGCCTGCCATCGCTAGTCAACTGAAGTAAAGCAGACTAATAATGAATGCCAAACAAACGGATAGTCAGCGGTGGTGTGCATAATGCAAAGGACTTAATTCGTTTATTCTGTCCAAACGCAGAGGTCTGTATGCCGAGGAGCACAGAGGAGTCGAAAGTGCCGCAATCCGTAGACCAGCGGGAGAAACATCTGACCAGAGACTGGCAGTACCACAGTTGTGGGCTTCGATCTGCGGCCATCGTATTGGCCGCGACTGGAGGGTGGTCATAAAGTATAGCAGTATCACACTCTAGTGCAGCAAGTCTTCCAACTGTTGTGAGCCTCTATGGATTCCCAGCACTTCCCTGATCGAAGAAAGTGTCTGCTCGTGAAATTTCACAAAAAGCACAGAGTGCCTCAGGCTGCTGTAGCAATTCTTCCGCGTTGGCATTCCAACAGAATATTGGGGAAACATCGGTCACCCTAATAAAAACACCCACGGGTTCCCCTAGTTGATAAGATTGCAGCTGCTTAAGATCCGAAGCCGTAGTGAGACAAGTCTGGAGCAAAGCGAACATTCTAGCAGTCATCTCGTAGTCGATCACTCTGCCATGAGCACAGTGATTTGGGCATCACCGTGAAGAAAAGAGAGAAGCACAAGCCACTAGAGAGTGAAGTCGCTTAGGTAGAGCATTAGGTAGTAGTCAAACCATTGCCAGTCTTTCTTACTCTGCCAAACTAAGGACCACTGAAATGCTTAGTCTCAATATTGACTTATGTTTGTTGGAATTGGTTTTCCGAAATATTTCAATATTTCAAGGCTTTATGGCACAAAATAACCACAGACAAAAGCCTAACTCAATGTAGTGATCGAGTGGCATCGATCTTCCAGAGAAAGTTGGGTTCGCGTCCCAGTTCGGGCGCGGTCCATATGCACTGCTGGTGATTTCTAACAAGCTGGATGAAACAACTGCTTCGATCGTTTCTTTATGGTGAGTTGAGCGATGACACATGGTGAATTATTTCATGAAAGTCGACTATTCTCGGACACCATTTTTTCTAACATCTACTTTGATGCCTGATATCTATACTGTGACATTGCGTTTGTTTCACCGCACACCAGATCTATAGATTTCCTGTTGTGTGGCACTTTTCGAAAGTCCTCTCTTTCGAATCGCTTCAACCACTCAGCTTCTCTCTACTGTGATTTTGCAATCTCGCATATTCGCAAACCGGTACTACGTCGGTGCCACGATAACTACACTACGAGTCACGCATCCGATTGTTGGCTCAGGTCTTCTCTGTTCTATCGACTGAGGGGCTTAGTCAATCACCGTAGCGGAATCAGATAGAAGACACGTTTGGGGTCGCACTTACAAGCTCTTCTACGTGACTCGCATTGGTCATGCCACAATAGTCGTCGCAGAGCTTGTGGTACCGCGGACGGTGTAAGCTATTAGATCAACCAATTAGATTAGGCAATACATAGTAGTTAGTTGATTGTTTGAGGCAGATCTGTTTAAATTGATATAGTGCGATCCAGTCAAGAATAATTGACACATGTGTTCCTCCCTCTCGCTAAACGTGGCACACCGCTGATTTGGTCTTCTCACCAGCCGGTTCTGTATCACTTTGTCGTCAGCCGGTCGGGTTGACAACGTAAGTTCAACAAATTTCATCCCATTTGAATCTTCATCTTTGGTCAAATAAACAAATATCTGTATTTCGAAGGTAACCGATTCATCAAAACTTTTCACCAGGTTCAATTTGTATGGTGTTTTCACATTTTACAGGTCGATTTTTCCTGCGCTCACTCAGCGCTTACTCGATCAGATTGTTTCATGAGTTCACGTGATGATCCGGTCAACCGAAGGACGCCCACTCACGGTGGTTATTCGAATTCAAAATGGACCTTCATAATTTGTGTAGGTTTGCGGTCTGACTGTTAATCTGCGTCACGTATCCACATGGGCCAATAACTCTCCCGTCATCATCACAGTCAGTGCACACCCAATCATCGTGGTGTAACTCATACATGCACACCATAAGTTTTTGTCTGTATATGTCTGTGTTTGTTAGCCTGTGTGTGTGTGTGTGTGTGCTAAAGCAGTGTTCGACCCAGCGTATCATGCGCTCATCGCAACAATGTGGTTTGGGTATGTGTGTGACCCGTTGTCTATCCGGTTATCTGATTTGCCAGCCCAGCTCACTCTGCTTTCCTTGGAGTATCTCAGCCCTGATGATCTATATGGGTGCGGCAATAATACGAGCAATACAGGCAGGATTGCGGTTTTTTCACCTTTGTCTGATGGCAGTGTTCGCGTGGCTCGGTTGTGGAGACCTGGTGGTTTGTTTGAGACCAGTTAAAACGCGCAGTTCAGTGTTTCAGCGTTAAGGGAAAACGGGCACATTCGGAGGAAGATTATCACAGATTGCTGCAAGATTTGCACTTCAGTGACTAGGTGGTCATGAACAGAGGTGCAAATAAGCAGTCTGGGTGTTGAGTCAAACCAGTTTCTTAAAAAAGAGGGACTGTTTATCGTGCGGGTCTGCTAGAAGGTTGATGGTTTGCTTGTTGCTATCGCTAAGTTACCGATGACAGAACAGGGCCACAGCAAGCGGCATTGGCTTCAAGTAATCTGTTGATAGCCAGCCCAGCAATCCACGGGCAAAATACCCCACTGAAAAACGTTCATTTGAATGAGATCCTTTTTCAGTAGCAGTTTCGATTGTGTGCAGTGTAATAGCTCATTCCTAACAGATTAGGTGAAAGTAAGATTCATGGATCGTTTGCTCTATGGACGATATAACATGGCGCCGTGGTCCGGAGGAAAAATATGAGGCGCAAATTTGAATTCTCTGTCACTGGGGCTCCTTGCATGGAATATGTATAAAAAAGTGACTTACCCACTGTGTGTAAGGAAGTATTTACTTCTCGGGAAGTTAACTAATCCGGCGGTTGTGCGGTTAAAAGCATTCTGAGCAGTATTTTTTTTATTGTGGTGTAGCAGTTTGACGGGTACAGTGTGCGCCGCCATCCTAGTTCCGATTGTGGGATTGCTGCATACTATTGTTTACACTTCGTGTTTTGCAGATCAGAATATGAACAACTGCTTCGGAACACCGCTGGTCCATTTCCTGTTAGAATATCATGATTTCCTAACGCTGTCTTGAGAATCACTGTTGCATGATTTGCCCGTGGCATTAAAAATACCCACGGTATTCGGGCCTAGTGACTAATGCAAACAGAGTGAGAAGAACAAGTACACATTTATTTGTTACAAAGTTGTTACAACACGACTGGTGCTTCATTTGTCTATCGATCTAAATGATTATTAGATATCTTCTCTCTTATTTCAGTCTCGTATATTTGGACCGTGGTTGCCCAGTTTCTGATTGGTTGATTTAACCCAAAAAACAACATATCACATTATCTCTATGAGACCACGCCTCTGAGGCGTAATATGGTACTCTACCAACTAATTTTCCTCCCCAAAATAATAATAATAATAATAATAAAAGCATACTCCGAAACCGCGATCAACTTCTTTGAGCGTAGAGACTATCCCTAATTACGATTCTGTAAGTAGGACCTCTACTGAACAAACGAACTGCTCCCTCTTTGGTCTCGGGGACAGAAGCATTATACAAAAAAATTCATTTTATTTTTAAAACCGGAAACTCGTACATTTTTCAAATCTCCACAGAAACCTACGGAAATTTCAGTGCCATGACATATTTGATCGGGTATACATCGTACAGAATCAGATTGGAGATAAAGGAGAATACAATTATGAAAACAGTAATATTAGAGGGTAATTTGGAAACAGTATACACATTGGGAAAATTTTTGCACCCCTCAGTAGTAATAGGGATATTGGAAATAGTAACCTATGTGAATAGTTCGGATCCCAGAATCCCCAACTAAAGGCAGCAGTAAAGCCATGGCAAGTGGAAGTCACATTAGGGTTTATTTACAAGACATGCCTTCACGCAATAACTAGAGAGAAATGTCATTTTGGAACATTGAATGTGGCGGATTATTGACTTTTTCGTTCGTGAGTCGTATCAATTCCGACTAGATGACGTAGGTTCATTTGACCGCAAATCTGTACCGAATTATGCCATGTGAATTGCACGTAGACCACCCTGTTCCCTTTGTCTTTACAGTATAACCATTTCTAGGACGACTGCAGTATGTAAACGATCCATGGTATTATCCTATTTGCTGAGGGCAGCCACCGCAGTCTCAAGTACGAAAGGACGCATACCGGAAATCTCGTCAGATTGATAGAGAAAGCGGTGTATCCGTACGAATGAGACCAAATACGTACCCACTTCTTTACGTGCAGACTGCCGTCATGTGGTTTGTCGCATGCAGGCTTAAGGATCCAAACTATCGCCTGCTGAGCTGCGGCCGTAGTCAGCTGTTCGGTGAAGTAGTCCATCATCACGTGACAAGATTCATCCAATTCATAGATGCGTGCTACTGACTAGATAGACTGTCACGCGCAGTTTGGGAAAACTTTCACGTGACTCTGAGCTAATCACCCGTGCACTGAAGAAAACTGCTATCATTCCCGGTCGTGAATTCACCGAGTGCTGCGAGAAAACTTCAACCTATTTAAGGAGCATCATTAATTTTAGTCAATTATTTTTAAATTGTTTACGCGCATTTTCAGCATGGTCAATGCGTTTTGACTCCTAGATTAACTTCTTAAATTTCATTTCCGACACAGTCACTTACCTAGCTTACTTATTAGTAATTGGTGTCGATAAAAATGATTAGTTTATTCAAGCTTGATCGACACATCTGCAGCGAAACCCTGATAAGTACCGCTCAAACCATCAAGCCATTACCTTATTTTTTCAGATATACGTCGATATTAGGCGCGCTGCGAATTATCAGTACTGATGTGGTCTTTATCCGTTTAACACTAGAATGACGAGGAAAACTAGGCGGACAGAAAGACAGTGTCCTCACAGACACAGTTCGTCAAAACCGTGGAAAGTAACACTTATCCGGATTTCTTTTAACACTAATCAACTTCTGATAACATGATCTTTATAATTAAATCGATGACTGTTGAGAAAGATAAAGTACAATTGGGTAACACCATTCGGATTCCATTGCATGGCTAATTCAAGGAAAATATTTTGATAATCTTGGGCATACCTATCATCTACCAACATTCTAGCGACGAAATAAGATAGTAGCTATTACTCCATCTAAGTATAAGAAAGGCTTTGTTCAGTACAGGCACCGCACACGCCAGTCGTATGCGTAGTGTGCTGATTTATTGTATGGGCCACGAAAGACCTATTGATAAACAAGTCGTTTTCTGGGTCTAATTTGTCCATGTAACTGTCGTCTGGACAAGACCAATTGCATCGAACCGAAACCTGCGAACAGTAAATACCGCGATACCGAACAAGTTTGTGATCTCTATAGAAACCAGAGATAGACGGGCACAAAGTATTCTGACTATAGTCGATGTATCGTAAGTACTGATCGACAAGACAGTTTGGCGATTCATCCATTGTTCTGTGTGTAAAGCCTTCGTATTGTCAGTTCGAGAGTTCCAGGTGCCTTACTAATCTTCCGTATGCTCGTGGTAGAGGTCATCCTGAGGTGCTTTGTGATATTTGGCTCAAGAAATTTGGCCTTGAAAAGACATTATATTTCGAGATCGCCTTTCTCAATTACAGAATTACTACAACACAGGATACGCGATCAAGAACAATGCAAGACGCTCCGGATTTAAGCCTATTTATAGTCATGACCAAAATCGAACATTTACTTGTGTCAACTAAATTACCGCTAAATTTCTCAAGACAAATGTAAGCCAAGTTCCTGTTTGTAACGAGTCGGTTCCCGATCCATCTACGGGTATTTCGAATTGTTTCGACATGCTTTTTCCGGAGTAATTATTTCGCAATTTTTTCACTGTACTAATCGTTACTCTGATGATGTTACAAGGTTATCTGTTGTTGTTTCGCGTCCACACCAGAGAGTGTTTTCTCCTGCCTCCTACTTATAGGTACCGTATTCGGTATACATGACGCCTGCGCACACGGATGACTGTTTTCCGGTGACCATTCTAATCGTTTATGAGGTGTGTTAGACCATTTGCCCTTGACGCTTATTGGTCAATCGACACGGTCAGTGCTTCCCTTCGCTCACAAGCCTGTAACAGAATCCATACATTGTCTCTACGCCCACGTATATTAACTTTGCAATTTTCGGGGGCGGTCGGAGGTAGAAATAGGGGGCCTCGATTGACGTCCAGTCGAGAGCGTGTGCACTCAAGCAGCCGTCTAAAAAAGTTCTATTTCGGATCAACTATCCCGCGGACACAATTGATGATGGTTTGATGGAATTCATCGCGAGAAATTATTCATCCAACTTCCTGTTTGTATGGATGACTAACGTCAGAGTATGGTATACACAACAGAAGTAGAACTGGGCGTCGACTGTCCGGTTATCAATCGATCGAAATTACACTAGACCATCTTTTCATGCCTCAATCATTTTTTGTTAAAAATCTGACTTAGTAATCCACTCTTGTGTGGCGGTTCACACTGTTCACCTGAGTACCAGTCTGTTATCCAAATTGTTAAAAAACAACGACCGCTTACTTCGAAAATGGAGTATATCAAAAATAAGGTGCCGACGGTTATCGTAAAGTCGACCACACAGGATCAGCTTTTTATGATCTAAGCTGGTCGAGATTTTACAGTCTACAAACAAACGGAGAAAGGTAACTGTAATTAACTCATTTCAGAGCGTTTGTGTATGTTCGTGCACGGACTAGCTGGCTGGCTGGCGTGCACTGAATCATATGGTAGTGTTATGGTGGGAGAATGAATAGTTTGTCGATATTCTCGCTGTATGTCACTATTCCAACCACTGGTGTCCACTTATACCTGCCCGTCATCGTTGTCGGTGCAGCTCGAATGTCAAGATACTCTTTCCTGTCATGTTAGATGACAAGTACAGACTGAAAACCGTAGCGACCAGTCTTCATAACTCTAAAAAAATAGACCACATTGCTTCCTAGCAACTTTTGTTGAATAGTGGAAACGGAAACTGTACATACAACATTCTGGTTCCGTGTGAACAGACATACCTGTCGAATCGATCTTTTCGAAAATTCCCATTCCGAGCGGCTGTTAGTGCGATATGCCTCTGTCTGAACTGTCACATTAATCGAGTATTCATTTGTTGTTATCAACTCAATTATGATTATTCTATTACCGTATTTTTGTTGACCCTAGCAATTGTCTTCCATTAGGATTATTTAAGTTATTTACAGGCGGCTGCACAATTCATATCCCAGCAGTTGTGCTAGTGATGATGTCCAGAACCGGAGTTGAAGGCAGTACTTATGTTTCACATGATCTGAGAACTGTTTTATTCCAAGCTTGCTACATTTCTATAGCAGCTCAACACATATCCTCACGTCTTGCACGCGCCAACCAAAAGACTAAAACAAAATTCTCTGTAAATGAATCGAATTGATGTCCGTGGCTCATTGGTATAAAAAAGGTCACAATTCCCGGTCACCAATGCCTGGGATAATTGAAATTCTTGTCTGGCAATGCAATACTAACGTTGATACGTGATACAGCTTGCGCGCACACGTAAATACGCAGACAAACACAATCGAACTTTTGTTGACTCATACTCGTACTCTCGGAATCACTTGATAGTGAAACCTATCGTAAGAAAGTTTACTGACTATAATCAAAACGTCAGTAAGTCAGAATCTACAGGACTAGCGCCACACCATTGGTATTCAACCCTTTTGAATGATTGCATGTCTCATCTGCCCGATTTTTGAGACATTTAATCGCAATGTTTGAGTTAGACATTTTGTGCACTTCATTACCAGCCTACGCTTTGGCAATGCTACCCCTAGGGTAATAAAAAAGCTGAGATCAGAATACCGTGTTCAGGGATCACACGATCTGAAAACTGGTGACCGTACCATTATATTCCAGCAACATTTGAAAATTGCCAACGGACTGTCCTGAAATTGATACTGTCACGAACTTTATAATTAACAAAATTCTGTGGCTGATCGATTTTTGAAAAACATTTTGATCATTTCAAAATTAAGAGCTTTTCTAACTCTTGTAGCTAGACCCCGAAGCTTTGTGAACATTCACATAGAGTTCATTTTGGTTTCTTCAATTCCTATCGGATTGTCTTTAGGGAAAGATCGGTTTACATTCGAAAAGTGTGAGAAAATTATACTCGTGAGCGTAAACGGGATGCTGTATAATTAAAAAGTCAAAATACCGGAGTACATTTGATAAAACTAATTCTTTCTACTGGTCTCCTCAGAGTGACTCTTGTGGTTATTCCCCGAAATCTGCTCAGCTTTGTGGAGTCTTCTTCCCCGGGGAAAAGTGCTTTTTTGTCGTCCCAGTCATGACGGGTTCACGTATTGAACTGAAACTTTTTATTTAAGGTCATTTTGCATATTTTTCGTTTCACCAGGGAAAATCACGTCATGATTTTGATGGACAGTGGGTCACGGTGAATTTTCCGACGGGTCTATTTACAGTCAAAAAGAACTACGTATTGTTTTGGAATCGATAAACTCGTTACTGATTGCTTTCCCTTTGTAAAACTGACATCTACTATTGTTTTGTATTCTCTGATATCCTCGAGCTGTTCTAATCACTCAAGACCTTGATTGAAATGACACCGATTGCCGAAAAGTATCCTAGGTCATCAAGCCGCTTTACTTGATCCGGATTTATGCGTGATTTACACGTGTTCCATATGTCTACGTATTCTAACTTAGGTCATAGTCGATAAAAGCAGTCTGAGGCCTTTAACTAATGATCAGGGGCTGACAAACGACAGATTTTGTAAGGAATTCCGTCGTGTACCTCGCTCTTCTCGGTCCTAACTCAGCTCCCGTTCTGATTTAGTGAGCAAGAACAGTCGAATGACCTTAAGTCGATCAGTCTATCTCTCCTTTATCAGTCATAATCAGTTATTTTTTATTTAGGACCATGCTAAGTTTAGGCAAGCAGTACGCGGTGGTCTTCGGTCCCACGTTTCATTCGTTCCATCGCTTGTGATTGGATAGTTTGGCTTGTCTCGCTTACAACATTTCATTCTGACAAAGCAGTTTTCTCTGGTTGGCAATTCATAAAGCCTCAGATAATCCCACGACAAACGCAGTCGAATGATTTGAAGAGTGAATGGATAATAAATCAGTTTAACCAAGCGATCCACCGGAAGTTTTTTCATCGGCCATACTAGGCTAACGTCCAAATAGGAGACACACAACACTTCCGGACCTGGTGTCCTCTTTCCGAATCATAAGCCTTGCATGATCGACGAAAAACTTCCGACGAACCATAGTGTGATTCTTAAATGGACATATCATCCATTCGCGCAGCTTATTATTCAGGTGAGATTCTAGCGAGAAACTAATAAAGAATAGCACAAATACAGGGATAGTTGGATGGAAGAGCACTGGGCACACATACCTGATGAGCGGCAATAACTGCGTAGATGGTCTTATGCTTCCGAAGAAATTTTGCTCACCTATCCTTATGCCAAATACATTACGTCTGAGAATCGTCCCAGTCTGTTCTGAATATGTGCATGCATTGCTATCCGTGTTCAGAAGTAGAAATTGCACTCTTTGACATGTTATCTGAAAGGGAACTAAACCTCATGTTGCATGCACATGAGTCTTATTTCAATGTGAGCAGCCGTTGGTACCTGGCATGAATGAGCGTTGATAAGACATCAAGGACCGCGTGGGTGGAAGAGATGGCCGCTGGATTTAAACATGTGAACATATGCAGGACTGGGTGAGAGACACTGAAGAAACACGATAATCTGAACATCATCGCAGCTCAGAAGTTAACAGCTTAAAGAAAAGGACAAGCCTTCTGGAGTTTGGAAAGTAGGAGTATCCATGCATTCAATTACCGAACCACTTAATGTCCACAGAAGAATTCTGAGGTAGAGATAACTTGCCTTCTCAAGAAGGGAAAGGAAATAAAAAATAGAAATCTACGGAATGAGAAACGTATTGTTTACAAGAGCCTGTAAATTAAAACAAAAGTCTCCCAAAACGACGATCCACGTCCCCATGGAGCAAAAATTATTCTAGATTCGCTGCTGAGATAAGGCTTATCTAGTAGCCACTTAGGATGTCGGATACGAATCTAAATAGAAGATTCTGAGTCTATAAGAATAGAAGGATAATACTCGTCAGAAACCTGTCAAATATTCAAAGTTTGAAAAATGCCATGACGAGACGTTTGGAACGAACTACGAATGACATTTATCCGCCGACCGATAGAGACGAGATAAAAGAAAAAGTGGGAGCAATTATTGCCTTCAGTCACAAAAATACGGGTTATCGATTTGTTTGCCGTTGGGTTTTCCTTCAACACTCTGCTATTCGTGTTTCTTCTCGTTACAACTCCCCTAACCGTTATACGAATGACTTTTTTTTCAGTCATTACAAAATCCAAGCACCCGAATGGGTGAGAGGAGGTAATTTTGGACACTGTGTACTTTTAACTTGTTTCCGATCCGTGACTGTTGAACAATTGTCAGGTTTTGTTTGACGAAATATGATCAACTTTGTTAGGCACTGTGTCGATCGATATTTTTACCTCCAGGATAAAGGTCTGTGGTGCTTTGTGATAACATTTTGTCCAACCACTTAGAAACAGCCTCTGACACTGTTTGTGAAAATCGTCGGTTTATTCTGCCGATGTTAGTGTCATCGCGATTGTAGCTGCAATGATATGCCTGAAGCATAAGCGAGGTGGAAGGGGCATGCCCAATAAACACCACAGCCTACCATATGACAAATATGACCATGAAACTTGTCTTGGGATAGGACAACAAAAGATCTCGTTAAATCAGGTGTGACAACGAGACGAGCTACAATAAATTACCATCTGCCACCAAAGTGACCGGTGAAATGGAGTTTCGAATCTCTGACATTTCTGACTACAGGCTGAATCCACTTAACTGCTGCCGGCCGACAGCATGTGACACTGTCTGGATCGGAATGTGCAGTTTATGACTGAGCTGAGTATGTGACCCACGTCCACAAGGATAAGGTTCGTTTTGGCGGTCAGTACAATGTAAGCTGTCTTATTCGTTGCTTTGAGGATTGAATTACCCTTCGCTTTTTTTCTTGAAGAGCATCCGCTAGGCGAAAAAGTTTGGCCCGATGATGATAAGCTATGTTTCGGCACAATTTGTGTAGAACTTGCAAAATGTCAATCCCAATTCCTAATGTCCCCTTTATGTGGATGGAACTTTGTGTGGCCCCATTCAGTCGCCTCCGGAGTCTGACGTCCAAAATGTTAAGACATGTATTGGCCTTTTCTTCATCAATGAGCGAAATTAAACTGATTCAAAACGTTAGCAATATGTGCAATGACATTTTTAAAAAATAATTTCGTCTATATATGTCGTTTATATAAAGCCGACTAGGAAATGCGATCACTCGGTTTCTTTTCCGCCACTAACACGGACATGCGTGTTCAGAGGTGAATCAACACCGGGTGTACGGCTTCCTCTATCCACCCGCAACTTCGTACTTATTTCATTATAGCATACGACCACTTGTAACGTAGTCATTTCTATTATCGGTACGCTTTCCCCTTGCGACACAACACAAGCCGCAGAAAGTGAAAGTCGCGCTCCATGTACGTTCTCGTTGTCCCATGATTTTATTGATCTGCAAATGCCCCAACATAGTCCAGGGTGGATGTGATGCGAGGCCACGAGCTGGTGCCACATTTGCTGGGCCGCTTTGTCTCAGTCTCATGAGTAGCCTTACAACGAGGACCGATCACGTCTAGCGAACAGCATCGGAGGACAAGCTCGGCTGCACTCGCGGGGACGACACATGAGCTGAAGCCCTATCCTATTGGATGCCAGAAAACAGGGTGGAGAATCAACTATTCACCCTGAGTCTGGAACAAAGAAAAAGTTGTCTGATTTTGTGACCACTCAGAGGCGATAGGGGGACATTGCACACACCGAAGATCGAATATGAGACATTGAACCCGTTAGACAGACGCGATCGGCCAATTAGCTCTATCCTGTATGGACATATGTAAACCTTTTCATAATGACAAATAAACGAAACGGTCGTTTTGATCGGGCAGAGGGACTTTGGTTGTTCTCGCTTGATTAGGCCGGATGAGGCTGAATGTGAGTCAGGACAACCGACCGACTCCGTTAGATTTAGCGACGGTCTTAAAACAGTGAAAATCTCAAGCCTCGAGTTGGCTACTCATCATGAGCGCCTCTGGAAATGATCCTAACTGACCGCACATCTCACATAGCCTCTGCTCAAGAAGTCGTACTCGATACCGTCTTGTAGGGGTGTGGACTGTCCCAACTAAGGTGCGAGGACGAGGGCGAATGACCGGCCGCCGCCACCTGGTTGACTGATCCCTGTCAATCAGTCTAGGAGAGGTGACAAAACCCGGATCCGAAACCAGCCACGGGCGGAATCAGGAAGCATAATGCTGTGTTCTCACCCCCATCTGTGGAAGAGAGGTGCACTAGGCCCCTAAGGATGTCTAACTCCATCCGAAAACCGTTTGAACTGATCGACCAGTCACCGGTCCTCATTGGGTTACTTGACCCTCAGACCGTCGTACCGTCTTGTGGATTAGATCGTCTGATCGAAGGCTCGCGTTATGTTTCAGTAGTTGAATCCTCTTCCTCATTTTTGGAAACCGGATATATATATATATAAAGACATGATATATACATACACATATATATATATATAAACATTCTGTTGCACCCTACTCTGACAGAACATTTTCGTGTTTGAGGGTTCTCGAAGATTTCATAATTTGAAATGTACGTGGATTTCCCTGCACCACAGCGGAGTTTGGTGTGCATTTTGTTGGATGAAAAGGATTGATTGTCCTGTATTTTTGGCCAGTAGTACTTATTTTTGATATAGTAGACGTCTATCCCTGAACCGATCGAAGATTGCCACCAGATTAACTTGATGTGCGAGCCTCACTCGCTCCAATCGCTGGTACGTCACTTGGCATCCCCCCTTTTCAAGTCAGCGGTGGACCCAAATCGACTACATTGCTATAATCTATAAACAATGAGGCTGTTTACAAGATTGCTTGTCATACTGGAACACTCCCCTAGACTCCAGCCACTCGTTAGTATGCACTAAGCTGTCCCAGTTCTTTGATGGGCCCTGAAAAGGCACATCGTAGCTTTGGTTAGATTGCGACTGAGTGTCTGATCCGACTCTCTCATTTTTCGAAGCGCAATGGGTGAAAAGCTAGGATTGCCCCTACCTTAAAACATCAGTGAGCAGTGGTCGCTTATCAAGAATGCCGGCTTGGCGAGTGGTGGCTTTATTCGTCTCGTTTTGGCATTCTGGATTTCCAACGAGTCTTTGCACCTTCGTGACGCACTCCAGTCCATCCCGGCTGGTAGCGAGTGTAAGGAGGCACGGTTGGTAACGAGATGTGAACTCAAAGCAAGCTTGCGTAAGCATTGCGAGATCCGGTAGCCTCAACGGGCTTTGGAGATGGAACGTGCTGCCACTATGGGAAATTCCAGTAAGCTGTTTCACCTCATCTGAGCTACCGGTGGGAAAGTACTGGGTATGAGCGAAACGATCTGTGAAGCTGAGGGTTGGTCTTGCATGCTGAGCAGAGGATTTCCAAGCGTAATTTAAGTGACCCTCAACGTCAACGCCACCCACAGCTATTCCGGCAAATGTCCGGTGGCTTTTTACAACATATCCACCAGCTGAGGCAGAGATCCCCAGGGAAATCCGAGCATCATAAAGCGTCGAGCTCCGATGGGTTTCCCCCTGCTCTGTTCAAAGATTGAGAAGTGGAACTGGTCAGAGAAGTTCAAGTGTTGTTCTCGAAAGTGCGGTACTCCGAGAAGATCCTCTCCTCGTGGGCGGGGCCGGCGCGATTGTTGTTCCCACCTTCACAAGGGCTTGCGCAGTGATTGCTCTAACCACAGGGGCTTTAACTTAATCCTGATAGCGTCGAAGCTGCTTTCATCCATCATTCTTCGCAGGTTATATAACATGCGTGAAAGACAAACTCTTAGGGAACAGGTCGGGTTTCGCGCTGGTCGTGGATGCCTTGATAAAATCTTCGTGCTCTGACAGCTGTTAGAGCACCGTTCTACTTTCAAAAGACCAATTATCATCGTGTTCTTGAGCATTCGCGCGGCCTTTGACTTCGTTGATGGGTCTGCACTATGGCACCGGTTGATGCGAAGAACGTGTCGGTCCTCAAAGAGTTGTATCGTCATACCTCGGGTCGGGTTAGGGCTTATGGCCAGCATTCGACACTCGTCTTCGTCTCCAGTAGAATATGACATGGATGCTCTTTACCCCTCATTTCTTTTCACCTTTGTCATAGTGGATGTCCTTCAGAACACTTTATCCGGTCTTTTAGATGGCGGAGTTGAACTCCTCCCAGGAAACAGAGATTTGACTTATAGTAGGTCGATGATATCGTCTTCCTGAGTGACAGTGCACAAGTAATTCAACGCGCGTTAGACCGCTTGGCAGCTGTAGTATCCCGATGCGGCATGCGCTTTTTACCTTCAAAACTCAGAATACTTCTTCAAGACTGTCCGGAGCCTTTATCTATATTTATCCTTGTGGTGATCGGTTGGAGGTAGTCAGCAGTTTTAAGTAACTCATGAGTCTGATCACACCTAGCGGAGGTGTTGGGAGGAGGTCACATCATGAGTTGTGAAAGCCAGAGCAGCATTCTTGAACCCGCGACACCAGTGACACCGCCATGAAATCCGGCTTTCCTTCAAGCGAAGAGTGTACAATGCCACAGTTCGTGCTGTTCTACTTTACAGTTGCGAGACTTGGCCCATCCGTGTTGAGGATGGTCGGCGACTTTTTGTGTTCGGCCACCGATGCCTCCGAATCATTGATCGTGTCTGGTGCAGAAACATCGGATGACCAATGACGGAGTCCGTCGCTGTGTGTCGAGTGCAGACAGTCGCCCTCTGACTGAGATAATCGCTCTACATCGTCTTTGGTAACTTAGACACGTATTGCACATGCCTCTCCATCATCTACCTTTTCGTCCTCTTTTTGCACGTGCTGGGCAAGGCTGAAGGAGGCGATGCGGCAGTCAGGCTATGACTTGTCGTGGAGGTCTGAAGAAGTTAACTTCGGCTTTGGCCTCGGTTAGTGCATACTGCCTTCCTGGCCCAAGAAATGAGGATTGCCGTTGGCTGTAGACGAACAGATGAATGGTTCAAAATCGAAACAGTGGCGCGAATGCTGTACGGGCTGTTGGCAGAACTCAGCTCCCTTAAAAAGATGCAAAAACAGCAAAATAATCACAAAAATTTTACGGCAAAAACAAAACCAGATGGTTTTCCATAGAATATTACTTTGCCTCACCCCTATTTGTCCACTTTCTGTAGAATTCCATTTGCATGTTATTTTGCTGGAGACATGCTCGTTTTCAAGCCATTGTATTATATATATATATATGTGTGTATAAAGGACAGAGTGACCATGTCGTCCTTATTTGATGATTTCACTTTTTTCTCCCAGTTTTCTGTTTGTAGTCGAGGATACGCCCTGGCACGTTTCATGCACACGCGTTGGTTCAATTTCGTCGTTTGGAATGCTCCATTGTTAACGCACGTCTCACTCTTGAGCGCATACGCACATTTCTCCCCGGCTGCTTTGTACCATCGGTGGAGTTTTTTCCTTCTAACCATCGATCGACAGAAACCAGTCAGGTATTGTTCGATTGCACAACAAGAATGGTTGATTGGCGTTTTCCTTACGATAGATGTTTGTTAAGTGATTGACACGTGTCATCAATTTCTGTCAAATTATTTTTATGGAATTGGGTGCCCTGATTACAGTAGGCCTCATCTCCCAGTATATTGTTGCCAAAATTAGTAGTACAAATTCTGCTAGCATCGACAGTCGACTCCAAAACGTGTAAGAAACAAAAACAAAAGTTCGATCAAACGTGTCGATTGTTGGGCTAGTTGAATTAGTCGCCTAAGCCCAAGAAAGACAAGGGAAGATCATTTCGAAAGTATGCCATGACAAGCAAACGGAATTCATCTATGACCCTAAGGAGATTTATTTGTAAACCGGTTATTGGATATTATGCAAGATTTCGTTACGAATACATTTGGAAGCGAATTACGAAACTGGTCCAATCGACTCATGAAAATGTGGACTGAGGCGATGAAGAAGCACCGTACAGTTTAGAAAGTGCGATTACACCGACGTCCTGGTCAGAAGATTTCAGATAACTGGGATATTATCAAGCAATGTAAGTGCGTTCGTTTTTGGGAGAAATCGATGACCTCACAGCAATTACAACGATGGAATAATGCACAAACACTGCAAAAGGTGTGATCGACTAAATTACACTTAGAGAATGTGAATTTCGAGCCGAACTTCAAAATCGTGTTAGTGTAGTAATCCTTTACCTGAAAACAGGATAAAAGAAAAGATTTAACATAGTTTAATATATCAATATCCGGACCGAGTGACTTATAGGGTCTCAAGAATTATTGACCAACTTTAACGCTGTCATTCACAGTGAAGTTACTATTCATGTGATATCAACGCTGAAATCACCATTAGGAAACCGTGGCAACACCGTACAGCCGTTTCGTTCTTGTAAGGAATCATCAACATTGCTCCCAAACGGGGACTTGGGCGTTATTAGCATATGAAGACGAATTTCATAGAAACTTACAATGACATAATCTAGTCTGTCGAAAAGATATATTGTCACTTTTCTCATTGATTTCGATGCAGTCGTTTCAAGTGGGGAGACGAAAATCTGTGAAGTCAGAAAATTGTTGTAGAAAAAAATGTAAGCAGTTGAATTGCATGCCTATTGTTAAAACTCAGTTCTCCTTGTGTATTGCTTTTTTTCCAAACCGCGTCCATGCGGAACTCGTGTTTCTGTTAGCTGAGCACTCTTGGTTCGATTTGGCAGTGTGCTGAACACTCCGTCGTTCTCTTTTGGATCTCCTTTTGCCCGAGTGGATCCAACTGCCCTGAATGACGACTTGAACTGCAGCTCATGGTAGGGAGAATCGTGCTGCCTAGCTGAATTCTGACCAAGTTCTACTTGTTTGTTGATGGGACGGTCTTTGTGAGTTGCGAAAACCTTTTGAAATAGTCGTTGTTACTTGTTTCGTCTGTAACTTCTGCGTAATTCGTACCACGGATTCCATTACCATCACCATTTGTTGCATTTTGCTCTGCAGTGTGGCGCTGATTTCAGCTAACTCAAATCCCATAACGTGGATTGTGATAACTGCGTCCGAGCGCATGAAACTCTATCCAGACCAATCTGGAGGCCTAGGGGATGGGGCTGAGGTGGCGTTGTCCTAGGTGGGAAGGGTATTGGCAAAAGAACTACAGCGCACTCGCACAGGGCGTGTATTTCGGCATGACGACAAGTTAAACCTGAAGACGCGTATAGCCGAAGGTTTGCGGCTACGCCGTTCGACGAGGTCAGGTGATTCCGATGCTCGAGAGTTCAGAATGGCCTTCGGTTAAAAGCCGAACTATCCATGACGCGCAGACCTCAATGCGCGCCCTACAGCTCTCCTGTCCCAGAGCATCGACCGCTTGCGTGCAGACGCGTGGTTTGAAAAGCTCCCGCAAAAAGTTGTGGTTGTGGCTAGAACGTCCAATTCCTGTGATATGTTCCGGACGTCATTCTCAAATGTCTGGGTGACTTTGTGAATATCCAATCGTGTAGTCAAAAATCAAGAAATGCTGTTTTCAACCGTCCAATACTTACTGTGTCTGTGCGGGCACTTTTGTCAATGAAAGTATTTGTCGTCCAGGCAAATAACGCGGAATGGGCCTGAATACGCGAGGTGCAACGGGGATTTCACGGGATCGCAATGCACGAAAAGGTGCGTGTAGTTGTCCTTTGGAATGTAAATGAGACGGGTGGGGTAAGCCCTAAGTGTTTTCATGTAGGATCGCAAATGACTGGCATACACCGACAGGTCAATGACATTGGTACTATCGCAGAACTTACTGTGTAGCTTCAGTCGTGTGCTAAATAATACATCCGCTGGACAGAAATCAAACGTGGTCAACGCAAGGCCGTCTGTCCATTTAATTGCATGCGATTTAGACGTGGAAGGGGCTTTTAATTGTCCTACGAAATCTCTCGACTAATCCGTTAGATGAACGGTGATATGCGGTCGTGTGAATAAGTTTACGTTCAAGCAGGGTGGCAAACTCGGTGGGAAATTTAGATTGGAATTGTGCGCCTTTGACTATAGTAATTGCAGAAGGAATACCAAAAGTAGAAATCCAATGGTGGAGAAACACTTTGGAAACAGTTTCACTGGATGTGTCAGCAATGAGGACGGCCCACAGTCAACGGGTGAGACGGTCAACACAGGTTGAGGGAAAATGGTAGTCATCGGGTGGTGCAAACAGACCCACAATGTCTAGGTGTGCATGGGAAAAACCTCCGTTGTCAGTGTGTATTCGGGGGATGAGCGAAGTACACATGTCGGTAGATTTTTCTTCGTCGAAACCGAATACAAGTTTTTTGCGCAAACATAGGGGTCGGAGATATGCTTGATACAAGCACGCATTCCGAGATCATAAATAGAGTGTAAATGTGTAAAAATGAAGCGGCGGGTAGACCAAGGAACAAACGGTCGGGGTTGTCCGACGGACATGTCACAAAGAATGGGACCACCTGCGACAAGAAGTGGCACACCTTCGAGCACCGGGGAGGATGATGATGATGACCGATGCTAAATTAGTTCCTTATCATTTTTCTGTGCCTTCACGATATCTCCCCGGCTGAATGAAGTTGATCTAGACATCTGATGCAAACATGTGGGCGGGATAGAGCAACCGCCACAAGTCTATCAGAACCTCTTATATACTTGATACCTCTGTGGTACTGAGAGGTGTAGTCGAGATGTCGAATTTCTCTAAGGAAATAACGATCACTAATGAAAGCTAAAGTATATTCTAGCAGTTTATGATCGGTGTAGATGGCAAAGGATATGCTGAAAGTGGTTCATTACAAAGTATATTGCAAGAAGTTCACGTCCAAATTTACCATGACCGGAATGTGACGGTTGCAGCTTCTAGGAGGAAAATGACAGGGATTGTATCGCGCCATTAACTATTTGCCATAATTGGATACAGACAGCCATAAGCAGACATCTGTTCGCAGAACGAGGGCGACCTTGTTGTCAGTGATTACGCGAGCAAGGACAGAAATTTTAGATAAGGCTTCCTTGGCTGTTTGTAGTGTTTTCTTTTAGTTTCTAAAGTCACTCAGAACTTGCGCGATCCTTTTTAGAAGCTTGGTGAGCGATTGCAAGATCTCGGAATAGTTCGGTATGAGTTGATAGTAGTAATTGATGGTACACAAGAAACGATGGCGACTATTGAAAGACAGTGGCTCTGGGTAGTCACGAATAGTACTGACTCTGGGCACCGGTATCAACCAGAAACCTCAGGGAACCAGATCGGTCAAAAATTTAGGATAGACGACCAGATTCACTGCAACGAATACTGGTCGCTTTTACTGATTGGCTATTGTTTCCCGTACTCTTCGTTTTGGAAATTACATGGAGATTGACACCAACGGACGTCCGCACCAAAATGGTGGTTATACTAACAATACAACTGATCAGATGGCCCAACAGAACGTCTTCTAAGTGGTCGAACACACGACGGTGAACGTTTTTGATTTGCGCGTTTGAGACCAACATACATCTGAGATGTTAGATGATCTATTTGTTCTTCGAGTTCCGAAATACAGTCTGCAAGTTTTGTGACGGGGATCGTAACACTGGTCTTGAACCCGGGATTAGCGCCAAAACTTCTGCGAGCAGCGTCTATTAATTCCGCTGTTGAGACATCCTTTTTAAAGGATGCCGAATCTTCCTAATTTTATCTTCCAAAATGCCTTAACAATGAGTCATTCATTTTGTGTGACCCTATGAGTTACTTCATATTATCTAGAAATTTGAGATGGTTCCCTCTATCCGATTTCAGCACTTGTGAAAAACGTACCAAAGCTTTGCTGATAAGATAATCCAGTGCGTTTGATTAGTGGATCTTTGAGAAGGCTATGAGAATATCCAACCGGAATTTCATAAATCAAATCACAAAATTTGTCCGCAACCTTGGCGAGTAGGCTCTGTACCACGTAGAAACACACTTCAGACTGAGAACGGACGTGATGAATACAGAAATTTGCCTGTATCTGCGCGAACCACATGTGTGGATGTGAAACATGAAACGGGAGATTTTCAAAAGTGACTGGTACCTCAAGGGTGGTGTGGCCAGTTTACGTATCATGGAAATCCACGGCGAATTATGACAGTGCACAAAATGCGATCATGTGATCCGTAGTTAATTTTTACAGAACAGAAGAACACTATGCTCTGGAACTGAATTCATGGGCTCACCAATTTGTAATGGGCAAAAGAATCCCAGCAGATTCATACAGGACGTGTATTTTCGCGTGATAAGTTTAACCGGAAAATCTGCACAGCCAACGATTTGTACCTGCACAATTCAACGAGGTCACGTGATTCCGGTGCTCGGCTAAAATTCTGACATCCATGGCACGTAGACCTTAATGCAGGCCCTGCAAACCCGACGGAGGACTAGACACACCAACACTGAAATGTCCTGAATCAGCGATTGTATTTGAATTAAATGTTATGTTCAATTGATAATCAACTTGTCTACTTGTTTATTTTTTCACTTCGTTTCGGATTAGCTGCGTTTAGTTGCGAAACTGTAACTAGCATGCACAGAACAACTGGTGGACAGAAAGACATGGTTATTTGGTGACGTAATTAGAAATTAGTCGTTGTACTCTGATTAACAAGAGAATAAGAGGACAAAACTTAACAACCAAATGACAATCTAATGATCAGGCGAAGGAATCGAAATGCGTAATTGTGTAGATAATTAATTTGGGCTCCAACGAACTACAAATCACCAATTCTATCTAAATGATTGCATCGGAACCGATGCACCTGATCAAGTTCGACTTGGCACTGCAAAATCTTTATGACAAATAACAAACAAAATTAGTAACCCTTCTTCTGTCGATATAAAAGCAGCTGCTATTGATAATTTTTTCGGAAGAATCATTTGGAATTAGCGGGAATAAGACGAGGTATCACTAGCAAGTATTAGGTGATTCGCCGGGTTCAACTCTAACTGTGTCTGTTTTAGGATGCTTGAACGACTTACTAAGTAGTTTTGAAACACATCCTAGTTGTTAGTTTGATTTTTTCGTCTCTTAACTATGTTAGTACTTCTTGGACGTGCATAATTTCATATTCATTGCGCATCAGACATCATCAAATGGTGCGCGATAATGTATAATTTTGAATTTTATATTGACTCACGTGATCTATGGCATCGATAAACAATAAACGAAAACGGTGGCATGCATTCTGTTGATCATTAATTGGCGAAAATCCCGGACTCGCATATCAAATTTACCCAACCGAACTACGGTTCACGAACAAAATTACATCGAACCGAGCTGAACTGAGGGGAACCGCGTAGAGATAACCATTACCTGTGTGTATTGTCACACAATCCAGTGGTTAGACCGTGGAACCAGACCTGAAAATCCGTGCACTAATTGCGTACTACATTCAAACACATGACATTGACGCAGTCGAGGTGAGCATTGATATAAATGAGGTAAAACTCTAATTTCGCTAGTTGTTTGTATGCGCACGAATCATGCTAGATAAGAATCCGTGTTAAAAAACCCTACCATATTAAGTCGATATTTCGTAGATTCTGATTGTTTTTCGATTCTTGTGGAATTAGTGGTCACGTATTATCATGGAGTTCGGGCAAACAGACAACAGATACAAAAGGGAGAGTGACAAACAAGCTCGTTTTTGGTGCTTTGATAGCTTGCCAAATACGGAGATTTATGCCGACCAAATAGAACATCCAGGAAATAACGTGTTACTTCAGATTTATGTAGAGAGTATTAATGAATGGCACACGAAAGTTCATTCAGGTTGATTAATGCTTTTTTTTTAACTAGGTCCCTTGTCAAGTGTGCGTCACCATCCGTTTAACGACAGACTGTCATGACAACCCTGCAGTTTTGACTGATTGCTTTTGCACAATCTTTGCTTTCAACAAATAGATAGGAAGGGGGGCTATTGTTAGAAATCAAGTAGAACAATAACAACCGAACGACGATTGGGCTGGGAAAGCTCCAATGAGGAGAGTTATATCCGGCTAACGGGAATGATTGTGTGCCAAACACGTGACTCCCAGGTTGCCCAAACTGACTATTGATGATTTGCTTACCACAAGGACTACAAAATTTAGCCCGTAAGGTTGATAACTCTGAGTAGCCGTGGCCTGTTACTTGTACATAAATAACTATATAGTGGGGAATTTATTCGCCTAAGCGTGAACACAACCAGGGCTCCATCTGAAAGTAGCTTTGGATATTGTCGTCTTGATTTGGTGCACACATACTATGGTTGACTGACAGTTTATCAGTAGGATGTGAGAAATCTACGAATAAATTTTGGAAAATCTATGCGGGAAAACATTGGACGGGGAAATTCAAACTAAATCAGTCAGTAAATCATGTGATCATGAACAACAAATTACGACTAGACAGTAGGTGCGGAGCTGAGGTTGTCCGGTATACCAAATTGTGTTTGTGTATTCGAGAAAGATCGAACAAGAAAGTGTATGTGTGCACGCCTGGCAGTTCCCAGTACGAGTAACCTTATTTCTCCCATTCCAAATCTGACAAAGAATGGACGTTATTTCACTTTGGACTGAGGTGAAGCATACAGATGAGAATTAACACGAAGGTTCTTTTTCGTTACCCACAACCGCCCCGATCCACACAACTTAATGCAAGTTCTGTCTCATTTAGGGACGGATGTGCACTGGACACGACAATTCATGTGGCACGAAAGCAAGCTACTGTGCGGACAACGCATTCGGGGCGGATCCGCGGTACAGACGCGGACAGTCTGCACGTCGTGTTCACCCACACGTTCGCGGACAGTATTATCCTAGAGAATACTTGTTTCCCATCAAAAAGTTAGCCCTGGTTTTTTTCTGTATCCATTGGGAGTAGTTTCCCTAAAAGAAAATGTGACTTCCGTCGTCAACACAACCAAGGCAAGTAGTTTTATCCTACTCTTCCGGAAACCCATAATTGTTGTACCTACTCCCAAACACTTACCATCTAGCACCTTAATGAAATATTTCCTATTAATTGTCATGATTTTATCTGAGCTCAAATCCATAGAACGAATCGTAACGAGAACGAGGCCACCGTAGGACCTTCCAATCAACCGCATTCCAATCCGTTTCCATTTCCTTTCACATTCAGTGTCCTCGATATGTGTGTGGTGTAAAAAGGGGGGTCTCGGGGAATGCCATTCGGCAAATAACAAAGGTCCTTTAGAAGAAGACAACTGAGGATAACATTTCGAATGTCACTGCTAACTGGGTCATCCGGTTAGGCTTTTGTTGGAAGACGATAAATAAATTATTGGCCCTGCAACTTGAGACCTCTGTGTCTGCTTGTGCCTACCATTTGCTCTGTGTCAGATTGGAGCTGTTGATAAACGGTGTTGCAGTTGTTTCAGACCTACCGGTGTCTGGACCTACCTAATCATCCGTCTCAGCTACGAGTGTGTTAAAATTATCATGTTTTTCGGAGTCGCGGACAGAGTGATGGAATCCTGCCCTGATAATTACAGTCCCCCAAAGATCAAAGACGCCTACACTCAGAATGCAGTTAATGGAAAGACAGTCGTCTCAGTAACCGGCGTTTTTCGCCCGGATAACGATTCCGAAGACTGGGAATTTCGCGTAAAACTGTATCGGACAGGGGTACCTGAAGAGAATTCCGGTCCGAGAATCCTCAGATTTCTCAACGAGAAGTGTCGTATTTTTCGGCCCACAAAACTTAACGTTTCTTCATCGATCTCTGTCGTCTGGAAAGTGCTTCACTGACAGTTTCTCAAACCAGAACCCTCCATTATATAGAGTAGGCGGGTCTTGAATGGACAGCAGTCCGCTAACGAGACTGTGTATTCCCTTGTTAACAGTGAATCTAATTTCAGATGCCTCGGTGGATGGAATCGAATCTGCTATTTTTTCGCAGTTTTGCCGTGCTGCTGGATATATCAGCTTTGGGGATAAATTCATCCGCAAACCACCAACCGACATGGACCAAGTACACACAAAGGCATATCGTTACGAAGCCGTCGCGGAACTAGCGGTTGGTCCGACATGCACAACGACGTCTTTGACCCGGAACAGAGTTCGGAGGCGATACGCACTGACGAAATATCAGCAGTGCATTGACGCTGGCTACCTTGCGCACACAAACAATTATCAGGTAAGTCCAACTACCTTGATAAATTTAATCATATATTGTCTGTGGCTGTTGCGTTTCATTTGAACTCTATCATTGTTATGGGTAGCTTTGAAAATATAAAAATGCGTCTCTCAGTTGATATGAGCGCCTCGTGCTCGCCAACCCCAAGACATGTCTCAGGAAATCTGGGGAAATAGTTCACACCAGTGAATGGGATAAGGCAAGTGATGTCAGTTAATGGCGAACGCCGGACAACAAGTGGTCTTGTTGTTGCCGTTGTAATTGTTGGCCAAATACAGATGAAACATTCTTGATGTGCGCCAAAATATGCCGGGAAACAATTTTGGGAACCGATTTCTGGCTGGCGCTTGGTGCATTGTGGATGTCGTCGTAGTATCTCCTTCAACCCAGACATGCGGGCCCCGGCGCCAGTCGACGGGAAAGTCCCAATTCGGATCTTCGTCGGCAAAGTAGGAATACCATTTGAAGCAGAATTAATTGAGCCGGTACTGGATAACTTTGTGGCCCTCGGTGCGTCACATAAGTTCCGATCTGAAATGCTGCGTTGGTATCGGATAGCTTTCGTAGAATAAAACAGAGTCTGACTGGTCGAACTCGAGTGAGTATGGACGAAATAAAAACAGAAGGACATAAACGTATTTGACAATGCAACCGCTGAATATCCGATATATCACTAAGTGTAGCTTGAAGAAATGATTCGGCAGATGCACGATGCTAAAGTGATCCGGCTATCAGCTTCCTCATGGGCGTCTCAGATAACCTTCTGTGCTTAGACTATCGAAGACTTAAAGAAGTCACACAGAAGGATTTTTTTTCCTCTGACAGGGATTAATGATACTATTGATGTACTACATTGTTCCTTAAAACTTTTCAAGCTAGACGTCGCTTTGGGCTATTGACAGGTTGAAGTCCTACTATCGGACTGTGAGAAGACTGTATTTCTGGTTTCGAATGGTTTATATGAATTTGAATCTATGCTAATCAGTCTCGTTAAAGTGCCTGTCACCTTTCAGCGTGTCATGCTTGATACCCTCTCAGTGTCTGTTTTATCTTGACGATATAAGTGTTCACGGAAAACCTTCAGATGAACACAAAAAACGACCTGAAAAGATCTTGCAACGGTTAAAATCTGCTGAACTAAAGCTCAATGGTCGGAGTTATCACTTCATTCAAAGGAGGGTTACTTTCTTGGACCACGTGACTGCTGCTGACGATATACAAACATATCCGTCTCACACAAGGAAAATTCAGCAATGGCCGAATCCGGTATCAGCTGACCAAGTTCAAAGCTTCCTGGAACCAGCCTCTTGCTACTTTCGGTTTGTAAACGATTTTGCCCAAAAAGCTGTCCCGTCGCATTGGTCAACTGATAAAGGTCGTCGGTCTAACGACTATGATTGGGCTTTTCAAACTATGAAAGCAAATTTAACGCTCTCTCTAACACTCACCTTGCTGAACACTAGCCCCAGCTCTACAGTATTCATACTCAATACGGAAGCTAATGAATAAGGTATTGGGGTCGTTCTATCTTAGCAGTCGCCGAATGGCGAGGCGGTTATTACATATGCGAGCCGGAGTTTGAGCAAGTGCGAGTGGAACTACAGTACAACCAGAAGAGAACTTCTAGCCCTTGTCACATTCCTAAGGCACTTTGTTCATACCTCCTTGGGAAACGATTTCAGGTTCACAGAGATCACTAGTCCCAACGCACTTTAAAGAACCCTGAGCCAAACGGCAAGATAGCAGAAGCAGTTACGGGAATAAGATTTCGAGTAGATATATCGTTCCTGGTTCTCTACACTTGAACTCTAATGACTAGTCGCGATAGCCGAGTCGAGATGAGCACAATAAGCCTTCAAGAGAATGTAAACAACGACTGGTCCGTCGATCAAACGAATGATCCATCTATACCTAACTGCTATCAACGTCAATGGGACGCGGCCTTGAAACCGTCAATCGCTGAACTTTGTGATCGCTTCATCGAGGAGAAAATCTTGTTCGGAAATTGGCAGGATTTGAAAATCACAGATGAAGAGTTGTGTTGGGCCGATATATCTGAACTCAAACTAATCTTTCCATTTAGTCACAGGTCGGCCATTCTGCAACGCATTCATGAGCAGTTAGGTCACGCGGAGCAGCTGAAAACGAAGGCAACGGTCCGACAGTGATACTGGTGGCTCAAATTGCGCGAGAGTGTGGTTGAATTATGGAATAGCAGCTACCCGGTGCCCTATCTTGAAAAGTGGGAAGCAACAGGCGAGAGCACCGGTGCAACCCATGAGCGTTAATGGCTCTGAGAGCACTTGCCAACAAGCAGTCGACTCAAGATCGTAGTGATAGACTATTTCATGAAGTGGTACTAGATCGCGTCTATTCCGAATCAAAAAGCTTCCACTGTGGCAATAGCGTTCGTGGACGAGTGGATGGCTCGTTATAGAGTCCCCAGCTTGCTGCAGTCTGACCGGTGTGCCGCATTTGAGAGCAGACTTCTGCTGGAAGTATGCCAGGAGTTAGAAATCCAGAAAACTCAAACAACCCCGCATTATCTAGGAGGCAATGGTTTGGTCCAGCGAGCTAATCGCACTACCGAAAGCATTCTACGATCGCTGATCGAAAGACTCAAGGCAGACCGGTGGGACAGATTGTTACCAGCCTGTATGTTTGCTTAACTTTCGCCCATCCCTATCTCTACGGGTTTTTTCGCTGCTATGTTAATATATATGAGTTTTATCTGCCGATGGATCGGACGACGCCTTTTGCTCTCGAAGAAATATTTAAACTGTCTCGATATGCGTGTGATCTACTCCGGTGACTTTCGACAGCATTTGAAGTGGTACGTGAGTCTGATTGTGGCACAGGCCAATGGTAGAAGCATCAGAATGACCGCAAAGTCCATGGGCCTGAATACTATATTGGGGAACACATCTATCTGTAACGTCCCAGGCAGACTTAGCTAAGTTCCATCATCGGCTCTGACAAAGGCCATATGAAATCGTATTCATCAGACCATCCTAGGTCTATGTGATACGTGATCTGGGCAACCGCTAGGCAGATGAGTTAGCCGTCCATTACAGCCACTTGAAAACAACTTACAAGACAGGTGTGCCTGATTTTATGTCGGCTGTCCCTCCTGACCGCGTAATCATCGTGTGAAAACAGGTCGAGATCCCCGCTACTGGAGATGCTGGTTTACCTGTACTTAACATTATCACTGCAGGTGGTGATGCTCTTGGGGAAGAGCACGGTAACGAACGAAACCATTGCAGGGTCGTCGGATTAACTGCTTCCTTGTCCATTTCTGTTTCCTGTCCCTTTCAAGGTTCTCAATAAAAGAGGATCTCGAAGAACGCCTATAGGAATAACAATAGCTGATGTTGAGAGAAATCATCCAAAGTCAGACCACATTGGTGGTTGCACAACCCGAACTGGGCTTTCCAATGAGACCCAGTGAACGAAATTCGCCTATTGCTTGTCCCGTAATCACTAACCCCGGTTTTTTCAACTTCGTTTTCATTTACATTGTCCACTTGACTTATCAAATACGTCGACAATGTTGTTCTCGCACTCGCTCGCTCGCTCTCTGCGTTACTTTTCAGCCAATCGGACTTCTTATTCTTCATTCTGTAGTAACTAATTTGATGTGGAGAACTTTTTCCCCGGAGTTTTGAGTGCACTTTTATTCCTTTTCGTTCCTCTTCACCCATCCAACTGATAATCGGTCATCAATCCCATCATTGTTCACGGACGCGAATCTGTTAGTTACCAAGTCGTGGTAAAATAAGCAGCAATTTGCGATGGTCGTGTCACATTTTCGATTGCGTTGTTGCTTGTCTTTTCAAACCCTCGGACAGACTGAGTTTTACGCCAAACAAACTGTCGATCGTTTTTTGACAACGGCGTTTTTTCTACCTTGTTCCGTTGTTTTTTTAGGAAAGAATTTATCATAGTTTACTGAGACTTATCTATTCGAAACCAAGTTTCTTCCATCTCAGCTCACTCGCTTGTAATGTCACGGATCTTGCAGACAAAGTTGAATACTTTCAGACACAGTTTGTCCTAGGATTTGCTTTAACGCTTACTTTTGATTCTGCAGCATTCGTTTGATTGCGTTTATTTTATCGGACATGGGATTTTTTCAGCCATGCTCTCGCCGCAATTTACAGAATTTTTCGTTTTTGACTAGCACATACCGTTCTGCTTTTTATTCAGCTACGGTGTCCCTTCACGCGTATTTTCGTATCAGCACCATGATGTGTACATACAACTATCGTTTCTGGTGATTGGTTGAAGCATTCTCGATTCTTTCGACTTAGTAGACTTCGTCAATTACATACCAAAGGCCCTGAACATGCTTATCAACCACCTGAATGGTCTGTTCTTCATGAATTAGAAGAAAATTTTCCACCGGAATTCTTCCATATCACACTCAGTCTTTAAAAAATGTCATACTTTTGTGATTATTGCATTCGTTTACTTGTCTAACATTCTATGGACCACCTTTCGTGATTATGGTTAGCACAGTTCCAGTGTTACAAAACGCAAATTCCGATGTGGGCGGAAGAATTCCTGAGTGAACTCAGTTCGAATGTCCATGATTGTGGACACATTTTCTCTATTTTACGCATTCTGATCTGTTTCCAAGATGATTATGTTAACTTTCAGCCAGTCGTGCTCACTGGGGTGTAGATTTTTGCAATAGGTAGAATTATACTATACAACACAATACAAAAGTAAAATACGGCGACATACAAAGGGGCGACTCGTAGCCGTAACCAGGACGGAGACGATTATGTGGATGAAACTCCTTCATTTTTTCAGCAATGGACCAATCTAGTCAGAAAGTAATTCCACACAAACGACGGTCTGTCGGTGGTCACGTTGCTTCGATGTGAACACTCGTTTTTACAGCTTATAATGCACCTCGGCCAATGCTTGTTCATCGCCTAACTTGACATAAACTTTCGATAGGTGATGAAGCAAAAGATGTAGTTTTCAAGCCAAGAGTTGGTCCGGGGTGTAGGGTGAAGACAGCCCCGACACTGACTTCCGGTGTTCCTGGTTGGGTCACAATATAGATCAGGACTGTAGTCATACATCAGAGAAACTGAGTTATGCAACTGAGAAGCGACATCGGTGACAGAACGGCAGAACATATGATTTACCAAAATGTGTGAGAATTAATCAAAAAGCTCCCGAAAGATGCCTGATAGAAACATGCGAACAAATGGACATTTTCGGTGGCTCTCTTTTGCACATCACAAGAAGTTCTTTCCCGATAAGATCTTGAACATAGGGCACATAAGCATGGTGTTATTATGTTTTATCTATGGAGACATTTTGATATGTCACTTCAGATATGAAAAATATAAAAAAATAATCGATTATATTTACCAATGAAAAGCTACCTATCGATCATTAAATAGCCCATGGTTTTTCCACTGCAAATTAACTGTTACGAACAAAGTGTGTATGGCTCCCATCAGAGACATCCAAGAAGTCGGACGACACTACCGTAGGAGATAGGTACATAGGTGATAGTGACTAAGTAAGCTTTGCTTGTTTGCTGCTGTCCTGCAGATAAGTTCTTCTGACCACTGACAACTGTCTGCCTAATCTCGGTTTCTTGAGTAGCAGTCCAAGAATTTCGGAAGAGCTACCGTAGGCACAGTGTATGCTTCGTGGTGTCTCTACTTCACTCTTTTTTCTCCTGCACTATTTCCCTCTCTCTTCATTAGAACTGAACTGAGCTGATAACACTTCGAATGGAACTGCAGGAAATGGTTTCGCAATTATATATATATATATATATATATATATATATATATACGCATATAATAATTCTACAATGATTTCCAATGGTTTCATTCAGGGTGTTATTGGCCTAGTTTACTTTTAATGGAGAGTTATTTCGCCTGTGAGTGAAAACCTCCCTCTACTCATCTGACGTCCTGAACTCTTAAACATCACATTTTTCAATCCCATTGTAAAACAGATGGGACTTCTGTAGCAATCATTCTGAACATGGTTCTAAGATTAGTCTCATTCCGTCAGCAGCGGATGTTTTTGAGCAGTGAAAGTACCTTTCAGAGCAGGGTTTAAAGACTGTTTGACATCAATCGCGGTCTCTGTGTTCGGTTGGACGATTGAACTGAAATACTTAAGGTCTCACGAAATTTCTGACCTTAGAACATTCGGTTGCACGGCTCGGTTTGTGTGACCTGTTAGTAAGACAAGCATCTTGGTTTTGGTGTCATTGGTCGCAGGACAGATTTTCGAAGAGCATTTATTCCTTCAAGTAAGTCTTTTGCAAGATCCCCAGATCCTTCCACGGAACCGACAAATCATCCACAAATTCACGGCCCTTAGCACTGTTGTCTGTAAAGACCAAGACTCCTTGATAACAGTCCACTACGTTACACTATGTAATCTGCAACAAAGATGAACAGGACTCTGTCTTACTCCGATTTCCTTTAGAATGACCGAGCCTTTTCGTCTTAAGCTAGTATACGTTTTTTTGGAACGGAATAACTCGACTTGACCAGTTTTATGAGACACAAATTGTAAACATTATCTCTCTCTTAATGTAGTGCAATCTATTAAATCAAACGCGGGACAAATTCTCAGGGGGACATGAGACGACGGGGCATCCGAATTCGTGTCGGTATTCCAGAATCCCAAGACAGGTGAACACAGTCAATGAATTCATTGCGCTGGTCTAGGCCGTCCTGTTTGGGCAGAGCACATTTGCGTCTCGATGCAGGAAAGCGAGTTTGCATGCGATTATCTAACGCATCTGCAACTCATTCAAGCAGACCGATGCATCGGTAACCATCAGATATCGTTCTTGTTACCTCTTAAACTAATGGTAGCAGAAACGGATGGACATTTTTTTGGTTTCGTAAAACAGGCGAAATATTCTATTAAGTGGTTCGGAAACCACCGGAAGGCAAGCTCTGCAGATTACCACCGAAATTCCGGTTGGACCTGGAGGAATTATGCTGACTTCAGGCGGTTCGTAGCATTGGATTTTCCACTAGTGACGGAGAAACACTGCGGACGCTTGACGGAGGAGTCGAAATTGGATCGATAAATATCGTTCTACATCATGTCTGACTCGGAAGCTGGTTGAAATGCTTTTAGCATTCTAGTCAGAAGTTGCCTGATTCATTTTGAAACACGATTTAACTGGCCTGCAGTATCGAACCCCCCCCCCAATACTCTTACGACACATCCAGTGTTCTCTTTCGACAAATCAATCTTCTGGGGAAGAGATATGCAGTGCAATACAAGTCCTAAGATATCAAAATGTACCCGGCTCCATTAGCCTTCCGGCAATTCTGTTCAAATTATGTGAAATGGTGCTTGTTATGGATTCACAGCTTTTGTTTTTCGAGGTCTTCTTCTCGTAGAGCTAGTCGGTTGTTTGTCCTATCCTTAAAAACACCTGGCTGCGCTAATCGCACGGTTATTAGCATGATCCGGATAGCCGTAATGCTGCTGGCATTCGTCATTCTGCTCAGATTGTACAACATGCACGATAAACAAACGCCTGAGGAGTCGGATAGGCTTTTCACGGATCGTGAATTCGTCCGACAAACCTTCACTCCCCATCCACAGTTCTGATAGCACTCTTTCCAAGGGACAACGATCGCTGTTCTTAGAAATGTGCGCAACCTTGAACTCTATAGATGGGTCTGCAGTTGTGTACCGTTTCGTGAAGAATGATGTACATGAGAAGCATGTGCCGGTCGACAGTGAATTATTTCGTCACGTTTCATGTCAAGTTAGCGCTTATGATCAGTTTTCTCCACTGTTCTTTGTCTGAATTAGAGTAAGACGAGGCCGATTTATACTGTCATTTGTTTTCAAATTTGTAATAGAAGATTGTCCACAGATCATTTCGGTTCAACTAGCGAACCCTGGAGCTAAAGTTTTCAAATTAGAGTACGTCATCGATATGGCCTTATTGATTGACAACAAATTTGAACTTGTTTGATGATCGAGTAACCCAAATGCACTATGCGTTTAACACTTCTAAAATGCAAGATATTTCATCGGAACTGGTGGAAGTCTGTGCCCGTACTCACGATCTGTTGCAAACAGTAAGATGTAACTAGTAAATTCCAGTCACTCAGGCACGTGGTTACATCTGGGTGTGGTGTTCGGGAGACAATTCCATCGAGACTAATGAGAGACAAGGTTGTTTTTGCGAACTAGTGATATCTGTCTCACAATCATAATATCCAGCATTCTCTCAAGGGAAGAGTGTACAGTTCCACAGTTGGCAATGTCCACCTTTCGTGTTGCTAGACGTGTTCTCTACATTAAGGACTGTCTGCATTCAACAACCAATGTCTGTGAAGCATTACTCGAGTCTGTTAGGAGCATCAGGTGGGCATCGACGAGATATATCGTTGTGCACTTGACGGAGACAACCGCCATGTGACCGATATAATTGCTATACAATGCCTTCGGTGGCTTGGATAGATTTTGTGTATGTCTACCAATCGGTTAACTACTCGTGCTATTTTGACACGCACTGGATCTCCAAGGGTTGGTTCACCTTAGAAATACTACGAACAAGAGAAGTGTTTGATAAACTGTTCTTGGCCTCACAAACCCAAGCAAGGTGATTGTAAGCGTCATCTCGCTACCTGTTTAGAGAGCTCCAGGATTAAACCTGTCGAGATCAACTGAAGGAATTTCACAACCAGTGCACCTTGTCCTTCCAGGAATCACGATTCACCAGATGTCAAGTTTGTTGATCAGACCCCATAAAACTTGAAACTTGTCAGTTAGAACGATTTCGTCGACTTTAGGCAAAATAGAACACTTCACAGAAAAGAAACTCAGACATGGTGCCATTACTGATCTGGATCACAGCCGGTATGTTAAGTCCGAAAGGTATTTATTAAGTACAATCGAAATAGTACTGACAACTCGGCAGTAGTCTTTTACTCCAAATTATCCGTTTCCCTTTCATTGCCGTCAGAACTATCCGCATAGCTTCTCCCTGTAGGAAATAAAATATTGATTCATTTCATGGCAGTTTTTTTGTCACTTATTGCCCTAGCCCCTGTGGGCAGCTTGCACACAGGTGTCGGGGCCCTTAAATATGCCTCCATCTTTCCCGTTTTTCTGTCTCGATCTTGGAGACATTATTCGAGCACCTAGTAGAATCTGGTGCGTAGTGGACCACATAGAACAAGTAATCATTCTGTAATAATTTCTCCTAATTGCTTTTCTTCTTTGAGTACTGGCGACCACAATCTACAACTATACAGATCTAATTTCTATTCCCTATCTGAACATGCATGTTTACTCAACCGAAACACCTCACGTGTCGTTAGCGTGAACTTTTTCTTGAGAAATATTTCTCCAATCAGTTTCTAGTTGTTATTTTAAACCATGTTTTCGATATATGTTGTAAAACATTATTCTAATTTTAGAACACCGGAGAATATCGATGTCTTTCCTAGATTGTGATATAACTGAACTGACACAATTTCCCTTCTCCACAAGGCTGAAATAAGAAGTTTGGATTCCATTTACACCAACCAGTTCTTTGGAACACGTGACCACAAATACATATATCACGGGACTAAAATAGAATGCAGTTAGAAAAGAACCTAGTCCTGTTTCATCCATAGATATTGAGCGTCTGAATGTTTTATTCACTTATTACTTGACTGTTGTATCCGCCAATTACTTTGGTTTGTGCTGTCAAGACTTTCATTGTTTTTTTGTTGAAATGTGTTGACATTTGTGCTCCCTCAGAGTATCAGTTGTTCCCGAACCAGATAAACATCAGTCTTCCATTTCTCAAACACAGTACAACAACAACAACAAGAACACTGTTTCATACTTTACATCCAACCAAACTGTCACTGGAATTAGGGACTAATCCTGACTGTTGGAACCTGGTAAGGATCAGGCCACTGTCAAAACGTTTGAACCCAATTCCTTTCTTCTTCCTATATACCTTAACAGACCCGATTAATTCTATCAGTTAGCTTTTGAGTCAATCAGCGACAGAGCAAACAATATGGAAGACGATTTTCCAGATTACTTATCCACTCTTAACTTTGCCCTTGTATTCATTGATTAACAAATTACAATCATTTGGTTGTCCCTCATTTCCTTGAAGGACTAAAAAGCAACTTCTACCCAAAATACCCATACACTAAGTCAGAGAAAAGACAGTCAACAGTATCTAACTAGTAGTTCCGACGTGATACAAGGTGCTATAAACCACCTTTTCTGCAGTCTACACCAACGACTCATTTGTTGGGCCTCCCGTCCATCTGTTAAAGTGTGATGACAAAGTCGCTATTTTTTCATCTCTATTCCTAATCAATGGAAACTCACACGACAAAACGAGGATGATATTTTTGATGCCATCCCATGTTCTCCCTCGTCCAATCTGAATCTGAAAACCAAGAAATATACCGAGTGCATATTTGCCTTAAATCGTTCCCCACCTCCTTCCCACAATGTGAGCGTTAGCGGAAGATCAACAGACAGTGACAATCATATGGAGTGTTTAGGTGTTATCCCCAAAAGTGATCTTCAATGGTTTTTACGTACCTAAGCTATTGCCAGCAAGCTGTCAGGTATTTCCTTCCAAACAAGAAAGTTGCGTCAGTCTTGCTCCGATAGGACCCTGATAACCAGTCTTGTCCAACAATGCACCCCATATTCCATGTTTACTGTTCTCTTGCAATTTTCCTAGGCTTGTTCAAGGTCAACTTCAGGTTGTTCCGATGGGGCCTCAAAATGATCAACCAAATTTCCCAAATTCCTTTGTTCTGTTCCGCTTAGCAACATTTGTTACAAACATGCTTGTTTGAAACTGGCATATGAAAAATTCTGTCCGATAGCACCCGACTAATGCACACTGGTAGGCAAATAAACGAGTGGAACTTAGAAATTCCATTCCTTCGCCCGTTTCACAGTCCGACTTGTCTTAGAACAGGAAATTTCGTGAATATCGTATCTGGCTCAAATTCATACGGACAAGGCGGAGATTCTTGTTGAACTCACGAACACGTGATACTTAGCGGGTATCTGTACATGTAGGGATAAATTCTAAAATTTCTGCTCCTGATTCTGTTATGACATTGTTACAACGGTGATGTTATTTTCTGTCCGTTTTTTCCTTTGGATAACGTGTGTAGAATTGGCTGGAGCTCAAATACAAATACATTCCTGTTTAGCTTTTTCATCGACGCGATTATGGAGAATGTCTCACGAGGTCTGGAGGATGTGGACGTTGGACTAGAAAATGGTAAACAACTGTGATCTAGATTATGCAAACTAGTTCGTCTACTTCTTCAAATGCACGGGGCATGTACAACGACATTTGCAAACTCCATGGTTTCATTCCGAATGCAATTTACACCTTTAGAGTGTATACTAATGTTACAAGAATGGACGTTAATGTTTTTGAGCTGGATGCCCGCTGAGGAAAACCAACAAATATCGGGTATTTCATCCGAGGGTCCTCAGTGGACCATTCGAATTAGTTAAACATCCAGAACAATAGGCTTTTGATTATCCCATTGATTTCTTTACGCTGCATGCAACTGGACCAAGACAAATGGTTAACTTTGTACTTTATTCATTCCACCATACGGACGTGATGATTCCCACTAATGTTCAGTTCAAGGCGAACAGCCCGAGCTCAACTTTTAGTTCTAATGTACCCTGACTGCCAAAAATATCCCTTAAATAAACGGTGGACCAAAGGTTTGACACCTTCGACTTGTAATGTTCACATTTTAGTGCACCCGTCCTGGCCGGCGGTGGTCAAGCGGATGAGATTGTGGCGTTTGGACATGAAGGCCACGGGTTCGAATCTACCCACCACCGGTCAACTTGCCCACTTAGCAGCCCTGTGTTGGCCGCGGCCCCCTTCCTGAAAAGTGCTGTACGTTGTCCTTTCATTAATAAGGGAAGCAAAAGATAAAAGATAAACTCCAGTTTCAGGCAATGCGGTCTTCTGTTGGGAAAACAGAAATCATGAAGATGAAATACACTGATAATTTGTTTTCACAAGTCACATGATTAATTGTCCGTTTGAGATCACGTGATGCCCACGGAAGTGAAGTTCTCTTGGCGTATAGTCGAAATCCGTCGATCAAGGAAATCAAACCAAGATTTTAAAGTACTAAAGGTTTTGACCTTTCAAAACTAGTAGTAAGAACCTGTATCGAACAGCCGAAAAGCGCGGGTGATCACCGATGACATCTAGACAGCAAGGGTGATGCAATACTATTAGGTCCCATTGACCCTTTTAGCATCCTTTTTAGAAAGGGTAGACGCCATGGTCAGAAGACATACTGTAATAGCGGTCGAAAAGAGATAGCGAAGCAACTGTCCGACAATGGGCTGATGAATGCCATGTAAATATTAAAAAAAGAATCGTCTATTAGCCGTGTGGTCTTTCTCCAAACCCGATCGAGAAAGGAAAGCGAATTTGACGAAGCCCCACTTCATGCGTGACTGCAGTTTTCAAGTAGAGCCCATAATCCATCAAACTATTCAATCTTTGTCCGTACGGTGTTCTTTTGAGTTAACGACCATAAACGCCGATCAAGAAGGCATGTGTCTGAGCCTTCAAGTGATAAGTCAGCGTCGAATTTCGTATTCTGAGTAAGCCTTGGGATGTTTTATTTGAACGGATGAACAGTGGAAATAGATCGCTTGGACCCGTGAATCGACGACTCAGAGGCGTTTGCACTAATTTCCAAGGACACAGATGGCTGCTTCGAACAAGGAATGGGACTATCTGTCACAAGTTACTGCTAAACAGTTGGTAGCGACAAGTAGATAGCATCAGATCATCCAAAGTTAACTTAAAATGCCAATAAGGGAGTACTGAGTCTAGGTGTCAGCCAACTGATATTAGCCAGGTGCAATTTCGCTGGAGCTTGTAGTTACAACCAGTCACGTAGGATTGTAGTAGCACACGAATGGGAAGGACAAATATGCCTCAACTGCTATTGGCTCGAATATATTTTGCTGATGACTATTCACCGTAATTTTGCACGAAGACATGATTAGTAAGTAAATTTGAATCTGTTTATCAGCTGCTGTGGTCGGAGTCAGTCCAGTACGTAGTGACCGTCTGTACCAGTGATTTTATCACAGTCGGTCGAATTCCGCACTACGAAAACTTTAGAAAGTTTGCGAATGACCAAACTATTCTGGTGAAAATTAAACCAAGAAGAAAAATGGTCAGTTAATTCTGCTAAAGGCCGTGGTATGTTGGCGGAAAATCCACGGATAGCATTGACAATGCGTTGACAAACTTCCCGGCACTTTTTAGGTATCCTAATTAGAATTCCGTAATTTTTTTCGCGGATATAATGCATTTTATCATGTAGTGTTCGCTTTCGTCAGTAGCCTAGACGAAAACGACCAGTACTACGCCATGATAACATTTCATATCACTCTTTTTAAGCGCTTGTGCAAGACAATTTGAGAATTGTACAACATTCAGTTATCAACTGCACTGCACAGTACGAGCATAAAGGGTATATGCCCTGCAGTAAAGAATTGATATCTTCGTGACAAACATAAAGCTTGTGTGGACAGATTCTGTGTGCACAAAAAACGGGGTTGTGTAATCAGATTGGCATAATCTCGCTAAAAGCTAACATCTTCGGATAATGATTGTGTAACAAAGGTTTAAAGAATGAAATGGGGGCGACTTAATTTACGGTTGTTCCCAATTTTTTTGGCAGTCGAACACTCCGGGTCACGATTAGGGTAACTTTGGTAAAAGCTACCAAGGCTAAAGACATTTTTACGGTGATTTTATGGTTGGAAAGGTTTGTGCTTTGGTTACACCGTACCTCCTTTGGTTCTGCGAGGTATAGGCCTATGACCATCGTGAGAATGTGCTATGTTGAAGAGTTCACGAACGAGGTAGATAGGACGGAAATCTTGCTCACACGATTTATCGCAATAACTAGATCGAGGATTGGCTAATTCGCAGTTTAAAGACAGGTCTTCCTTTGTGAAATCCACTAAGCGGATGTGTGTGTGCTTCTTGTACATAACGACTTGACCATCTGACAAAGAAACCACATCCATATGAAACGTCGGTAAAACAAACAGTCTGTTTGTCCTGATAGTCACACCTTATCAAACAAACAGGACATTTATACGTGCACACACACGCACACATACGCATTTATCTGTGGCAGGCTGAAAATCAACTCAAAAATGGACAACACTGAATTCTACCCGATGAACTCTTCGAGCATGCGATGAACTAATCCTAGGACAGGTGACAAAGGCATACGATATCGATTCGCACGTATTTGGAAGGATGGTACCTATTTCACGCTAAGCCTGCATTTTAAACCAATCTGCAATTTGACCCCTATGTTAATTTGTTCGATGAACACCATATGGGTATGAAAATCAATGCGTAACGACTACCTCTCCAAAAATTTTATAACCCAGCCAAGTTTTTGAGGTATTTCCGTTTCTGTGCGGATTGCAAAAACCAACTTTGGACACAAGAAACTTGGGTTTCTTCCGCGTCTAGAATTAATAACCTGGTAATCGCTCAGCCAATCGGAGATGGACCCAACCAATATTTGGCGTCATTGTTTCAACGTCTATCCGACCATCGAACACTGATCAATCCCGAGGAGTGTGAAATCAGTAGGCGTTCCTCGGGAGCGAGAGCACTCAAGATATCAAACCCAGTGAGGATAAGATGTACAGCGTCCTCGATTGTGCCGTACGGACTTTAATCAGGGGACATTTTGGGATTAGCTTACTCTAATTGTCATTTCATATTGGAGTGAGGGTTAGCAGCGGGTGTAACGAGTTACTTCCTTTTCCATCTGTGCTCTAGGTAAAGACATCAATTCAACTCAAACAGAGAGGCAAACGAGTGACGCAGAAAACCGACGGACAGTATATACGTCGGAAAAGACTGTACCATGTGCGTTCTGTTTTGCATAGTTATTTAAACTGCACTGTGACACCAAGAGAAAACTTATTCCTGATGAAACTGCCTCGTCTTTGACTGTTACATATTGCACGCGGCTGAATACTTGTTACCAATGATTGGCCGACTTCGAAGTAATTCGTGTAAGTTAATGCTCACGGATGCCCCACAAACAGCGCTTTCGGAGATCAAACCACCGTTATCTTAGATCACATTTCTTACACACCCGAATTTGAGAACGAACTCATCGCTCTTGTTCGGGAGAGCAAAAGCACTGGTATTGTAGTGGCAATACGTGATTTTAATGCACAAGTTGGAAAACTGAGTGCATTTAAAGCTGGTTTAGGTGGGAGTTGCGCCTCTCCTACTCTGCGAACGGATAACGGGGAAAGACCATCCCACTTGTGTGCGGGCAATCGTCCATTCTTGCTTAACTCGGATTTCCGGCACACCTCGTATCACACAATCACATGGCGCTCTAACTCGACGGGTAGTCTGAGTTAGATCGACCATGTCGCAGTAAGCTACCATTAGCACGATTCTGTCCAAAACCGTAGAGCGTACTGGCCCACGTTCATCGACTTCTGTTACATCCGCGCAGACCGCTAACCCGGTTGGTCATACAACGCCCGTCTGATTCGGCTGTTCGTACCAGCGTTCGATTCAGTGGATGGGACAGTGCTATTCAGTGCTTTCCACCGGAAGGATATGCCAGTGAGGTTCGTGAACCTGTTCCGAGCATCGCACCTGCATACCTGTGGTCGCGCAACAGTAAACGGTGAACTAACAAATTCATTTAAAATGACTAGCGGGGTTCGACACTGGTGTCCATCTCTGCATTCCTGTTCAGCTTCGACATGGACCACGTATGGAGCGCACACTTAAAAGGTTCCCAGGATGTAGCGGTCCAACTGACAAGTGGAGAGAAGTTGTACAACCTAGATTGTGCAGACCATGTCGTGTGCCTGTTCGAATCTGCGGACAACAGCGGCAGGCTGGTGGCCAGGACAGAGTCTCGGAGCTTAGCCTCCGTCTAACATGTGCTTTGCGTCTTCAAAGAGTAGTGTTCTTGCAGAACTGGACGACAGCAGTCCTGGATAGAGAGGAACTACTAAGACTTGGAACCGGATCTCACTTTACCTGGCACCCTGCGTGTCGAATGATTGGTACAGGAACTGGGAAATGAGCATGCCGATATCCGGAGTTCGAACTGCGTACGCTGGACCGGAGCACTTGTGGCGTGGGCCTGAGGTTTCACTGAAGCTGAAAGGTCTTATGTGTGTTGTGCCGCGGTGAGTTCAGTTCCATTGTATGGGAGCGAGACATGGAGTATGAATGTTAAGGATGTTCGTCGCTTGGATGTTTTCGGCTAGCGGTCTACGTAGTATGGATAGGATTGGATGGAGCGATCGAGCGAGTCACGTGGAGATTAGGAATCCAATACTGAGTGCCAGTTCTGAGAGCACTTAATCTCAGCGTATGAATCTTAGCTTCTCGGCTCTCTGAGCTAAGATCATGTGTAGTATCTGTTCTTTGCAGTGTAATTTCTGCAACGGTCTCTAAATTGAGACCAATGAAATTACCTGTATTTTTCTACACCGGACGGATGCTAAGCTTTATCAACCCTGTTCACGGATCGGCCTCGTAGAGCATTACCTCAAGGATTGGCCCATTAGGCTGGCGGTGGCCAAGCGGATGAGGTTGTGGCGTTTGGACGTAAAGGTCGCAGGTTCGAATCCTCCCACAGCCGTTCTTCCCGCGGAGTATACGAAGCCACGTGGAGATTGAGAGATGACGTAACCAGGTGGAATGAAAAACTGTAGGGATAACGTAGATGAACTAGGTGTCTCGCGTTCCCGTGATTGGGGTCCGAAAGGCCCGTCAACCAGTTGGCTGGAGACACTGAAGGATATGTTAACGAACCTTGAACATTGTAGATCGTATTATCATTTTCCGTCGAATCAGAATGACTGGAAAAGTGCGCCTGTACAGTTGGCCTATAGTCCTTGGGTTGATTACTACGATATTCTTCCCTTTTCCTGCATGTGTAGGTCCATTCCCTGGTTCCTTTGCATATCCACTCTTTTTATAGGAACATACGATTCTGGGGAAAAGACAGTGGCCAGTGTGGCTTGCTGTATTGTTTAGGATTGAATGATGATGATGATGATTCATTACATACTAAGCCTGATCTTTACTCTTCACAAACATTTAGTGTACCTCTCAGTCCAAGGGTTACCTACATTCTAGCATAGTTGAGTAGAACTGCGTTGTAGATGCCTTATCACGTACTGATAAATGCCATAACATCTGTTTGAGATCGTGCTGTCAGGTCTGCAGCTTAGACACAAGATACGTCATATATGGAACCAGCTCAATCGTCTTTGCTCAGGTGCAGTGAGATACAACTGGTCACGAATGCTGACATGATACTCCGCAGTTGATTATTGGTTTGTTTCGATCAGTGCCACTCAACAGCGGCCCGTTTACAGTTAGGCATTCCAGCTGTGGTGCATTCCTGTGAGCATCGACACCATTCCGGTGCCATGATATGTATCTTGCTCTAAGAGTTGCCGCCCTGACAGAAAAAATATTTACATTAATTTTACTCATCATTGTGGACGAGAAAAAAAGACAAATTGCTGTATGCATTTTTGCAGTGGGAATGTCGCGGAATTTGCATTAGGTTTATCGAAGCGTTAGCAAGAAACGCAAGTCATTTGGCTCTTGTTTGTGTTGACTACAAAACTGTCCAATTCAATGAGTACAGATGGATAGCTATTATGTTCAGACAGAAAAACAGGAACACTTAGTACAGAGAGAATTTTGGTCGACCAACGAAGCAGCATCACAACGGGTATTGGAAAGTATTTGAGTGGGCTTACGGCAGATCGGCGTATATACCATGTCATCGTGAAGCCTGGGCAAGTAATGTGTCCGGACTAGAACAAATAAACTAATCAAGTGTCGCAGTGAAACAAAGATAATAAAATAAGTGATAAAAACAAAATACAAATTGATTTCGAAGGATTTTGTAAGTTGTTCTGTATTGATCGCATATTTAGTCACCATTACACGACTAAATTATGTTAGCTTACGTGAAAAAGCCAGTCAGAAAATCGAAATGTAATTGCCAATTGCATACATTATACCAGGGTTAGGAATTCCAATGAAATTCAGTGGAATTGATGAACCGAAAATAGATTGCCGAGGACCAGCTCGAGTGTAAATGATTTCTCACGGACCGACGAACGACTAAATTTTTGTGACAATTAACATTTATTTCTTTTCACATCAGCTTATTACCAATGAGTAATTTATCATCTATTGCAACTAGTAATATTCAAAAACACAGAACTGTCGGAGAATCTAGTAGTTATTTGATGCCAAACTTTTCTATTTTGGCTAATGAACAAAGAGTCTGCATCTGCTTCAATGAAGTCAGAATCAGTTGATGATTTACGAGACAATGCGAAAAGGAGACGCCTTTTCTTCATTTGCTTTTTACAACAGTTAACCAGTGATTTTCACACTGATTTCATGTACAAAGATTTTCATGCAACATCAAGCGTGCACCTTACGACCACGCTACGTTTTGCATCGTGTTCGTATTCTGATTCAGAAATGTACCATTTCCTACGTTACTTCAGAATTATGTCAAAAGTATTCACCATTGGATAGGAACATGATTCTTTTGCACAAGGCTTAACAAGAGCACACATCCACTCGCAGACTGCGGAGCAATGAACAGATGATCAGTGCACCTGACAGTATCCGCGCACAAACATACCGGAGTCCGGTGGGTCACGTTTCAGACCGATCCAGACGAGATCTCTATACATCAATCGAATAGTCCTTCGGAACGAATTTTGATCTAATTTCGAAATAACATGGGGAACAGGATAGACCGCACGGGGATCCAACACCCTAATGCGCGCAACACCACATATATGAATATCCTCCACAAAAGCCAAAGTTTAAGCACCGAGATATGAATACATGCTTTTTGGATCACATACTATTTCTAACTGATCACCACAAACGTGAAGTTCAAGTAAATGTTGGCACCAATATTTTAAAAGCAATTTGAGTTTTTCCGAAATAGAGGGGTTTTTACGCACTTCTATTTACCACAAATCCACGATAATCGGTGTGTAAGCAACATGCCCAAGCTTGTGACTCTGACCACATTCATGAGTGTGCCCGGGGACTCGAACCAAAAACTATGATTCGAAATCACCATAAAGTACATTGACAATCCCATAGTAGCAACTATATGGGCGAAGTGAGATTACCATCTACCGCCGAAGAACCCCGCAATGCTGAGTCTCAAAACCCTTGATTTTTGAATGATAAACACCTGATTACTAATGTTGTTGAACTGCATGTGCACCACTAGAGCAAATAGCAGCCGCTCGTTGATGTCAGCTCATTCACTTTTGATATGGACACAAGAAAAGGACAGAAGAGAATTTGAAAATCGACAGTCCACTTCACAGTAGTTCAATCGGTAGCATTATCATAGGCTATTTTCTCATTTTCCATGTCAGCACATAATACGTGATTACGCTTTGAAATTTGTCATCGCAATGTACACGACATTTGGTCACTCTGATCAGATAGGGTTATTTTGCAGAGCACAGAAGAGATATGCGGAAAATAGGGGCCTGTATATTTGGGGCACATTGGGTCTCATCGGCGGTGATCAAGTGATTAAAGTCACGGCATTTCAACCGGAAGGTCGCGGGTTCGAATCTTCACACTCCGGTCAATTTCTCCGCTTGACAGTCATTTGCTGGCCGCAGCCCTTTTGCTGAAAACGATGTATACCGTCGATTCATTAATAAAAGAATTAGAAAAGATAAAATATGAAGAAAGGATTAAATAAAACTCGCGACAATTTTCCGAGACCTCTGAATTTTAGCAATCCAGCAAAGGGTGCTTGCTTTATGAATTTCATATCTAACCAGACAGTGCCAGAAACCATTTTAAACTGGAACACCGAATTTCCGAGCCGAAATATCGCAAAGAATGTGGGATCTAAGTGAAACAAAATTTTCGAACTGAGCAACGTGCCGCCTACTCGGCTAGTTTTGAGATCATGATACAAGGGAATCGCCTACGATCAGCTTGCCCAATATAATTTCTTATCAACACTATGCTCGAGAAGGATAGTCTGCTAGAATACCAAGTGATTCAACATATCCCCTGATCCTGAATGTAGATGTATTCCAACATCTATCAGGTTCCGCTAAAAAAAATTTGTCCCACATTAGAGATTAGAAATTAGCTACAGGTCACTGCATACCCGATGTCTCAAAAATCCAGACAGCAATGAAAAACTAGTTCAACTGGCGATGGTCAAGTGGACCAGGCACCAGTCACTACACAAAAGTCAGAGGTTCAAATCTCAGGCTCACCGACCACTTTTGTGACAGATGGTAGTTCGCTGCAGCTCGGCTTGGTACCACGTCTGATCTACTTGGACCATATGTAGTCCCATGTCACTACACTCATGTGTAGTGCAAGTAACAAAAAATATTTTATTTAGATTTTGTTTGCTTTTTGGCCATTTTACCCGCACCAAAGTGGTTATGTGGCGGAAGGGGTATTGAATCTGGGTAAATTAAGTTTGAGGGGTGTTTCACACATGGCCAAAGAGTGCCTGTGTAGCCGTGCGCTGTCCTCTGATGCAGGTGATGCTTGGAAAAACGGTCGAGGTGGTCAGTCGATGACCTGGAAGAACGTATGAAAGCTTCAACCAGTGCACTAGTCTGTGTAGGTTCAGTCGTATCACCGGTCAGTGGTCCAAGAGATCATCCCAGGCAACGACTGAAGGCAACAGGTGATATGAAACAATGCCATAATCAGTGGTGTTCTGGTATTTGAAGTCGTTTCTCTTCTAAATGGTTGCCCAACTTACTAACTTTCACTATTTCTCGTCCACTCCTCTTGAACAGACGATCCTGTGACACAACAAGTAAAACGAGGTTAATTGCTGTAAAGGTTGAGCTGAATTTGACGGCCAAGTGCTCACCATCAGGTAGATAAAGCGACAGTACTTTGAACTATATTGAATTTGGGGCCGACTGGGCATATATCGCGAAATTGTACGGCTCAGGACGAACTCTGACGTGATCTGATATAATCGAGATTTCCCAAATAAACTAGGCTACTTACGAAGTGGAGTGTCCAAACCTGTAGTCACCTTGCGCTATATTGACAGCACAAATCTGGCTCTTGGAACTTACCACCGGTTGGCAGCCTTGTCGAGCCACGTATACACGCGGTACGAGGTTGTTGACCTTAGACATGAGTTGTTACCGATTGGAATCACTCATGACAAATACCGCTGGGGCCAATGGGTTAATGACAAACCATCTTCGCCCGCATCAAATGTTAAGACGCCTCAGTGTGATCGAGGGTGTCTCACGCTTCTAGTTGGCTACTCACCATAACCGTCTCTCGGAATGCCCCCAAACCACCTATGCTTCAAACAGCATCCGCCGATTCCTAGCCACTGACTTCTGGTGGTGTAGGTATTCTTACTGAAGAGCGAGGACAAAGGCGAATGCCCGGCGTCTTACACTGGATTGTCTGGTCTTTGGTAATCAGTTAGGGGGTCAGCCAAATCCCGATTCCAAACCATCCAAGGCTGCGTACTAAGCATACGGCCGTATACTCGTCGGATGTAGTCAGCCCTTGCTCGGGCCCGCCACGATGGAGATATTACTTGACACTGGCGTATGCCGATCTATTAGTCTGCAAATGAACCCACGCGGAAGATACCTGATCAATTATATGGATTTTTATATCATTCTCACGATGTTCCCGAAATATACAGTTTGGATAGATATCTCAATGCGATTCCCGATGATTGAGACCAAGTACGGTTGCTGTAGAACAGATAAAACATGGTTGCATGGAAACGCTCGTTAACCCACTACTTCGGCATGCTATAACTGACTAAATGGGTCAACACGAAGTTATCTCAAAACCACAGCCAAGCGGGTAGGAATTGGAGCTTTCTACATGATAGGAACCATTATCATCTTATTTCTAGTAGGGTTGCTTTTGAAGGCAGCGCTGGGACTCCGACTGCTGGTTGACCGAATAACCCAACCGAGCCAATTTATGTCCGCCCGCCAATCGCCTGTTGCTTACTCCGCAATGTCAAGCCGCCGCAATGAAGGACGAGTTGGACCCCACAGGATTTACGCGTTACAAGGTCAGTGGAACACTGAGGTAAGTCAATCACTACAACCGATTCAATCGACAGAAGCGGCGACTTTCTTTTCCATCCCCTTACCTCTCAAAGGCGTAAAGGACGGACTCCGAAATCCTCGCAACAATCGTGATGCTCACTGTTCGCACCGTGGAAGCCAGTTGTGAATTAGTCGTCCGCATAAAGGTTCAATCGGCCAGTGCATGCGAAGGAACAACGAACAGGCACCGATGCTCTGGTAATGTTTACCCAACAAAGCTGCTGACATAGATGCAATCTATCAATGTGAGCTCAGCACACCACCTTTCAACCGGACCAATCGTTGGTGCGCCCACCGAACCTAGGGTTTCACTCTCGATTTCGACACTTATTAGCTTCGCACTAATGTGTGCTTACTTCGGTTAAGACCTAGCAGCAAGGTCCAGTCCGAAATGGAGAAGAAAAACAATAGTAGATGAGAGAACCTATGATAATCAGCATGAATTGCGTAAATAAGGGAGGATATCAGGCGCAAGCCACTGATTGCAGAACGTAGCCATTCCAATTAATGTTTTCATCCTTCCAGTAGGAAGATCCCGTGGTTTGCGCACCCCCTTTCACGTCATGGACTCCTACTTGAACCCGAATCGACCTCGCATACCCGTATCTAATGAGATATGCGCAACACAAAAACAACCTATTGGAATTCAGTGCCAATCCTAGGGTATGAGCCCGGTAACCTTGCCTCTCAAGTTTGACCACCGCGATTTTAATTCAAAAAAAGGCTTCGAATAACAAACATTTTCACACACTACCTAAAATGGAGATGTATACGAGTTGTATAGCAGTACCGACCGCAATGATGCATGAATTTACGACTTTTGATCGACAGTCGGTTGACACTTCGACGTCACAGATAATTCAGACTGATAAATACCGGTCAAGATTTCTGTGAGCCAAAAGACAATCCACCCGACGTACGACTACCAAATGAGAAAAAAAGCAAATAAACCAGTTCAACTTATCCCATTCTTTCCCTGCAAGAAAAAGATTCATCTCCGAGCCAATCCAGTCCTGTTGTAACATTTGCACTTGGAAGACGTAAAACCCACCCCACGCATACCTACAAGATCAGACAATCGAGTAACGTCTGTAACTGAATTGGGTCTTCGCTCAGCAGTACAACGTTGTCCGCATCTTTCAAGTCAGAGAGGTTTCTGTCTTATGAGATATCAATGCTGTTATTCTCACTTGAGGTTCGGGCTATCTCCATAACAATCTCAACAAAAATACTGAAGAGAAAAGATAGAAGCGAGAAACCCTTAGGAACGCAATTCCTCGTGGAGAACTCGAGTAAAACGTGACCGTAAGCACGAAGTCGGCTTCGGTTGTTCGGAGTATAAAATTCTCCGACACAGCATTCAATGAGATGAAGCTCCACAGAATTGCACGATCGACTGGGTCAAACGTCGGATTCAGATTGAGCAAGAGGTCGTGGGTTTACGAAACGAATGCCTATGCACTAAGACCAGACGAGAAACTGGCTTGGTTTTCACGCATATACCTTACGTGGATACAAAGGGCACCCATCACCTATCTTTTAGATCAGGACAATCACCGATTGACACCAATCCCCAGAAATCTGTTCCGTTGCCCAGATTGACTCCAAGAGTTTTGTTAACTCCAGTGTTCACACTGTCACAGTCCCTGAAGAAGAATGTCGACAGCTCACCTGGTCCAATTGCCACGGGTTTTTTTGAAAAAAAAAAACCATCTCCCCGATGACCTCCATTTCTGATGACGTTGGTCCACCTACATGCATTGTGGTGGCTAATTAAACTGATCCCTCAAGTATTTTATCCAACGCCCCTAAAAATGAATCAGTGAGTCACCAGACTTATTTGACCACCTCGCTTACACCTGGCTCCGTACTCAGTCAGTTGGTAAAGGCTGTGACTTGCCTTTTCCATTTTGTTTCACTTCCGAGGGTCATGATCAGTTGACGTTTTACGGATTAACGCGTCGCAATGTATGTCGCATCCGAGGGACGGATCTATTAACATCCAATAGGGCAACTGAAATTGGGGATATCCACCGTTTCCCAAGTTAACATGGCACGGAAACCTTCGATCTTCTCCCAGTGTTCGATCGGACCACATGGATTTAGCCGTGATAATTGAGTTGGAAACTTCGATCGGGGACTGAAGTCGGCGATTATCATCTAAAATCACCTATGCAGAAAAGCTGGTTTGTGTTGGTGTGACTACAAACAAAAGCGAACATGGACTAATGTACGATCTAAATCCGTGGGTGGGGACCACAAGGATTAACAATCTTCGAGTGATCTACGCCACCAGTGAGCTACAGCAATGCGATCAATATGAATTAACATTGTGACGGTAAAAGAGGGTACCAGGTGAGCTGACGTCGCCTTTCGCGGTGAGAGTTTGTTCAACAGAAACAGTTCGTGATCGGAACAAAATTGGACGAGACGGTCATCACTTTCGGTGCGATCAGCGAGGACAATGAACGGGGATCCGATATATCATCCCCGCTAAGTAGACAAGTCGGGCGTTGAAATCACCATTGGATGCACACTTCGGAACAATCGACTTAACTCCCAATGGGACTCGCCTTTGGCCTCAGGAGGACGGCAATCAGCGAGCTCGATGATACTTCCTCTGTTGTACGATCACCTAGTGACATGCATATCAGATGCAGTGACAGAATGCTTTGTCAAAAACAGCATGCATTACAGCCGTAAAAACATGTTAATCGAACGAGATCTAGCAATAGTAAACCGAAAAGTATAGGGATTATGCAAATTGTAGCTCTGTCACAACCGATGGTAGTAGACGGTAATCTGATGGGATCATTTTCGTTAGCATGGCTGAACTATTAAAACATGATTGCGTCCCATTTGAAGTCCCAGACTTTGGGTTTCCGGTTTTCTTAGTACTGTAAGCTCTTCAGGCCGCGGCAGTGGTGCTGCATACAACGAGAAAGATAACCATAACTTGTAATCACGAATGAGCTGACGTTCTTATGGCCAACATCCACATCTTCGCATATACGAAACAGGATCGAACAAATTACAGCGTCGCAAACTTGAGCCATTAATCTCAATGAGATGACGAATATTGTAGTGAGGCTTTGTCCCAATATTCGGTGTGCCACGTTGCCACACTCACCCAAGTACAGCTCACACGGATCCCCTCTCTCTAGTCATAGTCATTGCCCTCAAGAGACTGATGTCACGGTATACTATATGCGTCAAGACTTTTGTTTGGGCCTAAGTCTAATTTCGCGCCTTCAGGCAAAAAATGATCCGGAGGTCCGGCCTAGAGCAATGATTAAGCGAAGTTAAATTTTTGTAGTTTATTAACTTTATAAAGACACATACATAACTGTGAAGATCAAGAAAAATGACATGAAAGATCGGATAGTGCTTATTCATTAAAAACGATTGAAGCATATCTCGTTCAGCTCAGTTAGAAAAGGACCGAATTTAACTCATCACAGTTTTGTGCCCAAAATTCTGTCAGACATCCATCACCTCCAAGTCCAGTTCGACGAATCTCTCGACTAAAAGGGGAAAACAATATTCCATCTAATTGTGATGGTAAGAGATATTAAGGTACGTGAGTGCAGTGCAAGAAGCATGACTCAGCGTCACTAGGTCTTATTATACAGAGACTGGGAACCATGATTTTAAAATCTGGAGTGGCGTAAACCACGCAAGGCCCTGGTAGTTTGTGGTAGCGAGATGGGCAACGGCAAGAGATTTGAAATTCGAACCTCTGACCTTTGGAGCAGGGCGGTAACAGGCGTTTAATCTACTTGATCATTGCTTAGGTCAGCATATGGTAGATGCTGCTACTTACTACCCATTTGTTTTTGATCTTTATGAATGAGTAAGGCATGCTTATTGACCAACCGCAAGACAGCACACCATAGTTGCGACCTGCAGCCAGTTTAAAGAACCCAAAGGTCTTCGTCCTTATTAAATTCTCCGGCAGTCGACTGCACCACATGCCGAACACTTTTAAAGAAGAAATGTAACCTAACTAATAACATGGATCACATTATCATGAGCTTACTTTCGGCTTCCTGTGTGTGAGAGTTTGGGTTTTTGTGAGGTTCTGATCGCTAAACTTGGCGTTCAGATCGAAAACGTTTTATTACCAGTAGTGGTGACATCGTCAGTAAGTGTATGCACTTGGTAGTGCCCCTCGGCATTCACAGGTGTGCTATCAGCCTTGTCCTTTCACTGTGTTAACAACATTGATCTCATAACTAGACACTCGCTATTACCTCGGAGGAAGGAGGTTTAGCTTGAGGAGTTTGATCCCTTCAACCGTTGATGTTGTTTCCGCATGGGTTCAGGGATTACTCATGCGGAAGCAACCGTGAGACCACGTCAGTTCTCTGAGATCAAAGGACAAATCAACAGAGTCCAAGTAGTAAAACAAGCTTTTAGTTACGAAGTCAAGGTCATTGACGAAACCAAAGGCCAGGATTAATGACGCTCTTATAGGTGCGGAAGAACATCCCCAAGGAAGCACTGACGGTGTCAACTCGGGTGGTGATGAAACGTCTGGTGATCAGAACCTCACGAAAACCAAAGACCTGAGCTACGATCAACACAGATTTTCAAAATCATTGAGGACTGAGGCCTTTCTGAAACAGGCTGTTTGGGATCAGATTATACAATCTCTATACCGTATTAAAAGTTTTTATCAAGTCACCTGGATGCCTCTCCTGTAATCTTGAGAAGGTCTGAGTCAGAATTTGATTGTGCACATTAAGTATCACCATCCGTGTATAAAAACGCCGTTCTGTGTTTGTTCACACGATGCGGATAACGAAGAAATCTGCAGTAAGCGACGGATTGGTCGCTTTAGTTAGGGGCAGCAACCTCAACCCAACAAGATGATGAACCTCATTTTGCTTCACGCCGTTATCATCAAATGCTGGCGGTGACTCGAATGCATTAATGCTCGGAACACCGCACGGTGGCCCGTGTTTTCCGTGAGAGTCGATCATGTTTCACGACTGTGGACCTACGATGTCATAAGCCGAGAATCAGTGCATATCTACTAAACAAACAATAAACCAGAAATAAACCCAAAATGAGACAGATAAAAAACCGGCAGAATAAGTAACAGATCTTACGTACCTTACCAGTGTCGTAGTCAGTTTTTGCAGGTGTAGCAGTTATTACCATCGGTACAATCATAGTGTAAGAATAACAATAATAAGAACTGTATAGTAATATCAATAATAGGGCATAGGATCCAAGGCACATACAGTATAGTGCACAAAAAGTTGTCGCGTGCTTACATAATGTCCAGAAATGGTACTTTCTTAGGGGGAGACAAAAAACTAGGGTGTGGCAGGGAAGAAATAGACAGGCACTGAAGTAGCGGACATTATCCTGACCAACTGAACTGAAGGTATCATTCTATGATGTGGTATCACCCACACCTACTGGTCGACTGACAGGCCACGACTAGAGGGACGAAATGGAAAATGAAGGTACTTGGATAGGACACTAGGGAGTGGTGTTTGGCAACCTGTTGTAACACAAAGCGCAGACGGACTGGCTGTGATATCTTGCATAGGTGTGTCGTACGTACGGGCGAGTACAGTAGATGGAATCGAACAAACGGGGAAAGACTGACTAGTATGGGACAGGCCATACACAAGAGACGCACAGAAGTTATACCGGCTGGAATGAAAATCGTTTAGACGGGAATCCGGCAAATCTTTCTCGGTGGATAGACAAACAGATAAGTGGACAAACAGGTAGACAGGGTATAGTATAGTATGGATAACCAGACAAAGTAAATACAATCAGATAGACTAAAGAGAAACAGAACCCTATAAAGAGCTTTAATGGAGTCGAACGGATGATTATTAGAACATTGTTTAAGGGAATCCCTGAAGTAAAGTCAGTATTGAGTAGCAATAGCTGCACCAGGCAAATGTACAGAACAAGCAAGTCAACGAGAATAAAGAATACACTGACAGCCAATAGTGGTAAAGCTCGGCTGGAATACATAATTCAGTTTGAATACAACCATGGAAGGAAGCGCTTTTTATCACAACTTATCCGAGGTGTGAAAAGCATGAAGAAGGATAAAACAACGCACTGACCAAAACCACCACCCCCAGTATCAGGGGGCTGGGGTTCAAGCAGACAGACAGGAATGGGGAAAGCGCCCGTGTGAACGAACTGGACGGGTACAGATTTCCTTGGAATCTGTACTGACTAGACGACGTAACCGTTCTGACGAGCCCGAAGGTATTCGCTAGCTGGTACACTGAGTTTTTCACTGCGATATCGTGTAAGACGGATTGATTGACGTAGCGCCTCATTGATAGTCCCACGATAGCCGCCCTTTCGTAGTAGCGAATCAATGGTTTCTAGATGATTCCAGCCTACAGAACAAAGCAGAAGAAACTATGCAGAACAGCGATCGTGTTGCAAGCGAAATGCACCGTGGAGCAAAATAAATCCAAACGGATAAAACCATTTAGATATATCGGATTATTGAGATAGATGCACAATGAGCGCAGCGAATGGGCGATAAACTCCAGTGAGAACTGCGACGAATAAGGTTTGGCTGCTTCTTTCTGGGAGAACCGACCAGTGATCTTACAAGAATGCAAACAACTTTTCGTTTTGACTTGAAACAAATCTCAGAGGGAATTGATTAAATGGCACGGTTGGATCGTCATCATTTTCATGCTGTTAAAAAATGCAATGAACTTCCGAGATAACTTCAAGTTTCTTCTAATATGGTTTCGCCCGGCGAACACACTTTGTGTATTGGAAGCTTCGAACTGTTGTTTACTTAGATTTTGGTTGAGGATTCACCAGAAAAAAGAATAAGGCACCTCATACATGTCTACACAAGACTTTCGTGAACAATAATCATAACCACTCGAAGCGTCAAACACGTTGACAAATCCCAAAGTACATTGGCAGCATTTCTCTCAACGGGCTTAGAGCTCTTGATACAATTCAGCATAGTCCCCACAATCAGTATTCTTGATCCAGTTTCGGTTGATGTGACGAAACACTACCGAATCGTAGATAAAGTGAATGAAACAACACCCGACAAGAAACGAAGACTATTACAGGTGATCATATACATGAAAGAATAGTCTACATTTAGCTGCATTATTGACCGCGGCGTCGAGCCATGTCGCTGTAGTAAAATGCAAAAAATCAGCTGTCATTTGTGTTTAGGATTGCCAGTCGTTGATCGTCTATATCGCATATATTAGAAACTATCCAGTCCTTTTAGCTCTAAAGAAAAAGTCCCATGTCAAGCAGATACAAATATCATTTCACTAGAGGAAACCCTTTTCATCCTTGGAAATAACGTGTATATTGTTTACTGTATGGTTACCAAATATTCCATTGATTTTTCAAGCCATCATCTGATTGGCTCACCTCGTTAGTTAGTTTTCAACCTGATGCGGTTAAAGTCACTTTTCTGTTAAAGCTGGACTACTCTTGTTGACTGGTTGGTACATCCATTAAATGAACCCCTTGTTTAGTCGCTCTGTAGTGCCTTGGCGGTCAACCACGCCTCGACACTGTCGGGCGGCTGGCATCTAATGAGATAATGCGGTATCCTTCTATTTGTGTTGTCGAAGCGCGTTCACGATTTGGCACGAGCAGATTAGGTCTACTTATGCCTATCGATCGCTTTCTGCCGACCGCGGTCATCAATAAGATCACTGGTAACCATAAGAATGGCTCATTTTGGCTATGACACAGACAAATCGAGGACAGCACTCCCTATGACAGCTTTGTTTTCAACTGCACGTTTACACGTCCCGACCACTAATCCGTTGAGCTTTCTGGACTACGTGTATGAAGCATGAGTACTGCAGGATGTGCCCTTTTGCCTTCATGGTTCATTGCGAACATGAAAAACACAGGTAACTGCGACCAATGGGAGTAGTATGGAACCACCCAAGATCTCAATAGACCAGGCACAGTAAGAGCCGAGCAACAGCGAATCGAACCATCTCATCTACTTGACATCACACTTAACTCGGCACTGCCAATACGACCTTGCCACAAGATTGTGAAAGCGTCGATCGTTTTCGAATGCCGACAAAAACGACCAGAAGTTGACCAAAAGAATACTGGTCAAATTGTTGCAACTTACGGACTACTGGTGTCAAATCAACACTGTGAACCGATTTTATGTATAACTTTTTGCCTAAATCTTAAAGCAAATTAAGTACTACCGGAACCTCCACCTTGTCGGCTATCTTTTGTGGATCCCGCACTATCCAGGTGCTCGAACCGAAGCAGGAATAACTTTATCGAACCTTTGTTCATAAGTGCAGAACAGCAGAGTGAAAAGAAGTGCTCGCAAGCTGTGGAGAGTCAGTGGTTTTTTTTTAATACATACAAAGTCATTCACCGCATAAAGGAGTAAACCCCATACTCCAACGATACTGCAACAGGGGTTTGTGGGGAACAATCACGTAAGAACCGGATTGTTATTTCTGCCTTTAAAGAGAGAACGTTAATGGATGGGAAAGCAGATAGTAGGATGTTTCATAACTTGGTAGTTGGAAAAAAGGAGAACTGAAAGAGAGAGGTGTGGTACTTATTGACAAAGACTTGGTAAGGGTAACAAGAAGTCTGAGAACGGGATAGTCTAGCGGAGACCAAAGGTATAGAAACTGGCGCAGAAAGCTCCAGAGAACGAAAGCCAAAGTAATGGCGATAGAAAAGGGACTGGCGTAATCATCAGGCTGGCGACTACAGACTGAATGTTATGGAAGGGTCATTGATCAGCTGGACGGCCTTGTGCTGAATCCGACCAATTAAAGGACGAAACCGCGCCACGCACGTGATCGAAGTATTCAATTGTGTCGCGGATTTGACCTTTGAACAACAGATGAGCATGAGTAAAGAAACGTCCGGTGTGAAACAGAAAACAAACTCTGCGTGCTGCACGAGAAGCCAGATGAAATACGAAAAAGGACCGGCGTAAAGAAATTGCAGATGGAGAATAAAGGGATGATGTTTGAGGGAAATTGAGGGAATGGAAATTTCCGGAGCATTAAAAGCAACATGATTACGAGAATGCAAAAGAGATGTGTTCAAGATCGAAATTTAGCGATACACTGACGACACTAACGTCACCATGGATGATGGTGTTTGGATGGCCGAGAACGCGGTGAGAAAGGAAACAACAGAGTTGCATCACTGAGAAGGAGTGGACTGGATTGGATGGCACTGGATAGAATATCGTTAATAAATGAAAAAGGTGGGGCGAGTATACATCAACATTGACGAGGAACGGATAGAGATGGTTCGTGAAAATAGAAGTGGACGGAGGAGTAGGACAACCGGGGAAAATGAAATCAGAGACAAAGCAAAAACCAAAAGCCTCGGCTTTCTCGTACCGTCATTACAAATAAGGAAACTGGAAGGTTAGCAATTTCCGGAGGCAACTTTCGCAAGAGATCAATATGTTCAGCTACCAGTGGCGAGTGAGACTAAGCGTTCCGTTTTGCAGCGGACGAACAGACAACCCGGGTTATCTTTGGTAGGAGCACTTCCGCCACGAGAAGGCAGTGCGCATGACTTTCTCAACAGAGGCTATTTAAGAGGCCGGTCACTTGGGAGCATTGGGAGAGGCATTCAGGGCGAACAGCCATGATCTTGAGACTTAAAATGATGAACCCCATAAGGCCGCAATAGATCACGTGCGGTAATCGGCCCGGCGACAGTAGGGGTGTTCACTGTCAACTGGTATTTCAGTTCATAAGCCGGTTGGTCAATTCAGTTTAGGAAACCAATATTCCGCATGATGCCGGTAGAGCCAGTGACTAAGTTTAGCTAATGTAACTTTGCCAGAATACAGTGCTTCAACAAAAGGCAAGACCCTGTCATCATTTAGTGGAAAACGCGAAACTCTTTTTGAGCCTACTGATCTATTTCTTTTGCATTTGCCCAGGATTCATTTTCAGATAATACAGGTTTACGTAAAGAACATAAACGCAGGATTCTAAGGAAATGTACATGCTTTGCTTATTTGATAAGAGAATGAGATAAAGAGAAGTGTTAAAGTTGAAAGCTAGTTGTTTTGGAGCCTAAAGATGGGTTACTTTTGTCACCATTGGATGCCTTGTTCAGTGGCTTGCCAAGAATGCTCTTGGATTTCGACGACCGGCAATAGTCGGCCAATCAACATAATGAAGCTTCAGTTTAAATGCCGCAGTTATTTCCGATATGCCTGACGCACGAATCGGGTGGAAGAGATATGCCTCAGAGCCACTGGGGCAGTCATGACCTTGAAACTTGGAGTTCCATGTGACTACCCAGGATCTCACTGGGTCAGGTGTGGTGACCCGGGGGACTGGACTGCCATCTACCGCCACAGTGAAGGCGAATCTGGGATTTGAAACTTTGAATTTTCGGGATGGCTTGACCACCACCGTCCAGAGTCACTCCGCCGTCAATGACCTCATTTCAGCAGCTTTTCAATGGTCCCGTTCTCCATCTAGCGGTGACCAGGTTTTCGATATATGCGGAGAGCAGACATGCATGTTAGTCAGAACATCCGCAGGTTGTGGATAGAGGATCCGAACGCGATGTTGATCAGCAACGAACAGAGGTTTGATCCCACTAACAGAATAAACGGCCGCAACCAAGCAGCCGTGCCGTCAGGGACGTGGTGGATTTTTGTCTGGTGAGCGTTCCCTCCTGTAAAATAATGCAAGAGCCAGTTAATGGCCGTGACGTGGCGAGTGTGGCCCGTTGCTCAACTGGGCCGTAGCACTGTCTCTCTTCGAAACGTATTTTGAAAAGGAAGTATGAATCGAATTGCCCGGTTACCAACTCTCCTAAAAATTTTAGGGTGTTGAACAACTCCATTGACCAAAAATGCATGAACCAAACGATCGGGAACTGGCTTCCAAAGAGCTAAGGACGCCAGGTTTCGACTTTGATTCAAGGATTGGGGTCAAGTCCTAAGTGAACCCTGTACTTCAGTTTGTTCAGCCGGGTAGTACAAGACTCATAGAAGAGCCACGGATTAGACACGCAGTCGATGGTACATATAAGTCTGGAGGAGCTGACACACTGAGTCCTACATAAACATGTATAACTTTCTTCTACTCGCAGTTTCGTCTCCAGCCACAGTTCCGATGTAACCAAGTCTATAAGATACATGTACTGAATACGTAATTAAGTAGTGATTTGTCAAGGTCAATCAGAAATCTACTTGTGATTCGGCGTCTGTTGTGAGCCTATGGACAGGCATCAGACGACTCCAGCTCCTGTGATGTTAGCTGTGAAAAGTTATTCGGTCATTTTAAGGACGGTGAAAGAAAGCAATTTGTTAGGGGTGTTGGTATTTAAGCAGTGGTGTGCCGCTACGGATAGTTATAGAAATGGCAACTTGCCTGTACTCAACAACTACCAGATTCTTGGATCTGGTAGTTGTAAAGTTCATTGGCAAAATAATGAAGCCTTAGATTATAAGACTCGACCAACAAATCAATCGAAGCCAAAGAAATTAAAAAGAATTCCGGCTTTGCAGCTTCAACAGGAACTGAGCAGTGGACAATTCAACCAACCTTTCTCTATCACTTGTATGGAGTAAAAGTGCTCTCATTAAAGAATCCGACGGCACACCGGTTCACTCAAGAGGGTCAGGTGGAACACTAGGGAGCAGTTCAATTGACCTGCGGCCCAAGTGGGCCTTTCTACTTACACCTGTAAGTGAGCCCATGCAAGCAGACACCAGTCAGTCATCCGAAATGGAGGCGATTGGGAAATCAGGTTTTCTTAAAATCCATAAAGCACCTCGGTTAGATAGACTGTCCCCGCCCTTCTTCCTGGATGATGGCCAATCGTTAACAACGGGGTTAACAAAACTGGAATCAATCTAGGCAACGGAACAAATTCCTAAAAACTGGTGTAAATTGGCGATTGAACTGATTTACAAGAAACGTGATAGATGCTCATGCGGAAATCACAGATAAATTAGTTTAGCAAGGCACCCGAACTTTTTGGGAGCATTATCCTCCATCGATTACCCAGTATTCGCGAAACGTGAATGCTTGAGAACCAACACGGTTTCTGTCCCAGTGGAGATTGAATTGACGAACTTTCCAATTTGTGATAGATTTTGGAACATAAGCATGCGTTCCGTAAACCCATAGTTCCTGTCTTTCTTGACTTGAAAGCCGCGCTTGACTCAGTCGATCGCTAAAATCTTTGGCGCTACCTTTTATTGAAGTGTACTAGAGAAATCCATCTGACTTGTGCGATTTCTCAATACGAACAGCCGAAGCCGAATTCGTGCTTACGGTCACGTTTTACTCGAGTTCTCCACGAGGAATTGCGTTCCTCAGGGTTTCTCGCTTCCATCTTGTCCCTTCAGTATTTTTATTGGGATTGTTATGGAGATAGCCCGAACCTCAAGTGAGAATAACAGCATTGATATCTCATAAGACAGAAACCTCTCTGACTTGAAAGATGCGGACAACGTTGTACTGCTGAGCGAAGACCCAATTCAGTTACAGACGTTACTCGATTGTCTGATCTTGTAGGTATGCGTGGGGTGGGTTTTACGTCTTCCAAGTGCAAATGTTACAACAGGACTGGATTGGCTCGGAGATGAATCTTTTTCTTGCAGGAAGAGAATTGGATGAGTAGTTGTCCTACCTGGTTTGGCATGCGTTCTGCACCTTCGAAGTGCAAAGTGCTGTTGCAGGACCGGACGATAGTAATGCCGAACTTCATACTGCATGGAGAGGAACCAACGATTGTATACCGTCTCGCTTGCCTTGACACCTGCGTGTCGAACGATGGTAGCTCGGGAGTGGAGGTAAACATGCGTACATTCAAGGCTCGACCAGCTTACGCAGGGTTGAAGCAACTGTGGCGTCGGCCTGATATTTCACTGAAGTTGAAGGATCGTGTGTACTGTGCCGCAGTGCGCTCAGTTCTGTTGTACGGTTGCGATGCATGGAGTATGCGTGTCGGCGATGTTCTTCGGTTCGAGGTTTTCGAGCACCGATGTCTACGTAGTATCTCCAGGATTGGATGGAGTGACCGGGTGAGTAATGTAGAGAGGAGGAATCCAATACTAGGTGCCGGCTCTCAGAATACCTTATTTCAGCGTAGGAAACTTAATAGACTACGCTGGTTGGATCGTGTTGCGTGCGGCGAACACTCGTCTGCCATACCTTGCTCTATTTTGCGTTCCTCTCACGGAGTGGAAGAAGCCATGTGGAGATCAAAAGATGACGTGTCAACGTGGAATGGGAAAGTGTACAACGAACTTAAGTAAAGTAGATGGTTGGAGTCTAAAAGACCCGTCAACTAGCTGGCTGGAGACACTGAAGGATATGGCGGTGAACCTTGAACAGTGGCGATCGTGTTGTCATTTTCTATCGAATCAGAATGATTGAAAGTGCGTTTGTACAGTTAGACTGTTTCGTATGTTGGCTATAGCAGCGTCTTATCTTTTCCCACCTGTGTAGGTCCACTCTCTGTTCCCCTTGGACATTCACTCTTTTTATAGAAACATGTAACTCTGGAGAAAATGCAGCGATCAGTGAGGCTTGTCTTGCTGTTTAACGCTGAACGTTGATGACGATGACGACTGCGGTGCAATACACACCATACACACTGCACAGGTGCTTCAGCCCGACGAACTCAACTCAGACTCCGTGCTACCATTTTTTATCTTTTTTTACTTTCACTATTAGTGAAATAGCAGTGTACATCATTTTCAGGAAGGTGGCTGTGGCCAACAGAGGACTGCCAAGTGGGGAAGTTGACCGGCGGTGGGACTCGAACCCACGATCTTCACGTCCAAGCGCCGCGGCTTTATCAACTCGGCCACCGCCGGCCGACACAGCTACCAGGGCAAGTAAAACGAACCACAATCGTTAGTCCCTCTCTATCTAGTATCAAGTTCAGGACTACTGTCACCCAGTCCTGTAACCGCACTTTGCATTTTGAAGGTGCAAAGCACATGGGGACTCAAACTAAAATCTTCGTGAGTCTGTCTAGTGTACGCTACACAGGTCCCGTAGATTCAAACAAACACAAGGTTTTCGGCGTAAACTGGGTCGCGCAGTTCCTCCCTATTTACCAGTTCAATGCCTATATCTTGAAGTCTTCCTAAAGCGTCATCTATTATCTCGTACACGACGAAGCTAAACAATGGGGAAACGGGGCACTTGTCGGACACCACTCGACGTTTCTAATGAACTTGTTAGGAAACTTCTGTTGTACCTACTGAGAGGAACAGAATACTTGCACGCTGTTTTTGTGATGTGGCCATTCATTCCTTTATTAGAAGACAAATAATCCATTCATATATGCAGCCAAATGTATTGTTTTTCATAGCTACAGAACCCTCGAGCCCAAGTATGTTGTTTTCAATGGTTTTAACTCTTAGCTGTTCCCATTCACGGAGAATGGTAGCTCCTAGCTCGTTCAGGTGGTTGAATTCTTTTCGTTTCCACGGGCACACTTTAATATTGGGCCCAGTCCATTTTTACGCTGGTCCGATTCTGGGCTGTGAGCTAACTGGGCCAATAGCTTCATTTTGTTGTTAAATAACCACAATTTGGTGTCGTTGTGCTTAGCAGTGCTGCCATGCTGCTCTCGGTATACCGACGAGTAAAGGTGCATAAAAGGTTAATTACCCAATAATTACAGTATTTTTTGTAGTGCGATGAATATATCGTTCAACAAGAACTACTTGATTGCAGTAAAGCCGAATATTTTCAGCGGTGGTAGTCCAACCCCTAATTAGAGAATCATTTGCGATAGATTGAAAAGCGCACTAGCAGGAGTGTTGAATAGAAGAATAGTTCAAACGGTCCTGATAAACTGCCGTACTGCTGTGATAACAAGGAAATAGCAACATCAATTCAGAGGGAAGATTGTCAGATTTAACAACGTCATGATCTGTTTTTTTATGACGGTAAAAGTCGGCTAGCTATTCTTGAATAGGAACAACTTCACGAGGATTAAGAACTCTGAGCAACCTTTCCTTCTCGTAAGATGTTTCTACAGAAGCATCTCAGGTCATAAAGACGTATAGTACCAGCAAGAAAAAATTTGCGAGTAAATGCTTCGTTGAAATTTGGTATGACAGGAGAAATAAATCAATTCATCATCATGCCAAGTTTCCTCGGTCCGGGTAGGATGGATTACTATCAGTGCTGATAGTGAAAGCAATATCCGCCAGCGTGGTAGATGCGGAACGTACGGAGATAATTCCCCTGCATCTAGGCACCGGTCATCGATTTACAGTTCCACGAGAATTAGCCTACTTCACCCATTGACCACAAGGGAGTTGTCAACTCCGATACTAAAGATGCGTCGCTATCCTCGAAAAGGACAATGACAACTTGCCCCTTACAAAAGTTGTCTTTGGAAAACCCACAGCCCTGGTATTATCTATCTTCGATATGGGACTGGGGTCTACCTACATTGCTTCTTTCGAAGATAGTAGAAGGTATACCATGGAAATATGTCGACTGAAGTGCTTCGCAAAACGCACAAGAGGAAACCCTGGAGTGAGTCAGTGAGCTGCCAAATTCTTTGACTACTACTTTACTTTCGCGAAACAACACCCCTTATCAATTAACGAGGGTTGCGGTTACCGCCGATCTATTCCCCCAAAAATTTGCAACCCACCGTTGGTTGAGGACAATTTATCGGCTTTTGGTTACCTGAAGACCATTTTTCTTACCCTTTTGAGGGCGTCATCCGGAAGGACGGATTTGTGGCTTAATGAGACCCTATATGGTTTTACACCGGTCTAAGTTTCAGGGTCACGGTTGCAGTTATCCTTGCGAAGTGGATCCTAGTGACTATGGAGTATGGCTCTCCCACCACACTCATGCTTCAATCGCGCCATAAAAAACCTGGTACTGTCCTAGAACTGTCCGATCTAGTCCTTCGTTGTTCCGTTCCGAAGACCTGGGAAAGGATCGCGTTGAAAAACACGTAGGAAGTTCCAAATGGAATGCACACTGCCGGTCAACATCTATGAGATGTAGGGGGGTACAAGTAGTTTGTGTTAGTTCAGCCACAGACTAGGCGAAAACAAAGGCGGGCAAGCACCAAGGTGTGATGGGTCCTCATTTGTGAAACAGAATGAGCGAAAATCTTCGACAGATTTAGGCCAACGGTGACAAATGGCAGTGTAGTCAACCTGAGTACGACGCTGTACAGATGGGGGAGGATCCCAAGTGAGTTGGAGGCTTTTTATGACAAAATTTGATATTCAGCAGAAACAATATGGTCTTAACATACCGAAGTGAGAAGGCTGGCGTAGTCAATTCGATCGGCCGTGACAGCAAATGGGTCTTTGAAGCGTCTTTGTGCCTCCACAAAGCAACCAATTTGTTCTTTGAAATTACCAACGAAGTAATCCGGACAACTCCCGGTAGAATTCATCTTTAGCTTCAGAGATGGAGTTAGCGGGCGCATACACAGACGAGAACGAGCGTCAGCAATGCAACCGACTGCTGCTGACACGTGAAGAGTTTCCCCAATGAACGGCACACAACCGTCTGTTGACTGGAATCCAGTCTAACACCGCAAGTTCGGCTCTCGTGCTCAAGATGGCCTCGATGGCAGCTTGGCCACGAACAGTAAAAAAAATCGGATCGATTGACACGAATACAGCGAGACATCAAGGTCGCATCAGGGGAACGAAGGGGAATTACGGATATCATCTTTTATGTGAATTCAGCAAATGCAGTATAGGCCCCTTTTAAAAGTTTCAAGAGTTCTGTATTCATAGCATTTTCTCTTCTATGGAGTGGGGATAAGGAAGTGACCTAAGGGAAGCAAACATTTAGGCTTAGGAGCGTCTTTTATCGTTTCACCATGATTAGTTTCCAATAAGCCTATAGAACTGTACTTGCTCCTGGAATCACGCGTCGCTACATAAAAAAGGAATCCAGTAAGAAACTTCAGATAAAGTTCTCCACTTGCTGCGGCTATATAGTACTAAAAAGTCGAGGTCTACTTTCGTTTGGGCAACCGGGTAGTGCGTGGTCCATAGAGGAACCATGGGTCCTTACAGATAACCGGTGGCGCGAAGGAAGAGACTCAAAGAACATGTGTGGCGAACTCAGCAGTGCTTTTTCTTTCCTCTTTCGATACCACTGTTCTCCTTCGCACCTATAGTTCTAATAGCATAAATATATGCATATTGTAAACAGAATATATATAGGACGTCGCAGTGAAACTAAGCTAAGGCTAATGGTTCTCCCAAAATGAAGCCACTATGGGGCCTTGTGTAAACTCGACAGTTAAGTCAAAAATATGAATAGTAAACGTGAGAAAATCGTGATTTTTGGCTTCCCGGAGTTGAGAAGCGGACCCACTCAGTAAGCAAGCCATGGTTTTCATTGGATGATCAAAGAACGAATGCTTTGGGAAGGGGAGATCACATGATCCCTAGAGCTTATAGCACTAATTAAGAACCGGCAACCCCAATCCCGATAACTAAAGTTGTACAGGATCAACTAAGGTCACAACAGATCATGCGTGATTGCAAACCCCACATTATCAAGCCTACTGGGAGTTATTTCCCTTTGCGATGAACTAAAACCAAAAACTAAGCGATTACTTTAGAGAAGGCTAGTCCTGATAAACGTTAGCAATAAACCACTCACCTCGCTATTTACTTTGGAGTGCTTACAAACGAATCAGCACAGTTGGTGAAATCCAATATTTCCCGTCGGGATGGAAGAAATTAGTAATGAAATCCTGCGCTGCTTATTTATGATAAATAATCCTCGATTCTGAATGGCCTAGATACTTAGAATTATTGTACAGACCTCAACGAAACCAAAAATGCCAGGAGGCAGCGCATACTGATTTCCTGGCGGTAGATGTCAAAAAAATGGGACTTGGAAACGGGCATTGTTCGTTCGAGGTGGTGTTGACTACCTCAAGTCTGCATTATCTCATCACGATGTTATTCGTACGTAGTTGTCTATAAGTGTAAGCAGCAGGAAATTATTGTAGTTAATAAATTTAGACGATGAGACATGTAAACAAAGTGTAAAGCATGAGTCGGTGGTAGATCGAAGAAACGGGTAAAAACTGGGAGCGTTAAGGTGCCGAAAACTGAAATCGTCCACAGTGAGATTTGAACAGCTCCAAAAACAGTATTTTTTTGTAACACGCTGCACGCATGAGCTTACTGGAAGGGGTTTGCCCTACAGCCACTGAGACCACCACAAGAAAAGACGGGCAGCCGTGACCCTGAAAGTCGGGGCGGTATTGAACCAAATGAAGTCCAATTAAGTCCAATGTGGTCATGAGCTGAGTGGGAGCGAGTTGCCGTGTACACAAATGATCGAATCATTACCATCACCATCCGTTTCTCTTGAGCAAGTGCGCTCATCAAAACTTAGTATTTGAAACGAAAATTTCGCTGAGTGCCGACTGGAAACATGGACATGATCAAAAAGCAGTCGGAGAGCAACGCATAAGCCAACGATAAGCGATTTCTGATTCCCGCTAACTTTTAAGAAACGAAATTACCGAAGTATAGCTTAACCTAACAGCTTGCCTACTGTCAAAATAGTTGTAGAGAGGGGACGTTGATACACAACGGCTGTCTGAGTGGTCTAATCCGAAGAGGCTGAGACCCGACCACTTCCCGAAAAATTCAGTAGCAGATGCAATTCGCAGTTGCCCACTTGGTTTTCACGGCCAAACCCTAGATATTCCGTTGCAGTTATCAGGATCATATATGTCGGATAGGTCTAATAGTAACTTGGCAACAGTATACTTCCGTTGTCACCACCACTCGTGAGAGTATACAAGACTCACGATGATCCACCTTAGAACGAGACGATGATTGTGAAAACTTACCATTTGATAAGACATTACAACTTAGACCAGTACGAATCACAAAGTGCGTGGAATAAGACGCTGATCAAATGGAACACTCCAAGCGCAATTCGAAAGGTTCGCACTTACAGAACCAACCGAAGACAAGTTAGCTAATAATAATGAATTAAACATGAGGTTCTTTTTTTAAGTTCTGGTTTTCTGACTTAGTAATTTTCGCTATTACTCGGTACTGTAAAGCAGCAATCAAAATCAGAGCGCATTAGCGCAAAGATACTGACTGTGGAAAAAACTGATTCCTCTTCCAAGGGGACAAGATGCGTGCGGCGTGCCGGATCGCAAATCACACTGCAGACGGAGGATCCTGGTGTGGGATAAAAATCAAACGAAACTTGCATGAAAAGCCTGAATCAGACGTTCGCCCGTTCGACTTCGGCTCCCGGTGTTTGCCTTGGATGCGGAAAATACAAGAGTTCTCGGCACCCATGCCATATGGCTCCTTGTATCATTTCAACAATAGACGCTTCAACAAGACCTAGTGAAAGTCAGCAAATTGTACGTATCACAAACTCCCTCATTATATAAAGCAAAAACATCAGGAATAGGTAAGGGGATTTGCGAAACCATTCAGTTTATGGATTAGGGATAAAGCGTACACAATAGTGTATAACACACCAGAGCGGAGCAAAAACTTACCCTGCTTATAAGCCACTTCAGGAAGATATGTAGCGGTTCTATGGTAACCCTTCTCATTGACAAATTCGATGCGAATGCCATGGACACCGATCTAAGGGTAGGTCAGAGACACTTAAGTATGAATAACTGTTATGGGTGTATAGCTGTCAACCTAGGCAGAAGCGAGAAACACTAGAAATCTGTATAAAACGGCTGGTAAACTGATGACTCCAACTTCGCAATCAGAGAACGTGCAAGAACGAAGAGATGTTAGCCCACCGCTCTTAAACCGTATGGAGCAACTAATGTGATTTATAAAAAAGCTGCCTTAACAAAAACAATGTGGGTTTCTAGATGTTCACTTGGTTCCTCTTTCCTGTACCAACTGAGAACACGGAATCCCGAGAGAAAAAACAGGCGGCAAAATTTCGACGAAATACAAGCTAGGACACATAAACAGAAAACCGGGCACGATTTTCTTTCACCCGGGACGAAACGACGGCTTCGACAACCCCGTATCTCAAAAAATGCCCTGTAGAGCAAACACCTTTCAGCAATAGAAGTAATTCGAAGAGGAGGGATCAGAAGAAGACTGACCTGCCAATCTTGATAGTTCTTGCCTTCTTCAAAATGTAGCAGCAACGACACCGAACACGTTAAGTGAGGAAACTCTTCCTCTGTGATCGGGGAAAATCTACTATCCCTAACAGCACTAGAAAAAAAATTAATGCTCTGAGACCATGTACCTTGTTATGGCATATTCCCGTAGGCCATGGTGGATGTTGAGAGCGGTGAAAGTGCCAACACAACCTCGGAGACTGTCATCTCTACCAACAGTCCAGGTTACAAACAACGGACTAAAAGGAATGATCACTCATGATATGTTCTTACTAAGCACTATTGGGGAAAGTTGTGGGGGCTCGAGGAGGGTCCCTTTTGTTCAGGTAACTGTGTAGTACATCAAAACAATACAGACACATCTCCCGACGAACAACGCGGTAGGGATCCAGGCCATTACGTGGAATAATGGCCCTATTGATATGAGCGTCCTCGTCCAGCTTTTGCTTTTTCGCCCCGAAGCAGGACGATGTCGACCGCTGACGAGACATCCCAAGGGCGACCTCGACACAAGCCCGCGTTGTTTAACCCTCAAGGTCAATGCAAATCAGTTCAGTTGTAGCACGTAACTTCAAGGCAGCCATATGAATGTAACCAGAAAGTTGTTAGCGGTGACATTGGATATCCTCGTGCAGATGTTGATACCGGTTGATGCGCTTACTGAGCCTCCCCTCATATTGTTCTTTTTTGTGCCTCATCTGAGATTGCGGCGCATGTCGATCCCAGCAAAGAGCACCGTCCCGCCGTCGGCATATTACATTTCTGGCACCTAGGGCGGGACTGAGTGATGAGGGAGGCCTTGGCTGATGGACAGGTGGAGTGGTGCAAATTTTTGGTCAAGTGCAGAGGCCTGCCCTGCATGTATGTTGGAAGCATTTTGAGTTCCCCGTTTAGGAGGTAATCCGAGTTGTTGTTGGAGCAAGAAATACTGTGGAGAGTGCTTTTTCTTTGAGCTGGTGTGAACCCCTTCTAAGAGCAATATCCAATCGTCGGCATACTACAAGCTTGCGGAACAGCACCCTTTGATAGAGTAGGCACAGATCATTGTGTGAAATGCATAACTCAAAAAGGGGCAGACGTCAGACTCATCCAAGTATGCTTATCGACCATCACCAACACATGCATAGCCAAATCCACATTGTCAGCTAAGTCCATTGTTATCGCCACAATAGAGTAGTTAAAATAGTCACCACAGTTTCTGAAATTCTAAGGGCGCAACGCTCAGTTCTTTAAGCGACATCCAATTCTCAGCAAACTTGGTGTCTCCAGTTTGGTCTTGAAATCTTGAATTCTTGAAATTTGACTAATGCTCGAGGCTAGGAAACACTGTTTTCCTTGGTCCATGGGCTTTGCTTTTAGCTTGGGTGAGTAAGAACCGAAATAGGTCGTCTTTAGACCTACCACAACAGTCTGGAGGAGCTCATGTGCATTACTGAGCTGGTATGGCCCCCTGAGATAGCCAGTATTCTTCCCACCTGCTTCTACTGGAGAATTTGAATGGACTGGAGCAGAGATGCTTCCGACCTCATTTTTCGCAATTAAAAGTCAATCCAAAAGTTGAGCTGTCTTGGGTGCTGCACGTTGCGGGCCCAAGTGGATACCATCATCGATAAAGCCCGCCGCTCTTGAATTTGGTGATCATATGCGAGAATCATCAATTGGACACGTTCGACTTCCATCATATATTAAGAAACCGTAACTATGTGGTACCTGTGTATGGCTGTATCATCCGGTGTCCGGTACGCAAATTGAGAGGTAAACAAAGTTGTGTTTTCCTTAGAGCCAACTTCAGCAATATCCGCTTTTCTTTGGCCAAAGATCTCTGGTCTAAAGACAACTCCGATGCTCGCAGCGTTCACATCGACAGGCCTTCCGCATGTTCGTGCACAGGAAAAGAACAGAAATAAAAATCTAGCCCTCTCATTAAGTTCCATCAGAAGTCTTCAGAAAGAGCTCTCTAACACTTTTGCACGATATGAAACTTCGTAATTGCAGGTCGATGCGGATGGATTCGGAGTTCACAGCGACTTCTGCAAATCCAAAATTTGGGGCCACTTTCATCAGACAAGAACAGGTTGTCCTGAATCGTGCTCGTTCGGGCCCATTTGAACCATTTCAATGCATGAGCAGAACAAGGCAGACAGTGGCTGCCTCTTTAGCGGTCTTCAGGTATCCGCGAATGTTATTTGGCCTGATGGACCCCAGCAACATCCACCCTCGATCTCCGGAGGAAGCTTCGTTTGTATTAGACACGCTGTACGGACCTCCTCCAAAGACGCTTTTACTCATGCCTTTTCCCAGCCTCCTAAAAGCGAACTATCATCAGCTTTATTTTTGAGAAGGGTGCCGAGGGTGCCACAGTCTGTTGCATTGGGCTAAAAGAATTACAATCTGCAATGGACCATGCAAAGCCCTGATCTGTCGATTGGATCTCGCGCATCAGGATGACAAATTCGCAGGTATGTCAATCAGAAACTTGCTGGTTCGGTTGTTTAGGTCGAGTACAGACACTGCAAAGTGTTGAGCAGCACAAGATTTTAAGCTTCTGGCCTACCAAGTCTCGCACACTCACATTATCATCAGGTAGTCTGCATGTCCACTTGTTACGTTCTCAGCATGATGGGACACAATTCAGCATTTACTAATAACGTTGATATGCGTATATTTGTTTTTTGAGAAGCAAGCGCTGGGGAATAATCAAAATGTGACAATGAAGCATACACGAACAGCAGGGCCAAATACTGCTGGGAATACACACACGTGCAAATAAATGGAGAGTGGAAATATGGCCCCACTCTGCCTGAGTATGAGCGAGGACCATCGATTATTCCTGAAATATCGAAGAAAACTATCAGGTCAAAAATGTTCCGACCTTGTCGAGCGCGATGTGGCTGAATCTTGCGCGACTAGTCCTGTTAAAACTATTTGCCCGGGCCCTTTATCAGAAAATTCATTTACTCCCTCGACTTATAGCAGACAGATACTTTAGCACACCGTAATCTTTCCTACCGACCATAGACTTCTCTTCAATAGCTGTGACTTCCAATAATGTTGCCCTTCCCGTGCCGACTGATGAGTAATCTTTCGTTCCAACCACCCCTGTTGCACGTCTCACGGAACCCAATGAAACCAAGGACGTTGAGCTGAAGGTAGAAAGGCAGGCAGTGGTGATCGTCTTATTAAGGATGAGTCTGACATCCCGAAAAGCCTGGTTATGAAGTCCTTTTCAACGGCAAATCAGCAAAACTAGCTTTTAGGTTAATGCAGAGCGAACGGGCAAATCTGCTGAGATATGCGACACTAGGAGATCTGCAAAATGCTTAATCCTCCTGAGGAAATTTGCCCGTTCGGTCCATCTTCAAAATATATGCACGCATGCATCCAGTAGCTTCAAACCCCTTTTTCCAGCAGAGGCCAACGCACATGGCTAACTGGAAAATAACAGTGACTTTGCAAAAGGTGACCAACCCATCCATCGTGAGGCAACTTATCTCACACGGCAAAAAAATCAGTATCAGAAGCAAAAGGCCTAGGCTGACTGGGAACGAACTCGCCACTGCAGCTCCGACTGCACAAAGCAAATCTTCAACGACCTCCACCTCCCAACACAGACTCCAGGTGAATTGCAGTCCACAATGTCATCATAACCCATTTCGATGGCTTGAAGCCCCATCCTCCGACTACAGGGGCACTGGTTAATGCCTGTCCGGCGGCGGTCACCATACCCAAAAGTAAATTCAACGAGGAAGCAAAAAAAGTAGATTTGGCTAAAGGACCCTCTTGCATGACAGGGAAAACAAGTCCCCAAAACACTAGCACATCGCGGTGCAAGGGTCTTGCTAATTTTACGTCAAATTGGGACAATTCGGCTGGCAGCAAAGCCACCTTGAACAAAAGGACTGCCCAAAATAAAAGCCCCAATGTGGATAATATGCGATGTGGCGAGAAATGGCGAAAAGTTTCATTATCTTTTCGTAAGGCAGTGTTGGTGAAAGAGCGCAGTTTCCCGAGGCTTTGAAGTCTAAACCCATATTGCTCCACGGGCCCCTACCCAATCCATCTAAGTGTACTGAAAGAGACGTTGGATATGACAACGGATTCTTACAATTATTTCTCCCAAAGATGTGCTGATAGTAGGGTCTTCTCCAAATGCTGGAGGATGGCCTCCACTAAACCCATTTTTAGGAACGATGGCCGGCATCTTTCCCTGGCTGTCGGCTAGTTAGTTTAATCAGCTTCCCGAGCAAGACGATTAAAGGCATTCCGAAGGACGGCTTGCTTCATCACTTGCGTTCAGTCGACATTTGAAACCCTTTTGAACATGGTTTCCTTCGTGATGTATCGTGCACCTCTAACTTGCTGGTCACAACGAAATTTTTACAAATGCTTATGACGATGGCTGCGTTTTATATGCTGTCTTTGTGGACTTCTTAAAGGCCCTCGACAGGGTTAACCACATTCCAATTCTCTACAGGGTTCAAGGCTGTGGCGTTGTCGGTCTCATGCTAAAAATCCCACGCAGCTTTCTAACCGGTCACACCCCTGTGGTGAATGCAGGAGCGCCTTACAACCTGTGCCAGTCACTGCTGCAGTACAACAGGGCTCGGGACTGGCTCCCTTCCTCTGTGCAACAGACATGAATGACCTCCCGTCAGCAGCACCGTGCATGCGGACAACATAAAATTCTAGAGCCCCAGTCTCGAGCTTTCGCGATCAGCCGCTTACAACTCCAGATGATCTGGAGATTTGAAACTCCTCATCAGCGACGATAAGCGCCTCAGCAGGGCCGCGAATGGGGAAGTTGCTTTGAGAAAAATCGATCGTCATGAGGTTGCTGGGTAAACAGTGCCCTTTCCTACATCAACACCAGCTTGCCAACAAAGCAGCTCCCCGCTTCTTGAATCTGGCACGAATCCCTGATGTAAACAACAACTGGCACCTACCGCACAGTCTACGGAACTATTATTCGCCATTCCTAGAATACGGGAGCTAAGTCGCGCACACCGACCCTGTTAGAGATCGGAAAGCAATAGAAATGTTTCAGAGAACCTCCACCAAAATTGTTTGGAGGCCCTCCAACTTTCCTTTCTCCTCCCGCCTCTGAAAGCTGAACCTCCACACCCTGACCCGAGAAGCGCCAATTTGACATCTCTCTCATGTAGCATCCCTTGGCATCAGGCCAAGTAGACAAATGTTCTGAACTCTGCCCTCTAGAACGATTTTCAGACAGAGGCATCGGACATTCCAAAAAGCCAGTTTTTTACCCTTGGGATAAGGACTCCGTCGGACGCGCTCTCTGAAAGAAAACTTAACATCAGGTAAGACATCTGTTTTCAGGAAGAAGGCCAGAAATTCATCGGGAACTGACGGACTAGTTTTCCGCCAGACCTTGAACACAGCAGAAAAGGGACATTATACTCATCAAATTAGCGTGACACTATATAATTTAGCACTATGACCCTGTCCAGTCGTCAAAAGGTAGATGGCGTCCCTCGCCCAAAGATTTTCATTTCAATTAGTTGCAATGTCAACCAGGCTCAAGGAGGAGCTTACAGATCCAGAACAAAGAAGCTCATTAACCTCAAACCTGCCTGATTCTTCAAGAATTTGAATAAAAGAACAGTGTTTTTGATTGCAACAACACGCACGGGCTTGGAACAGAAAATACAAGACTGAATGCCTGGGGCAACTGACGTGGTTTCGCCGAGGAGAAAATGGTGGGTGGATTGATGGAAAACTGCCCGGAAATTGCAGAGAACGTCCCAAAACCCAACCGAGTAACGAAGCTTTAATAACAGCATTCACGCTGGATTGGATGACTTCTGGGATATTTTCCACGGCCAAGCACATCAGGAAAGGACAAACTGTTGCAAAGAGGAGAACCTACATTCAGATGAAATAACGAGGGGATCATAACGCTGGAACGCATATTGCGGTGACGAAATTGCGAGGAAAGTCGATGTCATGGAGGAGTATGGAATGATCAAAGGTAAGTGCGGACGATATGAAGAGTAAAAACATTTGGAGTCTGCAAACACAAAAATTAAAGAAATGTATGTGAAAAAGGTGTGACTTATAAGAATTTTTCCTATTGGTAAACTTGTGGATCGCGATCATGGTCAACTGTACGTTAGAGAAACGTATTTGTGTGTCCAACTTTAGACACTATTAATAGACTGGTGGGCAGCGGAATCTGTACACGATACAGAATAATTAAGATGGTTTGCGTGAGTTAGCGAGTACCAACGAGGCATATTGTGTTCTGCTGGCTAGTGCTTCCGAGTGCTGGGCTGTGGAATCCGTAGGTGCTTGTAAGAGGGTTGGGCTTAAGAAGGGCCCAGTAGCTTCCAAGCTGAGGTTTAGGATACTGTTTTATTCGGAAGCTTTTAGTTATTTAACGGGGCTCAAGTTGCACGCTCGGATTCCGAGAGCTGCGACTTCGTGACTGATACTGTATGACATCTGTTGTGGATAGTGTATGGGTAACGGCTTTGCCACAGTAAGAAGGCATAATTATAATAGAAACAAGTGGGTACTATGGGCGATATAAGCGTTATTCAGACTCGTGTGCCGTAACTTCTAGAATCAGTTAGTTGAAATGAATCGAGGTTTGGAGAGGCAAATGGATGTTGACCCGAAAACGGAGGAGAAGGAGTAACAGATATTCTAGAATATGTTCAAGCCAGTGCTCGGGTGATCAGAGAAGATGGTGAGAAATACGTTTGGATGTAAGAGGTTCAGCAGACAGTTATGGAAGCCATGCAAGGGTTTTACTCGGTCTTGAGTAGTTGGAATAGGCCCATGGACTTAGATTGACTCAGGGTTAACTGGTGTCCCAGGGCTTCTGTGCATCTGTGACGATAAGGCGATGGGGCCAGTCAGGATAAAGAAAACAGCAGAAAAATAGGGGAGACACTGGGGAGGAAGTGGTCTGCTTTAATGTGTGATCGGTGATGCAGGTTACGCTGGAAAGTCATGGTAGGATGTTTTTACCACAAAAAATTCCAACGGGGCCTGAGGCAAAACTGGCCATGACAGCAGGCTTTAAGAACCTCTGCTTTCATGAAACAGAAATTGTTGCCTACATTGTAATTGTGGTCGTGATGTCACGCAGTTGGCCAAAATGTGAACCTAAGGAAGAGAAAAAGTAAAGATAAACAGAATTGAATGTGAGAATCTAAGGCGAAAAATAGCCCAGAATGATTGTTTGTTCCTTCGACCGGCCAACGTTTTAAATAGTACATCAACAGTGTGCGTCTTGTGGTGGGTTATCGTTCTCACCGGTGGTCTATTACGAGAATTTCTTGAGAGGACCAGGCGGCGCCTTCTTCTGTGTTCAAGATCCGGGATCGGATGGAGGTGAAGATAGGCAGGATCAATAATCTTATGCTGCAGGCTCAGTGAACTTCACTCCAGAATCGCAGCAGATTCGGAGACGAGGTAATGATTCATAAGGTTCCTTGGTAGGTTGATGAGGATTCATCGTAAACAGGGCTCGTCATGGGTGCTAATGAAGATTAATGTATTCTCGCCTTCACGATGCGCACCAGCGTTTTGACCCGCCGCAAAACAGTTTTCTCTTTCGCAGGAGCATGCGGTCCACTGGCAATTTCACCATTTCCCCTCCAGCCACCTTGGTTTTACCTTTAGCTTGTGATGCACATAAATCCATGGGAGTGGGATGTTTTCACTCGTTTCACGGTATCTGCGGAGAACACGACATTGCAATGGGCTTGGCAGCTATGTGAACTGGATCGGTAGAAGTAGGGTGCAAGGAAAGTCAGGTACGGAGGACGTGTGGGAATGCATGCCGATGCCAAGCATGTTCATAGGTGAAAAGGGTCATCTGCAATATCCAAGTGAGCAACTTGAAGAGGCCGCTAAAAAGTCGCAATTTAACATGTGTAGTTGATGAGCAGTAGTCAAAAGGGCCGTACGGAACAGTCGGGACTGATAAACCAGAAAAGTTGAAAAGGGAAGCGCACTTATGGAATGCGATGCCTGTCTGAGTTTGAGGCCAGGAAGGAGCGAAGAAACAAAAAACGACGTTTCGGACAGCACACTAGTTCAGCGGGGTAATTAAGATATCAAGAAATCTTGCAGTAATGATGAACAGTTGGAATTAGCAGTGTAGGGGCGGTAGATAAGTGAAGTATCAAGTATAAGATTTGATAACGTTGGAGTTTCCAGGGGGCAGGGTGTACTAAGAGGATATCAGTTTCCATTCTAGAAATGTACTCACTGTTCGTATGCTCAATCCCCTGAGATGCTGCATCCACTTAAATGTACCTGAATGTACGTTGAATTCTTGCCTAAAAGCTCGACTGAACTGCCAACGGGATGGAAGGAGTCTTCCCATGTTTTATGGGACTCATACAATCCGTGCCTGAGTATGTCTGTAGCATCATGACTGACTGAAAATTCCTTACCGCCCTACTGCTGTCCTTCATTCTTCCAATATCATGCTATTCTTGCCGAACTCACTCAAAGTGATACTGCATATGGTCAAGATTAATGTTCTGCACAACAAATTCAGCTTTCATTCTTGTCCTCGCTGACTTTGGCTGAGGTCATTTTCGAACATTTAGTGTAGCCGTGGGTAACCCCGACGCAATGCCGTTCATTTTTTCTCATCCAGTATCGCTTTATCGCCCATGGCAATGGAACACAGGAGTCCAGTTCGTTTGCATTCTTCTTTGGCAATAATGCTGAGAAACGCAGTTGCTGGGCTTGGTTAAGCGCATCGAAGCCATCGCATTTTCTTGAACCACAGGAAAGTAACTTCTGTTTATTCCTTTTTAACAAATGTTCAATTTACGCGGAGTTTTTTCTTACCTTCTGATTGCTTTTGGCTGGACAGTGACTGAGGTTAACCGTCAAATGCATGGTCGCTGGGTACATGATTTTTACCTCAATAATAGTAATATAGAAGTTGCGGAGCAATCTTGTTCTCCCTTAGATTTCGCATGAAATCGGACCATGCGTTGGTTCGAGGTTTTGAGGAGCTATCCAGAACTTGGAAAGTTTATTTATGAGCAAATCATGCTGTGAATTGCCGGCTGACTGCTTCCAAACCAAGGCCAAAGATTTGGACCCAAAACTGCGTCGATATGCCAGTTATACGGAGTTTGGAGACAAAAATTTGCGGCGCGGACAAAAATTGACAAGGATTTTTTAAAACCTTTTGGACAACCGGAAAGTTCGTACGAATAGTTTGTTCTTTTGTTATGGCATATTTGTCAAAAGCTCCACGAGACATGTTTGGTCACACAATCAAGTGCTACAACAGCATAACACAACCCACGGAAGAGCATGACTTAAAGATGGAGGCAAAAATTAAGACTACACCTGGTTACCAGCAGGCTAGCATAAGCGATGTTTAGTAACTTGCTCAGCGTTTAGATACGCCAATAGTGCTCAAAACAAGCGCAAAGTTTGGTTGGAGGACGGCGGAGGATGTCATGATGTGGCCGAAATTTTCGAAATTTGACAAGTTTATACACTGACCGCGGAAGGTAATCTGCAAAAAAGAGAGTTGATTAATCAAGGAATGCATATGAAAAGTTTGCAAACCTGCCTAAAACGACTAGAGGAAAGGACGGAGGAAGACATTAGTTGAGTAACATCAAATTGGGAATGGAAGCTTGAGGTCATGTATTGTGCGGTTTTTTCTGCAGCTAAAAAATGGGCAAAATCCGTTTGCAGCTTTGGAATACAGCAGAACAATGATTTGGATAATGGTGAACCATTGATTGAAGGCACCGAAACAGAAGACTTTACCAAATAAGAGGAGAAGAACGAAGAGTGGCAGGCAATGTGTTAGGTAAAATGTGCAATTGCAGCGTGAAGTAAGGTTGGATCATCCTGGACTCCTTCAGTAGGGATCAGATTGTTAGCAGTCACATAAGGAATAATATCTTGGGCGGAATCGGAGAAGGTACCAGGAGTCGCGACCAAGCCGGATGGCAGTGTTCAAATGTGGGTGTTTTGAAAATTTTTGCTGCTGGGGTGATGGGCTTGTTAACCACAGGTCAGGAAGATTTGTCTGCCCATGACAAGTTGCCGCTGCCGATCACATTGCGCGGCCTCTAGTTTGGGTCAACCTTGTAGTAAGAGCCGTAATTTGTCTCTGGCGAGTCATGCCGGCCATTATCATCGTTCTGTTCCGGCAAGGCTTGAAACGTAGACCGTTTCAGTGGACTTGAAATGGTCTCCGCGGTGCATCTAGACAGCCTGAATTAATGGAGGAAACAGCAGTATGTAAATTGTTCCCGCTGAGGGATTTTGGTGATTGATAGGGAAAATATAAACAGATAAGCTAACTGGCCGAAAAGTAAGGTAGTGAATGGGAAGAAGGAGGAGATATATCCAATGTACTGAGAAGTCTGTGAGTTGGATAGAGTGGGGCTTAGTGGTGTGTCAAGGGTAGATCCACTATTAAAATGTTTCGAATTGTTACGTTTACCCAGAGGTCAAAGAGGGTCAAGCCTGGGTATATTCCATATGTTACTGGCATATTAAATTCGTCTGCTCTTTCAGATAAAGTTGTATGGCAATCAGAGGCTAATTATAAATAGTAAGCGGGCTGGAACTTGGGCCTTATATAACCCCGAGAATGCAGTCCGTTCAAAAGATCATACGCCTATTTTGGCCAGGGAGAGTATGAATGCTAACAGGATGCCAGAAACGTGAAAGGGTTGCAGCCATGTGTGAAACTAAATGAAGAATGATAAAAATGAGTCCATCGGTTGGATAGTATCAGAGGAGGAAAAGCGGAGAGAGTGGTTTGCCGTCGGTGACTCAAGGGAATACAGTGATGGGGCTGTCGCTGGCAAAGGTTGCAGGTAACAAAATGGATTATAGGCCAAATCGGAGGACTTGACGTCATCTGGTTAAAAAAAGCAATATTGATGGATTAAGGGTATATTTCAAGTCTCGATGTGTGACAATAGGCGCGCACCTTGGAAAGAAGAGTGTCAAGGCGAGTGTTAATGAAAGTGAATGTGGTGATATGACGGCCGTCGTAGAGGACGCAACATAGGTGCCTGGCGTGCATATGGGAGACAGAGGAGGTGAAGTGGACCATTTATACATGTGGGGAGACTAGTGCGCTAGTGCTCCACTAAGCCTACAGCATAAGAACCAGTGGCATATCAGGCGAACACGAGCGGCGTGGGGTTTCCCCTTTCGCAGGATGGAGTCTGTGCTTTTGGGAGATGAAACCCAGAGCAGAACGTGGACCAAGTCCTTCGAAGCCCGGTTTCATTTTTGTATTTATTTTTTCTGAACAGAGCAATAGCTGAGCCCACAGCTTCTCTGCCTGGTCATGCTTATTGGCAATATTTTCACGACTGATGAGGATGGTCTATTCCTTCCGTGTTCGTGAGCCTCTGCCTTGTTGATGTTTCAAAAGGGTTTGCACAGCATAGGGCTGAGGAAACAGAAAGTGGGAAAGAGAGATCACAAGGGGGAGAACAATTGGTGTTGTAGGGGAGGTTCCCGGGGGTTTGAACGAAACCACCGCGAAGTCTGATCAGTTTTGGGGACTTGCACGGCGACTTTCGAAAAGGTCAGATGAAACGAAAATATATTCTATGGAAAAAACGACTCGCTCTAATGCCACCGTCGAATGCGGGGAGTTGCAATGGCAAACGTGACGGGATAAATAAGGGGGAGGGAACTCAGTGAAAGGAAGAAAGCAACTATCGGATCGGTGGACGTGCTTGGGATAGAAAAATTGCACTGACCACATAAAAGAAGAGAACATAACAAGCTGAGGAAGGTATGAGGTAAATAAACGGAACGGGGCGTTAAATTGCGTGAGATGGCAGTCTGCGACCTTTGTACAATGCTGTATAATAATAACGTACATTTTACGAATTGCGAGGGACATGCGCAAGGCAAGATCAAAGTTTTGCAAGGATTGTGCACAGAAAACGCAAATAATAGAAATCGAAAAGGATAAGCGGGTGGGAGCAATATTGAGTTATCGCAGAAGCTCGCTGGAATGTGAAATGAGATGCAGCAAAGCAATGGGGAAAGTAAAGGTAAAAAGCAAAATATAGAAACTAATTTTTCAAGACCAAAAAGAGTTTTATGGGACTGTTTGCGAGCAGCGGGCTACGAGCCGCTTCGTGTTTAAGTGCACTAAATGTGCTCATTGCTGGCGCACAACATGGACGGAGCTCAACGGTGAATATCGATATATGGCCGGAGTCCCAAAAAGTCAGGAGCGCTACGTAATGGGCGGAAACGTTGAGCTGAAGAGATGAGAAGTAATGGTAATGCGGTAGTTGGATGGAAGCGGTGAAAACCAGGCGGAACGTCAGGCAAATTGGATAAGACATGCATTTGACTACAGCAGTTGGCCGAAAAATGCCGAAGGCGGAGGAAGATTCTTTGGATTATCTCAAACTATCCAGAGAAAGTTGACGAAGCTTTGGATATGGAACTCCCAAGAATGACGATTGTATTTGCATGCGGATGGCAGTCAGCTTTAGTGGGAGGCGAGTCAGATAAGAACAATTTTGTGTTATTACATTCGCTAAATGGGAATGTGAATGAGAAATTGTGGGCGCTGATATATTGAGAATAAAAGAAATCTTTCGACCACAGAATTTTTTAATCTATCTTTATCTTGTCTGATTACTTTTTTGATGGAAACGCTGCGCGGATTTTATGATGGCTAAGCCGTCGTTGGAGCAGTCTTTGGAATTCATGTTCGAGAAATGATTTGTAAGAGACCCGCTTCCATTTTGTAAAAGTTGGCAGCTAGAGCTTAGGTATTTGTATTAGCTTCAGAGATAGTTGAGTGTTTGTGGTTACCAAGAGCGGTCTATTCAGCGCCTATAGGCCAATTTGGAGGCCACAAATGTGTTAGAGCTGTGGGGTACAGAAGCTGAAGGAGTTTAAAACTGGAGAATGTGAAAGGAGCTTCCATCCATTTCATGGTGTGTTGAAATTCTGGCAAGGTCACACCGGGGGCATTTCAGTGATTAGCCAGCTATGCCTATGGCAATGAGATTACAACCACTGCAAGAAGGAGCGGAGGCGGAGAAAGCATTGGCGCGGAAGTGTGAAAACGCGAGGTAACAAAATGTGAAGCTAAATTTCGTGGATCCCAGGTAGCGAGCACAGTAAAGACTAGGCCATGAACTAGAATTCCAACCCATGTTGGCAGTCCTCATCTCGTGTCAGGCTCACCAAAAGCTAGGCGTAAAGCAACACTGCCAGCTGGATTTTAAACCGGGCTGGATTTGGGCATGATGACAACAAACAAACTGTTTGGTGTAAGCAACTCTGACGAACTTTGCGCTCATCGATACCCCAGTCAGGGTTAATTATTTGAGTAGTACCTACTACAAAGTGAATGTTCGTGAATACCAGCGTCACTTGTGACGGTCGTGGCAGAATATTTATTATTATCGCAAAGAATAAAAAGCAATGCATGGTTTAATTTGACCCGACGAAGCCATAGTGGTTTAAGAACAAGGAGCTCGTATCTGGCCCTGTAGCTTGTGCTAAATTAGAAGCCAGAGTGGCTTCTTGCGAAGGCCCGCTGCACATTTTTGATTGATTTTCGAACAGTCCTATGCATACGCGTGAAGATAATCAGGAATAGTTCGATATTGGGCCTGGTGTGGGACTGAGGGATGATTAGCCTGCAACCTTGAGCAAGAACAGCCCTTAAGAACATTGCAGCCGTGCCTTTGGCGGCGGTTTTGGTGTTGGGCTTGCTCACGGAAGTTGAAAGAGCAGGAGTACCGGAGTCCAAAATCTTTAACCGTGTGTGATATGGAGGTGAACATGTCATTTATGGAGAGGTTGCCCGCGGAGGCGTGGCATTTATTGTGTTATTAGATGACTCTTGTCAGCACAGAACTTATGAGCCACTTGGAACACTAGTTATCAAGGGGCTTTAGGTCTTCATAAATAAGTGCAAGGGTGAAGTTGAATGAACCATTTTGAAAGAGCGGGCTGCATTAATGTTTTCGACAAATAGGAATTTTGTGCCATATCATATAACTCTAAAGATATCATTAATATATAGCAAGGATATAAGAGGACGCTGTCCTAAATAACCGCATTGACAACGGCGCAAGATTTGGAAAAACAACCGCAAACATCGGTTAGTTGAAACCATTCCGGAAGGTAGGGTGACAACCATGGTAAGAATGGATTTCTCATTCCATAGGTCCTAATTTTGGCCAGAGGTCGAGAGTGGGAGACGCGATCAAACGCTTTTGCCCTGTCTAAAATGACTTCGGGCATTGATCGGTGGGTATCAGCACTCTGATTATCTAGGTCCGAGAAGTCAAACCGACAGGTCAGGCAAGAACGGCTTCTTAGGATGCCGGATTATGACGGCCCGATACGACGGTTTACCGGCTGTTGGTCAACAACTTCTCCATAATCATGGCTAGAAATCTAGTGTGACTAATAGAGAGAAAGTTCTTAGGCTCATGCTAAGAACCTTTTGTCGTGTGGGGCGGCAGTGGAGGTCCTTCCTTGTGATGGGAAAGTAATGCGAGACATGGAGGGCGATAACATATTTGGAAGTAGTGGAGGGAGATATGGACCAGCAACGTGAAATAGAACCGGTGGGATAATATGAGGTTCAGGCCTGTAGGGAGGCGTGGCATATTTATTCAATTTCATGATACCCGTGATGTGTAGTGAAAATAAGGCATGGGATGGATTTCAGAATCCGGCGGATTGCCGTTAGTGAGGGTGGAAGAGAAATATGTAGTGAATGCTTTCGTGATGTCTACAGGGGACTCCATGCATAAGATGTTGAAGGTAAAGCTCGGAGCGGCCGACCATTTGGACTGTAAACGAGCTTTCAAAATGCAAAAATTCTTCTGAACTGGGTTAGGCGTTCAAATCACTGGCATTTCTTGCACTGTGAACCTCAATTTGGATGCAGCAAGAATTTTTTTGAGTGATCCCAATAATTGCACGATTGATTGTGGGAAGTTATGTGCAAAGGTCATGTGCGGAATTCTGCAGGTCAGACCATAAAATGAAGCTTGACCAATCAAAGTTTACCAGAGGGTCAGGAATCATGTCCAAACGAGTCGAAAAGTAGGACGATCATGGTCGGCACACGTAGGTGGAGAGGGTTTTCCATGAAGAGCGAGGCCACATCATCTTATGATCGCTCTTAGGAGGTTGTTTTAGTGGGAAATCTTAATAACAGGAATGGTAAGCAATAAAACTAGGTCTAAAATATTATAAAGCCTTTTGGACTTGGTCACATGCTGAGTCCTCCACTGAGCTTGTTTATAAAGGACAAATTCACGAAGGGTTGTTGGGGCCGATTAGCAGGACCAGTAGGGGCTGAAGGGGAGACCAGAAAGTTAAGAAAATCTTTGGGCGAGACGACAGATGTCGAAATTGTTCGAGTGCGGTGATTGGTATATAAGTCCCATGTAGTTTCAGAAATCGGGTAGTCGCATGTCAAGACAAAAGTTGTCAGAGATGCAATCGAGCAAATTACTTGGGTAGATGGAATCTGTGTGAAGCTGCTTTAAGTGGGCTAAACAATCAGCCCATCTAACATTTGGTCCGGTAGGCACTGTGGTTCGCCATAGAAAACAAAGGAAAAGAGCTGCATTTGGATAATTTTATCGGAAATAAAGTCAAACTTTTAAACAAAAGAAGAAGCAATACCAAGTTATTCAACTAACTAACCTCACAGACCAGCTAGAAATTGCCGATCAAGACAGTCTTGTTGCAGCAGGGAAGATATTCGATTCAGTTGCAAGACAAACATACAGGGTGTTTTCAACGCCGAAAAGCTGTCAATTGTAACCTACCAGATCTCGCTCTTCTTTACACTTTTCAAAATACCATTCCAGATGCTTGAAATATGGCCTATATTCGTTTTCTCTTCTACGGGCTATGGAAAAATCGCTCTCCAGTAGATTTCCAATCAGATTTCAGTTCACCTGATGAGTCAAGTTTCAGGAACTACGTGATCCGCCGAACGGCTGTTATTGCTCATACTCCGCTCAACACTGCCAAAGTTAGGGAAGTCGGCAAAGTAACTAAACACGGTGCGCATTCATCTCACATTAAGCTACCTTTTATTCCGACATTGCCGCCCGCGGTAGACCTGCTAGGGCCTCATCGAAGGATAGTCCTCGCGCCCTCGGAAGCTTCTTTCGATGGTGAACCCTGATTGGAGCATCTTGTCTCCTCCGTTTCAGCCTCCTAGTAAGCGCTCCCAAATTAAAGATCTTCCATAGTCTTTAGTTTTGCTGATGGAATTCCTAGCCGTCCGTCAGTGCCCGCTGCTGCCTGAACAGTCGCAGCAGCCGGTGAACCTAGTTTTTTAGTGCCCATCTTATCCAACTTCGATTCTTTGCAGAAAACTAGGGAGTTAAGGGATGGCCGCTTTGATGCGAAATTTCCCAGTGCGCTGCTGTCACAGCCTAATGTTAAAGCTATTTTCACACCCGTAAAAGGGGCGATCATTATGCCATTAAGCTCAGTCTTCCTTTTGATTCGGGACATATATCTGCAGAAAGCTATCTGGAAAAGAAAGTCAGACTTTTTCTTAGCATTTCGCGTACCCACAAATACCATCCTCCCACTCAGCCCAGACTCGCTCACCCTATCGCTGTGACCAACACAGAGTTTTACACATAGCAAAAAGCGCCTACATGCAGTAACCAACGGCTTGGGTGGGAACAACCTAGTATCATCCTGATAATTGCTGGTGCGTGGTGCATCTACCGCGAACACTTTCGGATCACAGGCTTACCAAGTTCTTGAGTGGCGCTAACCCACATTTATTTATCCGATTTACTTGTTAGTCCTCCCACTATATCCCGAAACCCATACCCCACCTCCCCCCAAACCTGCCAACACCCCTGCACACCGCAGCATTTCAGACTTACTCTCACCTTTATTCTGATTCGCAATTCGTCAACTCTGTTCCTCTGAATGGTGCTCTACCCGCCCATTCTGCCTTTGAACTTTCTTGCCAACACTATATATTAGCTGCACACTCCTCCCAAAACGAGCCTGTCTCAACGTGTCACACATCAGCCCAAATTCTCACCTCGACATCCATATCAGCTGCAGCTTGTAATCCCCTTATTACAAATCCATTTCTCTCTCATGGATCTATCTCCAAGCCAATATATCTCTCAAGAAGGTCAGCCCATGACCAGGGAAAAAACTTTCTTAATTGTGACTGAAAGTCTTTTTTCCGCTGAGCCTCTTTCATCGGTCAGTAATACCGGTCATAACAAGTCACTCTCTATTGTACCGCCAACCTCACGATACAAAATCTGTTATCCCACCGAGATATTTAGCCACCCTTATTGCGGTTCCCCAGCCTTTTGCTAGCTACCCACCATAAACAGCGTTTCAGCAAAGATCAACCACAGCCAAATACCAAATTCAAGACACGAGTGATTCACAAATTCACCGATACCGGATTATGAAGTTAGTCAGTATGTGAACCCAAATATGCGATGATAAAGAATTAAAACGAGTGTCAATATCACTGTGCAAAAATACGAACGTGGTTCACACGAGTCTAATGGCAGTGAGCCAGCAAATCAGTCTTATGAAATTGACCCCATGAGCTCTAATGCGGAAGGAGTTTTTTCAAGTACTTGCACTCTCTGCGTGCCCCTTATACTCTACCACCATGCTCAGCGGCAAATGCTGATAAGTCTTTTCACGTCTACCCCGTTCTGCGTCATCCGGGAAACTGAACCACCTTACCCAACCCAAAATCTCCCATGGTACCCTATTTGTATAGGCCAATCACCGCCCTTCTACATGATGCATCTGCTGGTTTCTAGGACCATACGCTGCCACCATGTACCCTAATCCGGTGCTCTGCAAAAATGCCCAATTTCCTGACTGTTTCCCGTCCTATCCCAGTTTTACCTCAGCCACTCTATTCATTCTTCTCTTCAACTGCCGGTCGATAGTTAACGAACATCACTCCCTGATTAGCCTTGTTTACGGGTCTCGCCGGACAAAATCTTTCTAACCGAGACCTGGCTACCAGAGTCAGCCCCTTCCGTTTCCTATCGTTCAGTGGAGTAAAACGTATTCTGCAACAGCGGGCATACAGAAGGCAGGATGCTTAGTGTAAGTTAAAAATGATCACCTTGCCTAGCCATTGGAAAAAAATACGTCAGCGGTTCTATATGGCTGGTCATGCAGCTGAAAAAGTCGCTCCTGACTTGGAGTGTTTCCAGACACCCCAGATCTCCGATTTTGTTTACCTTATTGGGGCATTCAGATGTCTTTTTGAAGTACCTGAATTAGCTAATCGCGGGAAAGTTCGACGCCCCTAATATAAGCTGGGCTACCCTTATGGTCCCAAATTATTTGCGCAATTTCTTATCCTCTGACTGCACTAAAAATGGACGCACCATGTTACCCAACTCCCTAAGCTAAACAGCTTGATCGAACTTACCCTCACCATAGGCTTTTCAAACGTTATTGCTAATCCGCGCAACCGTTTCCTGGGAAGCGATCACAAGGCTGAATTCAGCAGTTTCAATTCTGAAGCTCAATAATTCTGCTGTCAACTTTAGAATGTCGCACTCTCAGCAAGACTGACCCATATCCATTCAGCTGCTGTGCTGAACAGACTTGAAGGATTTCCTTCTCACTCCCGAAAACCAGACTGCAGCAAACCTTCTGTACCCCAACTTTCATCCATATCCTAGCCAGGTCGCTTCATAGCTGAACACTTTTAGTCTCCCACGCAACCGTGCTTCTGAAGTTCTAATAGGTAAATTTGAGAACATTAGTTTATGTGTAACATTTGCTGGCAGTGCTGTAACTACTCGGCTTCCTGATCTTTCTAAATTCTGAATGCTCACGCGGTGGTCATCAACAAAATGTAAAAATCTCATTCCCAATAAGATTGCCTCAGCTACACAACTATGGCACGCCGTTCTTCTTTACATTTCAGTACCCTTTATCCAAAATTTTGTGATTGCTCATCGGTGAATAATCCACTACTTATTGCCGAAGCGTTTATTACAATCATTTCTTTTGCTATTACAGCAAATGTTCATCAATTTTTAACACGTGCAAATTGCTTTACTGAGCCGGCCTTTCCGAATTTTTATCTCCCCTCGTTTGAAGCGATTAAAGTGTCTTACTGTGGTACCACCGGCTTGTTCAGGTAGTGATGGTACCACTGCACTGGTCCGACTAGGTGGACAAGGGTTTCCATGTTATTAACGGAATTTTGTGACCCATGATCGAAATAGGGCACATTTTTACCTCCGTTAAAAATCCATTATCACACGGCTCAAAAGGGCCCCCTGCAGGATTTGATGAACCTTCCTCTAGCTCACCACATCCCAATATTTTCCGGGAGGTTTGAGAAGCTGGTTGTAAACGTTTTTACAGTTACTTATTTCTGCATAATCTCGATCACAAAGTTGGCACGGATTTTTTAGGCTGCTATTTTGTCGAGTCCATTAATTTAACTGAGTCTCTAAAGCTGCTGACATCAGGATGGGTCACAATTATTTTTCTGGACACGACTAAAGCTTACCTAGGAAACACGGCCGCCCCATTAGGTATCATTTGCAACTGCTTGAACGTCCCTTTATTTTACCCCTGAGTAACTCCTAGTGAAACGAAAGGACACAGATCAGAGTTAGCCGCAAACCAGTATGCGCCAACAGACGACGACGCACTGCTCACCTAGCTTTCAGCTAGCCTGTTACCACCTTTCCACGTACCCCTTTGCGGATTCTTTAGTTTACCGATTTGTACTTAGTTAAAGGGCTGAAACTGCTGTTTCTAGATTAAAAATGGTTCATTTTACACATCTTTTCCCCTTCACCGTGAAGGATTTTATTATTTTCCCGTTTGTTGGCCAATGTAAAGCGATTTCCATCGGCAAGTACACATCACACAAGAGACATATGACGAAGAGCAGTACAGATCAACGGTTATAGCTTTGAACATGAACAGACCAAAGACTCCCCCCTACTACTATGGCTATGTGAAGATAACGAAAATACCAAATGTGAAAAAGGGATTTGTATTCAAGTCATCATTTTCTAACAACTGTTTTTTTCTCGGTTTTAATAATATCCACCGTTGCTGTCTGAAGCAGAACAAATTTTGAGGAATGAACCACTAATTAAGACTTTATTCAAATGCGGAGCACATTGGGCATTTAAGTTAGAAAATAAAAAGCAGACGGCACTTCTTTGATTTGGACAATTTGGAAAAACAATCCAGTTAAGTCTCATAACGACAACTCCGATGATAATGAACAAGAATATAGGAAGCGCTGGACCGAACTTTGGTCTAATAACCACCAGTGCCCTAGCGAATTTAAAGTGTAAGCTTCACACTGACAAATACGGCAAAAATGTGTAAGCAGGTCGATGATAATCAACAATATATCGGCCCACCAATGGACTCGTGTAAATTGGCAACACAATAACAGACTTACCGTATTCGTTTGGCTGAACCACTGATTTGTGGGTTTATCTGCTGACTTCTGGGATATTCAGACCGGCATTCGCCAAAGTAACTTAGATGTTTGTTGAAATGTTGCACCATAATACCTTCGTGCCAATACGTCGACTCAGGGTTAAATAAAATACGGTGACGCCTATCGTCAGAGGGCATAACCCGTTATTGGATAATGGCTATCTGCCGCTGATGCCAAGTCAATCAAACTGTAATGAAAATTCTCACGAATATTGCCTTCAATCTTGTTCAAGCAAAACTTACCATATTTTTTATACGGCTTTATAATTGCAACAGTCACTCACGATCTATCGCGACTTTCGCAGTGAGGGAAACCGAAAATCCTTCAGTAGACTCCAAATATGCCGTCTGTTCAAACAACAGAACAAAAGACTCTTCATAGTTATCGCGCTGTTTTCTGATCTCCGCCAAAAAGGGTTTTGATAAATGCTGTACGGAAATAAAAAGACTGACGACGGGAACGTATAATTGGGTTCATTGAGCAATATTTGATTTCTTTGATATAGTTTACTTTTTTTGATAGCCGTTGATTCTAGGCCTGCGGCAGTCTCCGAGCTTCAACGGAACATGGATTTGTTCATCCGGATTATTTGTATAGCCGAAGGATGACAGTCCAGTGCGGTCGCCATTTGTGTGTTGCTCACGCACGCCCCGCTCGCACGCTTCTGTTACACATATTCAAAAACCTACCGCTTCCGACTGTTTTGCCCCTGTTCCGGTCGAGCCTCTGGGTTGGCAACATTACAGTAGTACAGAGCCGAGTAATGGTGACGCACCAGTAGTCACAGCGGTTGAGGCCAAACAAACGTGATACGAGATCCGCGTCTAGGCAAACGGTCTAACAACTTGGTGAGCCCAAAGTGATGGACTGGTTAAGTGAGTCTCTATTCCTTTTTGCTGACGCCCTGCTTGCCTTTTCCACAGGCCATTCGTACCGTTGATTTTGTTGCGGATTACTTTTGTGTTGATGTTTACTTGCTGCGCTTTTCTGTTGGTAGTTTTCGGCAAGTTCTGTTCACATCATTACTTAATTTTCAAATAAGATACCATGTCTTCGGAGCAAACCCGTCACCAGGCCAAACATTATGGGCACTAACGCTTCATATACCATCGTTCTTGCCGTCCCACCCTCAACTCTGGCTCACTTTAGTTGAAGCGGAGATCGAGAACTAGAAGACAGCCAGCGACGTCAGCCATTTTAGCTTGGTTCTTGGCCGTCTTGCTCCTGATGTATTCCCTCAGGTTAGGGACTTCGTGGCACCTTCTCACAGTTACGAATATTTGAAGGAGGCTGCTTTAACTCCGACTGCCACTAGTGAACATCAACGCATCCGAAGGCTGCTTCAAGAGGTTGAGTTCGGGGATAGGAAACCCTCAGAGCAACTGCGGGGAATGCGGCGCCCCAGGAACGCACCGGTAGACGATGACCCGATGTTAAGAGAGCTGCGGCTTCAAGGACTTCCGCCATATCTACCTCCTTTGCTTAGTGCTGTCCGTAGGCATTCAAAAGAGCAGACAGCGGAAATGGCTGATGACATCATTTTGCGCCATGTCTCAGGTGTCTCAGCATTATACAATTTCTCTTTCTGAGCTACCTTCCAAAATTCACGTGACGAATTAATAACTATTTTGACAAGGATCGACGCATCGCTACGGCGACTAGCAATCGCTAGATATCGGCGACGAGATCGGTTCAGCCCGAATTGAGTTAGGCGCAGTAGCCCCTCGCCCAAGCGACCCTTCCTGCTATCCGCGGAAGGCTATTGTAAGTACCATAACAGTTTTAGAGGCTTAACAAGGGGCTATGACCCCGATTGCACATTTCCAGACAAGAAACATGAAACCCAGACCCCCGGTTTGTGGTCGCGGCACACAACATCGGGCTAGCTACTAATTGTCGTTTACTAAACATCAAAGACTTGAAGACTAACGGGCTATTCCCAGTGGATACGGGTGCCGATGTTAGCGTCATCCCCCGCGACCCCAATAATTTGATGGCTGTACGAGCAGAGACCCTGTGGGCTGCGAACGGCACCAATATCTACACGTAAGACATCGCTCTCTCACTCTGTACCCAGGCCTGAATCTTAAATTTCGCTGCGTTTTTATCGTCGCCGACATCCCATACCTTATTGCTGGCGTAGACTTCCTCAAGCATTTCGACCCACTGGTCGGCGCGCGGCGCAGAAGTCAAGCAGACCGTCAAGCGTCGCTGACCGTGACCGGCTCGTACGCAAGTTTCAATCAAATTGCTCCCAAGTACACTAGACCACCACCCCAACAGCCATACAACGGGCTACTTCGCCACTACCCGGGCATACTGCGGCAAGCCGGTCCATTTCCCACCGTCAATACCAAGGCAACCCACCATATATAGACCACAGGACCCCCAAACTTTAGTAGGCCTCGTTGCCTAGCTCATGACAAATTCTGGCTGGCCAAGGCGGAATTCGATCATATGTTGGAACAAGGCATCGCACAATCTTTCAGTGGTCTTTGGGCCTCCGTTTCACATGTTACCCAAGCCCAGTAGCGAATGGCGGCCATGTAAAGACCACAGAGCAGTGAACAGGGTCACCATTCCCGATTGGTACCGATCCCCCACATACAGGACCTCACTTCATCGCTGTCCGGTTGCAAGATCTTTAGCCGCATAGAATTAGTTCCAGCATACAATCAGATCCCCGTAGAAGAGAAAGACATACCAAAAATGGCGGTGGCTACACTTCTCGGACTGTTCGAGTTCGTGAGGATGCCCTTCGGGCTCAGCGATGCAACTAAAACGTTCCAAGGGTTTATGCGCGAGGTCACACGCGGGCTAGAGAATATGCATATGTACCTAGACTACATCCTAGTAGCTAGCCACTCGGAGGAGCAACACTCCGCTCACTTAAGGGCTTTTTTCGATCGCCTCAACAAACATGGCGCAATGGTTAACGCTTCAAAATGTGAACTAGGAAACCCAGTGTCGCATTCTTAGGGCATATCGCCCCGTCCTCAGGTAGATCACCCTTGCCGGAAAGGGTCAACGCTATTCAGGACTACCCAGAGCCTCATTCGTATCGGCAGTTATGACAACTTTTCGGCCTTGTTCGCTTCTATCGACGTTTTATTCCCAACCGTGCAGAAGCAATTACCCCCGTTACAGATCTGTTACGGGGAATTAAGCGCAAGTTCTCATTCCCCGGGGCTGCGAAAAAGGCCTTCATTTTCATTAAAGACGGTATCACCAAAATAGCGGTACTCGAATATCCTGACCCTGCAGCACCCATAAATTTGATGAACGACGCCTCAAACAATGCAGTCGGAGCCGTATCTCAGCAGTTCATCGACGGTTCATGGGAGCATTTAGCATTCATTTCCAAGCGGCTGCAGTCAGCAGAGTCTAGATATAGCACGGTTGACGGGGACTCGCGCGCCTTCTACCTAGCTGTCCGATACTTCAGGCACGCATTGGAAAGTCGCCCATTCAAGGTGTTCACGGATCACAAAGCGCTAGTATATGCACTGCATTCAGCCTCTGACCGGTACTTGCCACGTGAGGTACAGCGCTTAGACTTCGTTTCACACTTCACTATGGACATACTACATATATCTAAGGCAGATGACTCTGCATCTGAAGCATTTTCTCGTAAACAACAGCTTTGTTTGTCTCCGACACCAAAGATCGACCCAGATGCGATGACACAAACCTGGATCGACTGACTTCGACGAGGCAGCTCCTTAAATCTAGCGGTAATAACTAACACAGCGTCGTGAAATATACGTCTTCGCGACGAATGGCAAGGTCGTCCAAGGCTGGTGGTTCCAGCAACTCGCCGTTATACCACATTTCTGTGATTACGCAGCTTCTCTCACCCGGGTGTGTCCGCTTTGGTGAGGCTAGTAACAGGGCGCTTTGTATGGTTTAACGTCGAACGTGACGTGCGCCAATGGTCTCGCCCCTAACCTGCAATGTTGGAGAGCGAAAGTCCATCAGCATACAAAGGCTTCGTTTGTTACTTTCCCCGAACCCGAGACACCTCAACACGTACACGTTGATCTCGTAGGCTCTCTCCCGCCGCCTCACGGCCAGTCCTCATTCTCATCTGTTTAGACCGTTTTACTCGTTGGCCACAGTCCATTCCAATTCCCTGCCCTACGTTAGAAGAGGCCGCGAAAGCTTTCTTAACTGGTTGGGCAAGCATAGTTGGTTGCACCGCTATAGTGACCACCGACCGTGGCTCACGCTTGGATGGGACATTTTCAAATATGATTAAAACACTTAGCTGTAAGCATATTGGAATGACCGCCTACCACCCTCAAGCTAACGGGGAGCTGATGTCCCCATGGAGACCCACGCACTTCAACTACGATGACTGTGCAAGACGTCTTGCACAACACATGCGAACACTTAATGCCAATCCACCTTGGGACCAACGACCTTCGGGCTACATTCCAACCGCATTAAGTACTTCAACTCACGTTTTTGTGCGTATTTATGGTGTCCGACCACCACTGCAGCCGCCGTATGACGGTCCGTTTCGCCTGGTAAGACGCGGTCCTAAGACGTCCATTTTGGACTTTGACGGCCGACACGACACGGTGCCTATCGATCGTATCAAACATGCTACTATGGAATACAGGTCTAACGACGGAATTCTTCTATCTGATGAGTCTCGTCAACCTGGTCGAGCCCAACCATTACCAGCGCCGCCCGTGGAGACTGCTGGTGGAGCTGAAGCCGCAGTCCCACTAATCGCACCAGAATTACCGGATACGCGAAGCAACCGTAGCGGCAGCATTGTAAGGCAGACCGTTCTTTTCTCCGTTAGGTGTCGGCCACCAAGTCGAACATCACCCGATGCACAAAAGCGCCGTTTGTCTTTATCTTGGAACGGAACCTTTTTAAATCCTTACAGGTTTATAGCAAACTGCCAAAGTAAGGGAAGCATACCTTCTTATCATATGTCGACTCGACTGTTGCCAACCCCACTCAACGGAAACTCTCTTCATTAAGAAAACCCGTCAACCCGATGAAATTGGCAGGTTTGTATCCTTTTGTGCCAATGAAATGCGTTCACAATTACACGTCGCCTGACTTGGGTAAAACGTTGCTTGAGGTGCTATCATTAGGACCAAAAGCTTGTTATCCCGGAAGCGAGAGTAAACGGTTGGGCATGGAAGTCGAATTCGAGAACCGTTTCACGTAGGCCGAAGATATGGTTCAATCATCACCACATGGGTAATAGAAACTAAAGACTACTTTGGTTAACACCTGTTGCCAGTACAGAGACACTAAACCGTCAGCCAAAGGAGTTGGGACTATGGAACACTTAAAGTGCCTTAGGAAATTGCAGACTTAGAAAGAGCTTATTTTGTCAAGAACAGACAAAGGTGCAAAAATCGTAATCCTCAGTGGGAAGGACTACAAAGATAAGATGAAGTCTTCACTGGGCGACTCGTCTAAGTTCACGTTTAACTCGACCGAAAAAGATAAAACTGTTCACATGGTAAAATTGATTTTCAAGAAAGTTCGATTCTTAAGACAAGGGAATCATACATGCGACTAGGTGTAAACAGATACAACCAACCGGATCGATTATTCCGAGACTATACGGACTGCCAAAGGTACACAAGGAAGGGGTACCTTTGAGACCTATTCTAGACACAAGTAAATCGCTTTATCAATTAGTAGCAAAGTGGCTAACTGGATTGTTGGATTCGGTGAGGTTAGCAGTCTCAGAACCCAGCTTTCGGGACACTTTCGATTTCATGGAAAGCGTCAAAAATTTAGATCTTTCGGGAAAGCGAATGCTCTCACTCGATGTAACCCTACTGTTCACAAAAGTACCGATCAGCGAAACAGTTGGTTACTCGTGTAAACCCATTCTTCAAAACAATGTCAACGCAGGTGTTCCGGCGGATGAATTGAGGCAGCTCCATTTCACATGCATCCAAAACGTCCAAATCAGATTCAATGAATTGGTTTATCGTCAGAAAGCTGGGGAACCCTTGAGAAAGCCTCCACGCCCCCTATTCGCCGACGTCTTTATAGCAAAAATTGAAAATACACCACTACAGCCATTGATTTGACAGTTTACACTCTACAGACGTTATGTCGATTATATAATTTGCGTGGCAGACGATGGGATCGATATCACACACAAGCTGCATCCATTCAGGAATGTCAATTTACAAATGAAAAGAGGGAAAACGCCAGGATATCGTACTTGGATGTTTGCCTAGGTCGTCGGGTATACGGCTCTGCACACGTATCCGTACACAGGAAAGTTATGTGGAACAGCCAGTATATTCATTTTAGCAGTTTCGTACCGCTTAAAGTAAAATGAAGCCCAATGCGCCGCTTAACCAATACGGCAAGTGAAATCTGCACTGAAGATACTATAGAGGAGGAGTTTTGCTTCCACGGGATGTGTTTCGGCCGAACGGCTGTCCTGAACTTTTCATTGAGAAAACCACAGGACAGTCTGAAGAACGACATAAGAAGGCAACTGTGGAAAAGAAAAACGTGTGCATAAGTTTTCCTTTTAAGGGTGGCACACCAGCGGACACCATGTATCACAGATTGTCCGGAGTTGTCGATAAGACTTTCCACGTTCCACGGATACCCTGGCCTCACTCTGCTTATACTCATTCACCTGTTCCTGTGGGAAGCGTATATTGGCCGTGCATTCAGACACCAATCCGACGGATTCGTGAACACCACCCGGTTTGGTTAAACACAGGAAATAATAAAACTATCACCAATTCTGTGTTTATACCAAATTGACTCCAGCCACGTGGTGAGCGTAACTGAAGCGTTCAGAATAATCTAATAAGTCCGGAATAGGTTGTCAAGATTAATGAAGTTCCGGATCTTATCTAAAGCTGACACTGTATGCGTTCGTATTTACGATCCCCCTCGTGTGCCCAAAACAGTTCGTACAAACGGTGAAGCCTCCCTGGCCGACTCGCCACCTCAAGAATCTCTCGAATCTCTTATAGACCCGAGACACGGGTGTGAATTCTATCCTCGCAACTCGAAAATTCAGCCTCCACCCTTATCATACACATACACACAAAGAGAAGCAGACATTTGCATTATTAGAATGGTAACTTATTATCATCCTCTCGTTGGTCGTAAATCGCATAATGTTGTGTACCAACATGATTACGAGTAAGTGAAAACGCGCCTGTTTGTCACACTGTGCTATTTCTCAAATATACAGATACTCAATCTGTTACGTGACAATCTTATAAAAAAAACCCACGTATTGCGCAATTTGATACGAATAGCACGGTGATATGTTCTCCGGGGACGTTCTCGACTTCTGATTACTAGCACTCCTTCGTGTCCGTGTAATATACAACGTTTCTACCACAATCCATTTTGATCAAATTATAAACTTAATGATGCATTACGAAAATTAATGCAGTAGGGTTTTGTGTACCAAAGATCTAATTTGCTACCACTGTACTCCAAACAAATTTGCCAATCTGGATTTCATACAGGCTTAGCGCAGCAGCAGTTGTTAGTCTCACACAATTTCCATCGTTTCTCTTCCGTAAACGGTGATCGCAGTGGGACAACCAATACGTCGGATTACTGCTTACAAACGACACCCTTGTTCCAACTTGGTGATTACAGACACATGTGTAAATAACTTTGCACAGATACGTATACATGTATTTTCATAAGATTTTTTTTTCTAAAAATGGCTGCGGCTACTTGTATGTAGAAAAATCTGTAATATATATATATACATATATATATATATATATAAACAATTTGTGGCCTCATCAGTATACACGGAAGCTCTGCATTGAGGAGTCCAACAAAAACAGCTGTGATTCGTTTACAACTGTTTGTCATTTGTTCTAAGCCAACCTCAGTAGTTGGGTAGAATGTCACCAGAATGGATAGATATTGCAAGCAGTATCTGGATGAGCGCCAATAACCGCGAAACCGATCGTGTACTTTCGGGGAAATTTTGTTCAGTCATCCAGACACTACTTGTAGTTCCATAGATGTATGTGGTACGCTGTGCACCTTCGCAATTACATAAATGACAAACGTGACGCATTACTAAACCAATTTCTAATAGAGCCTTGCACATTTAATGATTTAATATTGCAAACTTGTATATTTCTACAGCGACATTGTCCGGCGATGTAGTTTGTGGTAAAATCCAGAAGCAGGTTAAGTGTGTATCACAGTGTATGATAGTTCTATAGTGCAGAACACGGTGATAGACTAAGAGTTAAAACTGTAAGCCTCGTGACGACCACACAAATAACTTCACCAGTTCACTAATCCCTCGATGTGGTGGAAAGTAGTAATGACGCCGATTAATTTCATCGGTTAATGAAGGAAACGATACTTGTACCACTTCCCCAAGGAACGTCCACCAGTCAATGCACATGCAAATGAAAAGAGGCAATTTCGATTAGCACACTTAAGTCAATCGCTTTTCAATGAATTGCAAGCGTGTCATGACCCAACTATGGACCTAGCATCTTCGAGCACCATTGACCCAGTTTGTTCTGGCTGGACCATTTGGTTCTACTGCGGGAAAAATCCCCTTCATTTTCTGATTTTTTGAACGACTTCGTGTGTAGTGACATCGACCTTTAGAACATCATTTTCTTGAAGATCTGCTCTGATGCTAAATATCGACTTTGTGACGTTTGTTTGTTTGCGTTTGCTTTATCGCACACCAGATCTGTCTGTTTGCGCTCATGCGGGACTTTTGGGACGTCTTCGCTTTCGAATCGCTCCGATCGTTCGGCATCTTCTGTTGTGGTTTGCTTTCCCGTGTATTGTCGTATCGGTGCTATTCGGGGGCCATGATATATACAATACGTTGCCCGTATCTGGTTGCTGGCTCGAGTATTTTCTATACTATCGACAAGAAGACTTTATCAACCGCGGCTTTGGAATCTGTCAGAAGACACGTTAGGGGTAGCATTACGAAAATCATCTATACAAATATGGACTGAACATGACAATGAGGAATTACGTAAAAACTTGCACATTTGTAATAGTTACTCTTTCTTCCGTGGTCTGTGATAAACCTGCACAGGCTGCTTCGGTACCGCGATAAGCGAATGACGTTCCCTCACGCAAAGTGTAAAACTCGCGATGACGGCTTATTTCGCTTAAATAGGCACTATAACATCACATGAATGTTTAGAGGAACTGAACATAATCTGATTAGGTTCCGAAGTTGTCACTGCCTTGACATTCTAATATTGGGCGCAAACATTGCATACATTCTGTAAGGCCCGTTCTTGAAGAAGCAACAATCTTTACTAAAGTCCTGCCCTGTTTGTTCAACCAATTGAAAGGTCATCAAGTTGGTCATCCAGCCACAGGCCGCAGCCGTATTTCGAAGCTTGCTTGGAACTTAAGCACGAGACGTTGCGAAACGCCCGGAATGCGATCCCCAAACGCGTCTTCTACTTGAGTTTGAAGCCGCGGCTGACAGATTCCCCCATGTCAATAGAATAAAAAGGACTCGAGGCAACAACCAGATGCGAATAAAGTATTGTATGCATCTCGGGGCCGAAAAAGTACCGATATGACCATACACACGAAAGCAAGTCACGGCACAGAAGCCGAACGGTATACGCGACTCAAGAGCAAAGACTCTCGAAAGTATGACCCGAGCAGACAGATACAGATCTCGTGCGTGATAAAACGAACGCAATCAAACAGAAGTCACAAAGTCCACATTAAACGTCGAAGCAGATTTTAGAGTAAATGATGTCCTAAAACAATGGATACCGATCATCTGCACGAGCCAACGTATTCAATTTGGCTCTCTCAGCAGCAATAGAATTCACGAGCCTGTCATGTTCGAGCTTCATTGAAGATGCTGGAAAAGCAGATTCCCCACTTAAGGATAAACTTTTGTTGCAAATGATTGTGAGATGATCACCGCCGTCTTCTAAACACAAGTTATTTTTTCGTAAGATATCAGATTCCGAATCGTTCCAAATAATCCTCACAGTCTCTGGTGGTGCAGCTAGTACCCAATGTTGTTAATTCGGTCGAATGAATCATAGGAGTTCCATGCGCAACGAAAAATGTGATAGTTTATGCACTGGAATACAAGAATCCCGCTCAGTTTGATATGTAATAAGAACAAAGCATGCAATGTATTGCAGTATATTCGCATAACGAGCAATAAAATTTGCTCCATACCAACCTACAGAAGTCCATTTGGAAAACGAAGAGTTAGCAACAAATTCGTTAATGAGCATCACATTTGGCAAGTCGAGCAGTGAATTGATGAGTAAACTTCAACCTAACCAGGACCCATGAGATCTGGTCGCCATACAATAAGTGGGCGTTATTCTAGATGGAGCGTGAGTGAAGACATGAATAATTCACCGGATTCTGGGGAGATCTAAGCCCACTGTTGTTAGATTTAGTCGAAGCAGATGGTAAGCAACAAACTGACGTGATGTACCGCCAGCTTCTAGCAACTAAAACTAATCATATACTAATCTGGATCAAAGGAAAGTAAGATAGTACAGACCCAGGAGCCATTGCGCGTACCTTGAAAGTCCTGGTAAATAAATCAGGAATTCAGGGCACCAGCTGGCCACCGAGCTATAGATTCCTTTAAAATCACAGATTACCAGAGTCCCAATACCTTCCTAAGCTTAGGTGTGAATAACAGGATCCCAAGCGCGACTGGAAAAAGGACACCATTGCCACAGTTAACAGCGCCTTCGCCGCAGATATTCAGCCGGCCAAGGGCAGGAAGCACTTCCCCGCCCGAAATAGCACTTAATAAATTGACGACCCCAGTTGTTCGCTATATTCAAGCTCAGGTCCCTCTCGAGATGAATGGAAAATATTTTCCATTTGTATCCACATTTAGAAACCAGATTTGGGCATGTCATAAGTCAGTAGAACAGGCTCTACTCGCTCGCACAAAAGCAGACAAAACCTCGACCATGTGATTTGGCACCAAGACGACTATCTGATGTCCCTTGGCTTATCATCTAGACCACCTAACTCCCTTTCCAGAACCTTTTTTTTCACGCCACTCTAACTCCGTCCCACTTCACTGTTCGCCCCGCATCTTTAGTCCCTGCTCTGGATCTCTTACCCATCAATCTGAGTGCAATCCCACAGAGCCTCTGACGCCTAAACCTACACAACTTCGTGGGGTCATATCAACTACATGCTGCCCATGTGGGGAAGAGTTTTTTTGTAATGAGCATTTCATTTGTTTCTTTTCCAGGCTCGTGTTAACAACGACGTTTTTAAAAAGTGGTTACCGCATCTATCCACAAAGGGCAGCAGGCATCTAGCCTCCATCTATATGCCAATTAATCTCACCAGTATCCCTAGAGAAATCATTGTAACAATTCAAGCAATCCACCCTTTAAATTCTAAGAAAAAGCAAGATTCTTTCCCAATCCAGGTATGGTTTCCTCCCAGACAGGTCTTGCGTCACCAACATGCTGACGATCGTGGGCAGCTTCAGCAACATTCACGGTGGCTGATGAGTTTAACGCACCACCTCCAAAGACTTTGGAAAATTCTTCGAAAGAGTATTCCATGGTCCTCTACTTTAAAAGATAGTGGGATCTCAGGTCTTCCACTCGACTTACTGCATAGCCTTCTTTGTCGACAAGGTGGAACATAACATCTCCGAACTCCTGCGAAAGTCTATTACGTCCGTTCCATCCACCTTTTGGTACTCTGTCATTTTTACCTCTCGTTAACACGCCCCCTTCATTCTTTCCCTCCAGCGTTGCGATGCACGAGGTACTAACGCTCAAACGACAAAACTGCAAGTATTAGATGCTTTGGTCAATGCCATCGACGACTCACAGTAACTTAAGACGTCAAGAATAGACTGCAGCCAGCCACAAAGTCAACCTGCGAAATAATTTTCCGTCCCTCCCAACCCAACCGTTCCCGTGGATGCTTGGTTCCAATCCTTCTCAAGGCTGAATTGGTGACCTATTCCGTCCAACAAAAGTGTTTACAATACGAATGTAAATCAAGAGCGAGCTGCGGTAACCCAGGTCACGACGCAGAAAAGTGTTTCATTCCGCTGCGCACGAAACGGTGATGTGCAAGCTACCCACCAATGGGTGCCAAATTAGTTTTGCACCCACGAGCTAAATCTGAAATTCCCAGCTTGTGCTTACTCCCTCAGAGCAATCATTACCTGGATGTCGATATTGGCTTTCTCTCTCTCTCTCTCCCATGACTGTCAGTTGTTCAAATAAAGAACTGAGTGGTCCTGCCAAGCATAATCTTATCAAAGGCCTAGCGGCAAAACATTGTCTAACATCAAGTTGGTGAACAAAGTGCGCATGTCCTGTGGAAATTTCATTCGCTTTGCTGTACCAAAACCTTTTTCGTGCCTGTCCATTGAGGAAAAACTGTCGTGGCTATCGCCCACGTCATGTAGAGTTAGGCAGGTCCCGTTGGTCCTACTAAGTATGTACTAGCATGTGATGGCTCTTGTCACCATCAAGACCACACTTCTCTTTCGTGACACGGAGCCGCGGGATACTCCGCCTTGGCAGACTCCCGTCCTTTTGATGGGCATTCAAGCGTTTCACTTTGGTAATTCAGAACGAGTTGCCGCATCAGCATCGTTTGGTCTGGAAATCCATAATCAGACATCGTCTTCCTCAAGTCCTCACCCGGGACAACAAACCTGAAAAAAACCGACAACCTTGGAATATTTTTTGCGCGTCACAGGATAAATTTGCAACTAATTTTGGTGAGAGATCACCCGACACGAAGACATCACGGATGGAAATCCTTTGCGGACCGCTCAAAATGTGCCATCATGTTAAGCAAGCGTGCACGAGTCATTCAATCCTCTCAGCTAACTCAGTGAAAACAGCGAATGCTCCGGTTAACATAAGTACCCAAGACACTATGCTACTAGGTGACGAAACCTAAAGCTTGGTCTGAATCTTAGTGTTAACATCAGGCTTTCGGAGCACCGAGAAACACTTTAATCCCGCCGAAAACTCGCTAATGGGCCGTTGAATAAAATGGAATGCGAGTGGCAGACGAAAACCACATGAAGAGACATCTGAACCAGACTCGAAGAGAATATAATACCAAGTTCCAAAACATATGGAGTCGAGGTTTTTGAACGTGTATACTGGAATAAAAAGTTAGTTAAAATCAGTGGAAAAACAATAAGACTAACTGAACAAAACACAGCCATACACTTGGACATGTGATGCTAAAGAGTGGCAAGCACAGTGCAGGCGATATGTGCGATGGAATGGTAAAGATCGGAAATACAGATCTCACTGGCCGGATGAGATGGACACCGGACTTGGAATGCACTGACGGCTAAAGCAAACAATGTGGTGAAGATTAAAATCAGTTGATATGTTTCGCTTATCCGTAAAGAGCTGCGTTGGGCAAAAAAAAGCAAGAAGATCGATTCGTGGGTGAGGACTGAGTGGAAAAATTGTAAGAATAGGACAAATTAACAGGGGCAAACACATTGCCATGAAATCTTCGTAATAAAATGGAAACAAGCATCAGAATAGATAAAATATGAAACAAAGAGCGATCACGTTTAACTCAAGCGAGGATGCATGTTTGACCAAATGGAAAGCATCATTCCTGTTTTTTGAATCGCCAAGATGATCTAGGGGCAAACGGCAATCAGTAGAGCCAATGACGAGGCACCCATGAGGGTTCACGTTCCAGTTTTGTCGCAATTGTTAACAACTCAGTCAATGTGATGTCCATTGTTTCCGGGATTATGACATTATCAAACCAGTGACCGTATCGTAATTCCATCTTTCGACTGATTTCGATACAAGACTTAAGCTCCATATCCTGTGAAAATAGAATGGGAAGAATGAAAGTTATGGTTTTACTCAAAGATTGTGCACCAGTGGATGTCTCCCATTGGCAACTAGCCCCAAAGATCCAAGTGAAGAATGCTACGAAGTGATTTCCACTACTTACGAGTGAACTGAGAAAAACGACAAAATACACGTAATTCATGATAGACAAACCCCACGTTCAGTTTCTCATCGCTGAATTTAATAAATAACATCACACTCGGAAATGCAGACCACCAGGTGCAGGCTTCATCTCTACGATTGACAGTATGCTTCACTATGAACATTTGTTCAATACTTACCACACTCAGACTGAATTTATCGCTTTCATAGGGACCCGGGATGTGATAAACAGCAGACTAATATCGATTGAAATGCCACTGGTTGCGGCAAAGAAGTGAGATGAAATGAATAGTGTGTGCTTGACCGATTTCAGCCGAATACAATATTTAATTGGTTTAGAATTTCAGAAGATACGCGGAAAAGGGTTCAGAGAGCTCTGTAAGGATCCTGATCCTAACTGGAGTGATATTTATTGAAACCATGATGCCTCCATCTGCAAGGGGTTTTAAACTTAGCGAAGTAGACGGGGCTGAAAATTGAATCCGATACTCGAGACCAATTTGAGCGTTGGAAACATTGAGCCTCTTGTATTCAGTTCATCAGCATAGTTGCTGCCCGATGTTACAATGTTACAATGTTTCTGGTCTTATGGTCTGTACTCGTCCACTGTCTTGCAAGATCGGATTACATCCAAGCCTGCGTATCGATTGCCATTTGTCTGACAGAGTTCAACGTCGCGCAACCAATGAGACGGCTCTGTTGTGCTGAGGCGCAGTGCCGATTAGGTTACCATTCCCTCACAAGCCTCTTGTAGAATTATGACCTGACCGGCACGTCACTTCTTGCAGCCATGCCCAGCACGTGGGAAAAAAGTCCGAAAAGAGAGGGGATTCATAAGCAAAACGTGTCCAAGCCACTGAAGGCGATTCAGAGCGATTACCTCAGTAAGAAGACAATTATCAGCACCCAACACAACGACGCACTGCGTCATTGCTCACCTGATGGTCGCACCAGACTCAAACAATGTTTCGGAGACATAGATGGTCGAACACAGAAAGCCACCTGGCATCCTCAAATGCGGAGACGCCAGGACTTCCAACTGTGAAAAACGCTACGAACTGCGAAACGGTACATCCCTTTCCTGGGGGAAAGCCGGATGTCTCAAATACTGAAACCATCGGGCATCTTATCATGACAATTACTGAATTTCCGAGGATGGCCATCTTCCCACTTTGTTTAAAGATGCTCGGTTACGACTGCCCGAAATCCCAACAACTCCGATGCGAAGATGACTCCTCAAAGAGAGATCAATGCGAGTACTGAAACGAAATCACAAGCAAGATAGGAATCACAGACAATCGAACTTTGGAAATCCGTCTGATCTCACACGATCGGCAGCCGATGACATGAGAAAAAAGTATGAGAACTTTAACCAGCGGACTGGCTCGTGTAGGCCCAGTTAGACTACCGGGTTGGAATCCACGAGAGCCCTCGAAGCGAAGGTTGGAAAGGTGATAGGGCTCAGTGCCGCAGTCAGCGCCCTTCTTGAATTCGAAACTTTTCCTCTACTATATATTTCTTTATTCACTAGTCCTCTTTGTTCTCTTTGAGTAGATGGTACTGTGACGTAGCAACCAAGATCAGAGCATGTTGGTGAAAGGTTAGTGGCTGTGCAAACTGAAAAACTGAAACTGAGTGGCCATCGACAAAAGGCAATTCTACTTACCTTGAACTTTCTTACAGTATGTTCATCTCTGGTATGAATGGCAGTCTCTCTGGATGAAAATAAAATTTTGTCTGGCCCCTTGTCCAACGGAAAAGCCTCAAATGTTCAATTTATCTTTTCATTTCCTCCCTTGGTGACACGATAAAAAATCATCTTGCATTCAGGATGTGGATCGCAGCCAATCCAAGGCCACTAAACGGAAGTCACTGAAGCGACCGGAACTGCATTTCCACAGCTCAAAAATACCCTTTGCTAACGAAAAGAGTAAACTTAAAGGAAATTTCGGAGTGTCTTCCACAGACATCCGCCCAGTTACACCATGCGGTCGTGAGACTTGGTCATTGCGAGCTGAAGAAACGAATGCTGCTGGTCCACGATGATAAAAGTTCGTTTTGAAAGTAATTTGACATGACAGAATTCCTAAGGAATTCACCATAAGTCATTACTACACCACTCGTCAGCCAACGTGCACACAGCTTAGCCGACTACAGTGTTTTGGGCAAGTCCTCGCCGAACCCGACGACGCCTTCAACGTCGGTGGAACCGTCATCAGCCGAGTGTTGTTGACAAGACAGCGAACTGAAAATCAGATTGGATGCTATCTTGAAAGGCAGAAACTAACCTGATCTTCCCAGACTGTTTACAACCCGTCAAAGGAAAACGAACTACTACAAACCCAGGATGGAAAGCAGTGGTCGAAGACATTCGCTAAGCTGAATGCATGATCAAAACAACTACTAAAATAGCTATTCTGAAATATTCCAGTCGATATGGGTCTACTTTGGGACTAATAAGAACGAAAGACAGATAACCCCTAAATAGTAAACTGAAGCTTAGAAATTTCAAAAAAACATTTTAAATTGCGGAAACTGCATTGATTTTACTGGTAGTAAATAAATAGATGGTGGAATCAAGCAGGAGGAACGAAGAGGCTCTTGAAAATTTATGAATTCTTTCGGTTTATTGAGCAAGTCGATTTAGATTTGGCGCTTTCTAATAACTAGGAAAAATTTCAAAGTTGATTTTGAACAAAATAACGTAGAATAGAAAAAGCACCCCAGGGGACCGTTTTGCGGCGTTCCGGGCTCTCTCGTGTTGGACAAACGGTTTACTTGTTCAGATGGGACAGTCATAGTTGTGAATCATTTACCGGCGTGTCACATCCGCCACTTCATAATGCAATCAACTGACTTGTATGAGACTATTCAGTGAGATTGCTTACCAGGTGAAAACTCATTACGTTTCAGGCAACACCGCTCTTTGTTTGCGGTCGTATATTCAGAGAGCCTGAGTCGACGAATATGGCGATAGTGAGAGATGATTCCGAACGTGTTTGAAACCTCGACGGTATTGCTCTGCACTCGTAAAACCCACGAACAGAAATGTTGAGAGCAAATCCGAAAACGACTCAGTTTCCCAGGGATTCATGACAGATAGCCTCTTTTATCTTTTGTCTTTTATCAGCTACCTCTTTTATTAAGAGAACCGACAATGTACATATTTTTGGGGAAAGAGCATACAAATGAATTTGCCCGGCAATGAGAGGATTGAAACCCACGAACTCCAAGTGGGAAGACCGACCCTGTTGACAACTTGTAAAAACAAAGTCCTGACCGGAATGCCCATCAATTTTCCCTATCCATCGTCAAGTCACTGGAGCGAACACCGAGGAAAATGCGAGGTTAATCACACGATTTGGCTTGCACGTAGGCAAAACCCGCAACCCAGGACGTAGGTTCGATTCAGCAACCTCAGGTTTTTTCGTCTTTTAGCAGTTGTTGGCTATCGTTTATTCGCCACACCCCCCCGGTTGCTCTAATCGACCCCGGGCTAGAGGAGAATCAACATTTTTGGACAACACATTGCAAACGGGCAAATCACGTGTGGACTGTTTAGCCCAACGACTCGACGATCACAACAAAATACGAGCTTATTCAAATCCAGGTCACGCATGCAAAATTACAGCCAAACACTACCAAACAACAGCCAAATACTGTTAATCGACAGAAAAACATGCAACTTACACTCGGTCTTGGCCTGAATAAAAACCATTTTGAAGTGCACAGAGTCTGTGAAACTATCGCGACACCTTTGTTTTTATTATCATTCAAGTTCTAGACAGGCAAAATTCAGTTCTACACTCATATTCTACTCGGAATAAGCATGATAATGTTTCAGAGACACTAAAATCACGTGACGTGACAACTAGTGAGACGATGGGAGAAAATCAATAATGACACAATTTGAAAGCAGGGGGGACCGGCAATACTAGGGAAAGTGGACGTACCGAACAGTTGACTGTTAGACCCAGCTGTTTCTGCAAACGTCGCAGATCATCCACACGTTCGGGAGGTGAAATGAATATGACATAGGGCATCAATCCGGTTGCGCGCATCGACCGGAGTGACTGCAGGGACGAAAATCGGGTGTACGTGAAAATAAGAAGGGGAAAAGTGGTTGACCAAGAAACGCTTAGCTTAATGAGAAGAGGGAATCAGATGTACACAAGGTGTGAACCAACTGCATTTGGATAAAATGAAACGACAGACTAAGATAGGTAAAGCCAGAGCGACTAAAACAGGACTCCACACAGTGATCAACCACGTTTGGAATAACGTGTACGTACCTACGTATGTACGTTTCACGTGTGCAGGAGCGCCCGCATACGGCGGTAGAGCTGGCTGAAAAGAACTAATTAAACTTAGAGACGGATTGAATTCGACCACAAAATAAATACTAGAAGTCATCGTATGAAGTTTCCAGTGTCCAAGGTATAACCTTTCATTTGATAGCAGTCATTTTCATCACGTCTCACACATGAATGCGTATCCCATAATTTAGAAGACCCACTGCATTCAGGGTACCGATTTTCCAAAATACCTGACCTACTGTGGCCTTATGCGGGGTCCTATATCACCTGAGCTCAGGAGTCCATGAACTATACTCCTCGCACCACAACTAATCTTCAAGCAAGTATTAAAACCGGCCCGGTACCGTGTAAAATTTGGCAATTGGAAATCGCTGCATCATGTGTTTCAACGTTCCGGCAGAGTTGAGAACTACTTGAAAAAGCCTGTTGGCTGCATATTTCACTCGCTACCGTTATTCGGACGACTGGACTCCAGCTGAAAGTCCGTGGATTGGCGGTTTCCCAACAATCTGTACAAAAATAGAGACCACCGCACGTGCACTTTTCGGATTATCTTTATGGGGTTAGAAACAATTTGCTTTCCAAAATGATCCCTTTCGTTGTGACAACTGACGACAAATTGAACCAGTTAGGAAGATGAAGTGAATACGAGGAGAAACGAGTTTCAAAACTCACATCGGGACGCAGTGTGATACAGCAAACTTTGCCGTCCTCGACTGTTTTTCGCACTGTGCTCTGACTGGTCCCATAACGAGCCCGATTGAACACACCCCATTCAATAAATTGGCCACGACGTCGCATACTCTCGAACTCTTCCTCGTTGACACAGATGTAAGGGACCGAAGACGTGTCGGTTTTCTTGATTTGCTGGTTCGTCGTATCTGTACAACAAGTTTTGCATTGGAAAGCGGAAACAATAAAGAAATCAAATGAGGCAAGAAAAGAATAGTAAGATGGTAAACACATCAGAGGACCAATAGACAGTAATGAGCTCAGCCAATGGAAGATCACTAACGAGCCACGATGGTATATGCAAAAACAGAGAATTGAGGTGCAGGAAGAAGATAGAGACCAAATTTTAGACGCCGTGGAAAACAAAAACACATTGCCATAGAGACCAAAATAAAAATCCCAAAGCATTCGAACGGACATTTCAGAAAAAACGAATGAAATTACTGAAAGGATGGCAGATTTGTCCCAATTGTATCCGAATTAACCCATCACATATATCGAGGAACGCATGCGAACACTACTTGGTATAACGGCTAGATTAGTTAGTTTCATAATCCAACAGTACAAAAGGAAGTTCAACATGGCGGGCTGTTAACAGTTGGCATCAATTTTTTGTCAACAGTCTATACAAAACATTCTGAGAGCTATACAATATTCAATTGTCAACTGTAGCGAACGGGCATAGAGATTAAGTTCGGTACAGCAAGAAATTTATGACACCTCCAGGGCAAATCCAGAGTCTGTGTTAGTAGCTTTTGTGCGAAGTTCGGTTTGGAAGTATATATCTGAAATCAATAAGAATAATATAAGGGCGAGAACAAGGCGGCATCATTGACGTTAATGACAGGTCCGCAAAGCCGTCATGTAGTAGGATCGAGATGAACACAAATTTCATTTGTTCTGGTCCGATAAACTGTACGATTGGTGAACGTAAGCATCAAATCAATTTTACCAGGCCACAACCCGCATGTAGGCCATTTTCTTGTTGTATGCAACCCGCATACTCATCATGGCATAAAGACGCTCCCGTGGTCATTTTGACTAGTAAATGCAGTTATGTAGTTGAAAGGTGGTTTGACCTTTAAACACCGGATGATTTTTCGAGAACAATCCTACTATTTCACATATAGCAAAACAATGTGGTTCCTGGACAACAGTCATCGACTTGAGTTCCAATCGGAGCCTTCTATGGAGCTACAGTCCTAACGAAAAGCTCGGCATCCGAACTAATATTGGGGACGAATTGGAGAGGCCCTTCACAGAACGGAAAACCCCATGCACGACATTAGGTCTTGTGGGCATCAAAAACGTTAGATATAATGGATCTAGCCGATCTGCCAGATACTAGCAGACTGGATTCTCCGGGCACCACACGAAATGAGATACACAAAACCCTGAGGCACTAGCTAACCGGAAGCCCACAACATGACCACGACTAGTGGTGTATATGGAAATCCAATGACCTGGAGAAGCCTGTAGACATTGGCAACAGTGGGAGTGTTGGTCCACGAAAAAGAGGCGTAAGTGATGTTATCAAGAGCATCGACCAAGCAATTTTGTAGCATTGCTTCTCGCTTAGGGTTATGCGAACAGCAGCAATTGGGTTCGTGTTTATGGCGATAGTTCAGCCGAGTTCATCAAGAGAAGTGATTTTCATCAGAGTTGTGCTAATCTATTAACTCGTTAGAACTTTGTAACTGAGAGAATAGACCTAGCCGTATGTGAGGATAGCGACATTGATATTTGCTCGGACAACGAATAACAATTCCGAAGGAGAGGTGAACTGAACTGAACTGATTGCACCCTAATATAATGTGCTCATAAATTTGAAATGGACACCTTTTTTATGAATGGAGTCTAGCGGAAGATAAGAACACGAATAATGCAACACCGATTTACCTATTACTATTCTGACCAAGAAATCGACAGGTGGGAAAAGTTACAAAAAAGAAATTCTGGACATCACAGACGAAATACTTTGGCCTTGCAAGAATTGATAACGAAGTGTCTTCTGTAACCAATTGTTGGTGAGAAGACGGCAAAAGAAGAGAATCGTATACCAATACCAAGATTCTCAAATGGCCGTGTCTCCACCCAGAAACCGAAATCTCTAAGACTACGCAAAGAGCACTTCTACAAATCCCGTAATAACCTAATAAAAGCTGAAGTCAAAAGCATCAACACTACATTCGCCAGCCAACTCTTGAGTGGTTACAACAACCAATTCCTATAGCTAGGCATTTGACTGTTGTGTGGGGAGAAAAAGAAACATGCGAAGTCTTCTGCGGATGTCGACAGCACCAATCGTGCTTTCATCCATCCTTCCACTTATACCTCGGTCATATATGGAGAGGGTGATGAGATGATGGTTACAAGTTTTTCTAGGGAAGAGGTGTTCGACCTTCTCGGCACCCCTAAAATTACCACAGGGGTTGGTCCTGCCAATCTGTCCCCAGCTCTTTTAAGGCAAGGTGCTGTGGCTCTGACGGATGCATTTACTTCTCTGATTAACTCATCATTAATCTCGCCTTCTATCCCTGTCCGTTGGAGACTCGTCACTATCATTCCCATCCCAAAACCTAGCAGCTCTACTGCTTTAGAAAAACATTTTTCTCCCCATCGCCTTAACATCTGGTCTTAAACAAAAAGAATGTGCGTTCTTCTATGTCTCTTCCTGACGACCCCTTTCAGTTTGCCTATAAATCTAACTGGGCTACTTTGGACGTCGTCGCCGCCTTCATTCACCATATTTGTAAGTCCTTAAACGCGTCAATAAAATCTGTGCGCTGTGCATTTCTAAATTATTGATCGGCATTTGATTCTCCCCCACGGTCTCTTTTACTTCGCAAACTGGAAATATTGTTGTCCCAGTTCTTTATTAGCATGGCTGTCTGAGCCGGATCCAGTGCACACGAATAGACGGTAAAACTTCAAAACCGTTGATCAACAACACAAAAGTGCCACAGGGTGTTGTTCTTTCACCTTTTCTCTTCTCTACGCACATCAGCGATTTATCTACTAGCTTCCCTTGTCATCCGTTTAAGTATGGTGATGCTATTGCCCTCTCTCAAGCCGTTTCGAATAACGATGATTTCCAAAGTTTTTCCAACAACCTATCTTCTGTTTATGATTTCTCTGCACGAGCCGACTTAAATCTCAACAAATCTGAATGTTTCGAACGTCTGTTCTCTCCCTCTCTCTCAATCTCGACCATCCGAAACGTCTTCCATCAACTCAAAAACAATTACCAGCATTGATTCCGTGAAATATCAGGGAGTTACTATTGATAAAAATCTGAAATGGACTTCTCACATGTATACCTGTGTAAAGAATCTCCGACGGTTGTCATTTCAAACAGGAAGCTTCAACACCGCAAGGTGAAACAAAACACTTCCGATTTGTATACAAATGTTTTTTTTCCAATCCTTCTTTACTGTTCTCCTGTTATTTTCCCAAGTTTACTTGAAAAGACTTTGAAATTCTTCGCCGGGGACTACCAACTATGAGCCGTGTGTCTTTCATAAAACTAACTGAGTTGTCCTTCAGTCTATATGACCGGCACTTATCAGCACGCTTTTGAAATATGCTCACAAAATCCTTTCAGATCCCATGCATCCTCTGCACAACGCTCTTTCAAAGTGCCGCTCTCATATTCCTGCACGATCCGTTTTTCGTTCCATACCCTCCAGAACCAATATCTATAGGAACCCACTGTCCTAAATTTAGCACGAATTTTGACAAACCGTAACCTGGTTTCAGTCGAATTCCTGAGAAACCTATCACAATTTGCTAGGATTATTCCTCAATGAGTTTCTTTTCACAATTTTACAAGGTGATGAGTGTCACTTCTTTTTTCCTATTTTAATTTTCGCCCCACTTTTTGACTGAAATGCGGTATTATATTTTGTACACAAAAGTCTATACAATACAATACAGTTCTTTGCGTACTTATATCACGACATCTGCAGAGGTCCCTTTTAGTATAGCACACGAACTTTAACCCGAATATAACTACAGACTATGGCTTTCTCGCACGCATGCAAAACGAGGCAAACCAAGTAGAGCTCACGCCGGCTGATTTGACGGGACAAATCAAAGCGTAATCCCCGAAATTGTTAACAGCTATGCTGCGTCCTTCGGTCCCAAATTTATCCTGTGGAAAACCGTAGCTGACATACGTTTATCAGGTGCCAACTGGATTTTCTTAATCGTACAGCCAAAGAACTTGCATTGTACCCGTTTCGCACAGAGTGAAAGCCTGTCTTTACCGCTAAATCTTCTCCGTTTCGAATTAGAAAAATCTGTACAATGTCTTAGATCGGACAAAAAAGCAACTAATGCTTAATGATTATAGCCGTGGATGTGTTCGATATGCATTTCGGAATTCAAGTGAATCACCTACAATAGGCTTCCTGTTTTAGCGTAAGTGACCCCGAGAAGCGTCCGAAGATGCAATGTAAATGTTGACGAGCTAAACCTAGACGATTACACACAACACGAACCTGTTCACCGAAGTAGATGAAAGATGACCATAGAATAACCGGTAGAATTGGCCCCGTACGTCGTCCTAGTCTACCAGGTTGAAGTTTACAAGATCATCACTCCGGCAAAGGGGGGGGGGATCTGGAGACGTCGGGTGATAAGTGCGAGTGCCACAACCGGTAGCGTCCATCAATTCAGAATTTCGCCCACCTACACAACTGTTTTATCCACTAACATATATAGAATTATCCAAAAGAAATAGAACACAGCAATGAGTGATTTATAGGTGAAAAGAAAACTGACACGGAAAGCGAAAGATGGTTGTGTGGGTGACACAAAGAGACTTATTCCATAAGTTGACCATAATTCATCAACACTACTCCTAATCTCAGACAAGCTTTACTTTCTGTTTCTTGCTTTCCAGGCCACCCAATTATTGGACAGATAAAGAGAAGACGATCGGGGTAATGGAGACGGCCAAATCCACACAATTCACAGACGCTAGAAATTTCTATTCACGTTTATTTTCGGCAAAAACGGTTATCCATAAAGTTATTCCTGATTTTACTGTGACTAGTTAGTTAAACTTTGGCCTAGAGCATTGTTCCTTTCTGACTGGTTGGCTGTCACGCTATTGCATCACTGTGCATATGACGTCCTTTGTGTTGCCTGCTCACTGCGTTGACCGGGATCAACAAACTCGCATTGCTCATCTCCAAGTAGTAAGAGCCCTAGCTTCGGATCTAGCGTCCCCAGCTACTGCTTGGATCAGTTATATCCCGTATTGTGTTACACGAGGTTATAGTGTTGACGTCCTGCGTTATCTGTCAGGTGTGTACTATTCGATAACCAGTCTTGCGTGTCTCCATGGCTTTTCTAACTCGATGAAGCAACAATCGGAAACGCCGAACAAATAAAACGCCATATTTTAACTGATTAACTAAACGGCTGCTGTAACGGTAATGAATGATCCATCGATCACAAGTGATCCGGTTTTCGGTATCTCCCATTTCCATGCACGAGCAAAGCAAACGAGCTTCCGAAGTACCACGAAATTCTGACGCGCGCGACCAATAACTTTATGTCACACCAGGAGTATCCCACTCAGCACAAGAAAAAGAGGAATGGACGTAAAAATCAGCCACAAACGGGAGGCCAAGGGTGCAAAAGTACACCCAATTCGACGATTGTTCGATCTTCCTGATGCATACGGACTCTTCTATCAATAAAAACATGTATTGTCACCAGCCAGCCTTTTAATCGTGACTGTTTCAATGAGCACATTTCATTTATAACTCAATAAGTTTAATTCTCGCGCTGTGGCCTTGGGCTTATTCACTAGTCTGCGGACCGGTCAACGGTTGTTCTTCACAATACCCATAAACGGATATTTTAATAAACTTATGGAAACGGAACAATCCACCATCAGGCACATCAGTTTACAGGAACTAACTTAGATCAGCGTTCTCAAGGTATCCAGGAAAGATTTCAGTCTACCATTGGACTAAAAAAGATGCAACTTTTTATATTGCTACTGTTCATTAGGACTTAGTAATTATTGTTATATTTTAGTAGTAGGAGATTGAATGTTTGCATGAAATAATTCACCACGTGATATCATCGCTCAACTCACCATACAGAAACCATGGAAGCACTGTACAGCTGTTTCATCCTTGTTAGGAATCATCAGCAGTGCATATCCACCGCGCCCGAACTGGGACGCGAACCCGGGACGAACGATTCTGAGTCGAGCGCCTTAGCCATTATGCTACCGAGTAGGCTCTGAACGGTTTGTTGAACTTCACCACATGATGTTGCACCTATCCGTCACTGATTTGCACGGTTACTGTCCGCTAGCTCACAGCGATCGACCCCTACTGATAGATGACTTCCGTGCAGGTAGCCTAAGTACGACGAATGCTTTGAATATGACCTACGGAGCTTGAAGTTCAACAAACCGTTCAGAGCCTGCTCGGTAGCGTAATGGCTAAGGCGCTAGACTCAGAATCATTCGTCCTTGTTCGGGTTCGCGTCCCAGTTCGGGCGCGGTCCATATGCACTGCTCATCATTCCTAACAAGGATGAAACAGCTGTACATTGCTTCCATGGTTTCTGTATGGTGAGTTGAGCGATGATACCACATGGTGAATTATTTTATGAATTATTGTGATGTTATCATAAGTTTAAAAATGACCCGAAGTGCACCAAGTCTGTGTACGGATCACGAAGTAGAGCAAGTCTATCTGAACGACAAACCTAGACAATTCGGATACAGAGCGACGAAACAATTCACACTGCCGTTATACTCACGTATGACAACTGGAGAGAATCGATCTGGGTCTTCTTGAATCAGTCGTTGCATCAATTGATGGCGTCCCACATGGGCTGGGCCGACAAATATCAAGGGTCGACGACGCAGTGGTTGCGGCAAATACTGGGCTACAGGTTCGTAAGTCCACAGACTAGGATGACGTAAGAACCCGTGTTTGATTTCCTGATCCAGCCACGCCACCGGATCTTCATCGTTCTGCAGAGCAGTATCTGGGACTGTGACAGGAGAACCGAAAAAGTAAATAGCTTCATTTGTCTGTTTGCATAACAAAACAATTAGGCAAGCGGTTAGATGTGAAGATTCATTACCAAAAGCAGACAAGTTAGTTTAGAATAGCTCGACACCAGTACGGAAGAAAGACTTTAAACAAGCGGTTAGAAATCGTTCCTGATTTGTGGGGATAGAGACAGGTTTAGAGCGCCTATTTATAAACAAAAAGCTAGCAAGCGTTACCAAATAAACAAATCAATGAAAGTTCAGACGGATGAAACACGGAAATCTGAAGCTCACCAGGGAACAAAAATATACGAAAGCATGATTTCGATTGTTATTAGAGGCTTCATTCACCATCATGCTCGGTTGTCAGCATGCTAAATCATTAACGGACAACGGATTCCGTAAATCTGACAGGAACAATTAGCGCCCACCGTGAGTTGCCAAAAGGTGACTAAGTGCACTGACTAGTTGAGACCTCAAACACAGGAAGTCCGAGTCGCAGTTTCGCAGATCACGTTAGTGGCAGGGGCAATTCGTTACTGCTCGACCCGTTACTACAGTTCGCCAACGGAGAAATTATGTGGTTTCATATTACTTGAAGTTCTAAAGTAAGGATTTTCGGTAGTTTTAAAGCGCTATGATTCACAGAATTCATGAAGTGAGCCCTCCAAAAGCACTCATACTCCGTGGAGGCCGGAAAAATGCAGCGACTGAACACTGCTCTGTTATGGTTCAAGTTTCGATTGTGCAGCATTACTTAGTCGATAGTGGAACAAAAAAAATAAGGCACAAAAAGAAGAACGAAATGTGATTGTCACATTCTGACAAATTATCCAATGTTGTCAATTATCGTGCATCCGAACGCGAAAATTCGACAAGTTTCAACGGATCAAGTCAACCGGGTCCTGGTTGCAGTTTACAAGCACAGAATTCGCGGATTTTAATGACCAAGTGGGTTTCCGGCGTGAACATACAGTAGATGGCTGTTGACAGAGATAAAACAAGCATTCGGTATAGATAGCATACAAAACTTATATTTGTTTTATCTTCTTATGAACTCATCGAGACTATTAACTCATTTGTTGTGCTCTGCAGTCTATGCTCAAACCGGCAGTAAGTGAAGTGTTGTCGCACCAACTAAATTGGTGGCAATCGAAACGTGAGGAACAGTAACGGTTTTTTGATATGTATTATGGTACAGATGAGTTCGGAGATCGGATGTGAATGGAATACCACATAATGTGCCCACCAGCTGCTTGTGTCCGACTGGTCATTTCGTGAAGAGTGAATAAGAATGAAACACGTGCATGAACAAATTGTCTTTGATAGCAAAAAGTCCGGAATGTGTGGATGAATAGCAATCGCCTCTGTTGTATTCAGGATGCTAAGTTTCACTGATCAAGCAACAGATCCCGGACCTTCTACAAGGCATGGGAAGCTTCAGACATGCTATATCGTGTAATTCGCCCAGGCTAAGTAAGAAACGATTAACATATTTAACCCTATATTCGACCATACTACCAACTCGTTCCAACATGTGTCCTGTTGAGCAGCCGATATGCGTCATTCCGAAGGAGTGGATAAACGACGGACCATCAAATAAGAATGCAGAATTAGGCATCGCGTCCTGCAATACCAAACACACCAATGGTCTGAATGTGAACAAAATGCGTAGTCTCGTGGCACAGAAAGTCCTGCTCATTATAATCGGCAACCTTTGTTGTACTACTTGTTAAAACTGACTTATTCTCCGAGGCGGACTTCCAGGGACCTCCTACGCCCGTCGACACAATGACAGGCGAAAAATGATTTCAACCAAGGGGTATCATAGCTATGTGATCACTTGATCAATGCCAATCTGAGGAGCTGCCTCGTGTTCTAGTTTGAAACGAAACCCAGCGTCCTGGGTTAAAGGCTTTCAATAACTGGTTTTTATTCAAAGGTTAGAAGGTACACGAGAAGCCTCAATCACATTTTGTTTGTGCAAAAAATGTTTGTTGATCGACGATTGGAACGGATTATCTCAGCGAACAATGGGTTCAGTAATGATCCCGTTGCCACGCCATGCTTTTGAAGGATAACTAAGTTTCAGATTTTGCACAGAAAAATCGCATGGTAACTGTGACCAAAGTTTATTCGACTCCACGAAGAATCCGAGGTTTTCTATCTAGGACCTACCAGACGTCGTACCTTGAACATCGTGTCTCATTCATCTGATGAAATTAGTTTTGTCATATTGACATATCAAACCCAACAAATATGCCTGTTCGCTGATCAGTCTCCTTCACATGCTAGCAGATCAGTGGAGAACGTGACAGTAGTGCTCAGTACAACGTGAGTTGATGATTTAACCGATCGCTTAATCCAGCCGCACACTAGACGTGCAATTAAACATTTGGAAACACATCATCTGTTTGAATGGGAGAGAAAGCAGTCAAAGAATTCCATGCAATCGAGTAGAGCAATACTGATCAATATGTATGGGGGGTTTTTTGAAGACAATCGTGAGAAAATCTATGACATTTCTGAGTTGAGAATCCAAAATAAGCCTGCTCAATGCCCTCTTGAGTACACAAAATCAGTCTTCTAGCACCTTGACAAAGTACATCCCACTTTGATATTCCGCGTCCGCTAAAATGATCGATAACGGAAAGAGTAGGGCAAGTACGTTTCCGCCTCAAAATCAATAAATCTTCGGTGACACAACGCGGCACGATTATTCTACACGATTATTATTATTTCGAAACAACTTTCAAAATAGTTGTCAGGGTGACTTTCCATGTGATAACCACGAATAGCCTGTGAGTTCGAATGCCTCAGATTAAAATTTACTGGGATGACGGCTTCTGTTTATCAAGCGCGCAATCAATTACCCCCAGTTGGAATTATATTGGCTATAAATAAATGGAGAGTGCAAGTGATCACATATTTCACTAAGATAAAAGTAAGACAGATGCTGCGCGAGGTGACAACACGGATTACCCTTACACGCCTACAAATAATTCCATGCTACATCGGTCGTTGCACAGGATAATCAGGACCGCGCTGCCCATTGCATCGAGCGCTGACGGGGTGGGTAGTGATAAGTATGCTACTGCTCAGAGTTCCCTCTCTTTTATTCAACCTGTATCTTCTGTCTCCAACCCAATCTGTTTGACCCTTCTGCGTACCCAAAGTATCCCCATTGATAACACGCCCGATACTCGCAACGGTTTATTGTCAAGTAGTGTAGTAGGTGGTTTTCAGTCTGTTAGCGCACATTTTCTCAAGCCTCGTCAGCCTCTGAATCTGGGTTCTTTTAATGTGCGCACTTTAATGCAGGCTGGCCAACAGGCGTGTTTGGCTCTGACAGTGGACTCACTTTCAATTGATGTCTGCTGTGTGAGTGAAACACGAATTCAGGATTCGAGCAAAGTAATTCAACTAACTACCCAAACTGTCTCGTCAAGATATTTTCTTCACACTTCAGAAGACGAAGCAGCTCGAGCTGTGGGTCATTAGTCTTGAGTGAGAAGGCTGAAGCAGCCCTTCTGGGCTGGATCCCAGCCAACAGTCGCTTGTGCGCCGTGAGACTGCAGGGATCAGTCGGCGTCCGGAAGGATAGTGGTGTTAAGCGCAGTTTATTTGTCATCTCGGCATACGTTCGGACAGACTGCAGCACTGATGCGCAAAAAGACCAGTTTTATGACGAATTCGTCACTCTTGTTCGGAAGAGCAAAGACTCTAACAGCGTAGTGGTAGCAGGTGACTTTAATGCACAAGTTGGAAAATTGAGTGCATCGGAGTCCTGTTTAGGTGAGCGACGCGCCTTGCCTACGCAGCGAACAGATAACGGGGAAAGACTCCTCCAATTATGTGCGGACAATAACTTATTCTTATCTAGTACTAATTTCCAATACAGTTCGCGTCGCACAGCGACATGGTGCTCTAACTCGACGAGTAGTCTTGGTCAGATCGACCATATTGCAGTAAGCTATCGCTGGCGCGGTTCTGTCCAGGACCGTAGATCATACTAGACCACGTACGTCGAGTCGGACCATGCGTTTGCTTTAATGCGATTTTTGCTGCAGCAGAATGGCCATCGACGCAGGCCACTACCCCGATTGACTGTCGAACATTTGTCTGATTTGGCCGTTCGCAACAGCTACGAACAGAAACTGTCCGAGGAACTATGAACTGCGACCAGTAGCAATGTAGACGATCAGTGGGATCAAATTAAGCAGGCTATGTATTTTTTTAGCAGATTTCGCTTGCTTTCCTAGATCTAGCGTTCATCAAAACTGAATCTCGCAAGCATCGCTGGGTCCAACGGAGCAAAAACGCCAGCTACTTAACTGCAAGGAAGTGAATAAGATGCGTCGGCAGTTGTAGCGTCAGTTGACCATAAGCCTTAGGAATGACCGCGAAAACTGGTGGGTTAAGGTAGCCGAAGAGATGGAAGTGGAGTCCGCTTCAGGTAACAGTCAAAGACTTTAAGCTTATACGCGACAGCGGTGGGCAGCGAACTTCGGTTAGTGAAGTCGTGTGCGATAGGACTAGAGAGATGATCCATGGTAGACAGGAAAGACTGGACCGTTGGGCAGAGCATTTCAAGGATCAGTTTAGCTGGCCACACGCTAACGTATCTAGTCCGAAGTCCGGAGCTGCGAATCTTTGGTAGGTGTCACTTGGTCCCCCAACGGAAGTGGAAGTAGAGTCGAATATTCCGCGTCTGAAGAGGGGATAAGCTGCCGGTCCCGACGACCTTCCCCCAGTTCTTTTCAAATTAGTGGAGAAGTGCTGATGAAATCACTTACCTCCTTGCTTCATGATATTTGGAACAAGGAGCGTATTCCGTTGTCGTGGGGGGGGGGAGTCACTGATTATACCCATCTTCAGGAAGGGTACACGGAGTGACTGCAGCAATCATCCAGTATTTTGAAAATAGGGTCTTTCGACCGAAGACTCGGGATGAGAGTTTCCAAAACAACCATGTACTTAGTTCTGAGTTCCACCACAGATTACGGCAGGCAATGGATGACAAAGAATATGCGTTTGGAAGCTTTGATATACGTGATGGATTATAAACAAATTAACGTTTTTCTTTTTCTCGTAGTTCGTCATGTTTGCGATGGCACTAAATTTGCAGCTCAGTGAATCGCGCCACAGAGTGGATGGATGGACGGGTAACTGGTGTTCAGTCAATCTCGAAAATGTCCATGTTGATAGCTTCATGCAAACTTACAACGATTCAATTGAATTTGAGAAATCTTTATTTGGATCCACAGCCGATTCAATCGGAGTCGAAAAAGTGTACTGAAAAATCTGTAGGCGGTTGGACTTTGCGCTTCACGTACCGATAGACTAAGTATCTTATAATCTGTAGTCTTTACTGAATTGGCTGAAATCCAAAACGTACAGTTTACTACTCTACCACATATTTGAAGCAAAAATATTACGGAGGATTGAGATCAACAGTCACGGTCATGAGGCTGAAATTCCCATAGATCCACTGGTACGGTGTGGTAATGAATTGGTGATGGTAGTGGGAGAGAGACAACGAATTGCAGCTTGCTACCAGAGGGAGGCAGAATGATTTGCGATCAAATCACAAAAGCTTGTTATTTGCCACTAGATGGTTCAGCACGCGATAGCAACTGACGATCAAGCCAGAGAGGCTAGAGCGATCTGAAAACCCGGGGATGAAACGTATCGGATCACGAAGTTTGGCACTTTACACTGAGCGGCAATCAGCTCCACGTAATCAATAATGTAATAGTTCACTCACAAGTATTCGGAGGACATATCCGTCAACGGCACAATAATCCAATCCATAATATTCGTGGAATAATTTAACTATCTCATGCACTCACCGATCTAGTGACCGGTTGTCATAACATTTATTCCACCACACACAAACGATAGTTGATGCAAGTGAACAAAATGTGTGTTAGCGTGTATGCGTGTGCGAGATAGGGAATCAAGAGAGGGATGACCATGCAAATAGAATGATCCGCTAAGGATCGCATTGGCTGGTCATTCAGCCGAATAGACAACATGGCATCAACAACCCCATATCACACCATCAAATCGATCGATCCTGCCAGCCACACACGAATATACAGACAAGAAAAGAAGATGCAGGAGTGAAATAATAACCAAGGTCAACATCTGTTCAGTTCCGGAGACTAGCAGAGGGACCAAATCGCATCTCTTCTTCTAGCTGATAAAAGCCAAATGCAGGATAATTTGACAGAAAAGTTTACAGGTAACTTTTTTAAGGACATCGATGACAAAATGAGTATTGGAGGACATATCGAATACTTTTGGTTACCACAAGCTATGAACAAAGAACTTGTCTTCCGTTGTTTGCCTTCTTCCGCTCACTGATAAGAAACCTATAAAGATAATCGGCAGAGCAAACGGACTTGGAAAACAACGAAAGCGAAGAAACGATAATATGAACTTGGTCTCGATTCTCATCATTCTGAAAAAGGGAAACAGTTGTTAGCTTTGTGCTCAGACCATCAATTGTTTCCAGCTAGTACGAGCTTCAGACGTTCTAACCGGCAGTACGCAACTATGGGTGAGCCCCCTTTGAGTCAAGGGGGACCTAAATTGGCCATATCGGTACAAATGACGGAGGTGTCTACAAGAATGACGGTCGTACTGCAGTAATCCCTTAGACTCTTACCACGCGTTAGTATGCACCACGCTGTCCAAGTGCTTTGGTAGGCGCCCAAAACGCATCGTTCAGCGCCGGTTAGATTGCGACAAGCCATCTAATTCGACTCGCCTATCATCCGCTCGAAATACGCTAGCTGAAAAGCTAGGATTGTTCCCAATTCAAAACATCAATGAGTAGTGGTCGCTTATCAATAATGCTTAACTTTCTGCTGGCTTGGTATGTTAAGGCCTGATCCGTCGCATTGTAACACCCTGGATTTTCGCTGAGTCTCTGCGCCTTCTTGACGCACGCCAGTCCAGTCCGGTTGTGAGACTTGGCCTATCCATGTTGAGGATGCCCGGCGATTTTCTGTTTTCGACCATCGATGTCTCTGAAGCATTACTCGTGTCTGGCGGAAACATCAAGTGTGGAATGACGAAGTAAGTCGTCGTATGTTGAGTGCAGATAGTTGTCCTCTGACTGAGATAATCGTTTTACTTCGCCTTCGGTGGCTTGGACAGGTATCGCGTATGCCAGCCCATAGCCTACTTTTTCGCGATGTTTTTGCATGTGCTGGACAAGGCTGGAAGGACCGATGTGACGACCAGGCTATGACCTGGCGTAGAGGTATAAAGAAGCTAGTTTCGGTTTTAGCCTCGGTTGGTGCTTCTCGTTTTCCTCGTTTGGGGTCCAAGAGACGAGGATTGTTGTTGGTTAGAGATGGTGAGAGATATGGCTCAGAATCGAAGTCAGTAGTGCGAATGCTGCGTGGCCTGTCTGTAGAACTCATCCCCCTTAAAAGTAATCCGAAGGCAACCAAAAAATCACAAAATGTGTACGTTAAAAACACATGAAACAGTTGGTTAGTGAAGGCTGACTATTCTCCCCCTATTATTTGTCCCCCTGCTGCAACTGCATTTACATGTTGTTGCGTCGGCACCATACATATATATATATATATATATATATATATATTATCAACCAATCACAGTTGTGGTTCTTCTATGCACTCTTCGATGAACAGCTTCCATGCACACTCCTCATGCTACAGATTCGATTCTGGTGAGAAATATCAATCAATTCGGAGTGTACAAGTATGTGGATGTTTGGACAAGAGAGCACCGGGTACACATACCTGACGAGCGACAATAACCGCGAAACCGGTCGTGTGCTCCCGGGCGAATTTTGTTTACGCATCCAGATACTACTTCCTGCTTCTATATATATATATATATATATATATATATATAGGTGCTTTTATCTACCGGATTCCAATGGACCATTGACATCTTACGCGAACGGCATTCGTGTTTCTCGCTCCGATCATATTACGGAGTATGTGGTAAATCCACTCAAAGAATAAACAGACAATTCATAACGATACTGAGACGGACAACAGCGGAAGTTGGGGAGAACGAGGTTTCTAATTGGACATCGAATGGAGATACGAGGGAGGATAGAGGATTAGCAAAACTACTCACCGGGGGTTAGTGAGGGAAAATATTTTTGATGATTTGTCTTCTTACCACGAACACCAGGCAAACAAATCCCCAATGTTTTGGTGCTGGACTTTCGACCCAAACGATGTCGACGCCCGGCACCTCGCGTGGTCGACCGGGCAACATAGCCATGCTGACCCCAAATTGGACCGGCAGCTGATGAGGACGACAGTAAGAGATATCAAAGAGACCATGTATTGGTGAGAATTAAAACGAGTTCAGTGGAATGACAACCAAACTGTCCGCGTTATTCACAGCAGGTGAAATATGCATCAAAACCAAAAAGTACACAATTGCTGAGCGTCGACAAACAGGCCCTTCAGTAGTGAATCACTGTGGTGTACGCATGCTCGTGATACAAGCGAGTAGACACCAAACAAACGGGAAAAACAGAACGCAGAAACGATGACAAATAAATACAAGAATTACTCGAATGATTCACCAAGCGCCATCAATGCTTAACTCAACATTTGGGAAATCGCCGAAGCTGTTTCGTCCTTGCTAGGAATCAATAGCATATCTACCATGTCCGAGCGGCGACGCAAACCACGGATAGACTATTGTGAGTTTTTAAGCAATCCCAGCAAGATCGCAAAGGTTTATCGAATTACGGTTGACGAGATAAATCGTTTGTTAGACAAGAGACAACCTGCTTGTTCTGGTTGGTTTAATTGAACATCATCATCAGCGACAAGGCGAGCCCGAGTGACCACAGTTTTTCTCACCATTCAGCCCGTTGAAATAGGAATAATGAATGAGCAAGATGGACATCCAGGGACGATGCAACAGAAAATGCCGAAATAACCAGTGTACGAAGCAGTCCGACTGTACAAACACACATTTGTAATCGTTTTGATTCGATAGAAGGTGACAACACGATGGCCACTGCTCATGGTTCATTGCCAAAAACGTCAGTGTCTCTAGTCAACTAACTGGAGAATGTTTTTGACCCTGACTATGAAGGTGCGAGGCACCTACTTTACGTAAGTTCGCTTCACGTTTTCGCACTCAACGCTGCCACGCCGATTGCTAACATTTACATGACATCTTCCATTCCGTGGGAGGAACGAAAAATGGTTCGGTAGGATAAACGTGTTTCACCTTAAGCAACGGGTGGGTATGCAGTGATGGACCGGAATAGCTCACTCTGTCACTCAATCCAATCTCGGGGATACTTTGATACACGAGTGCACACCTCTAATACTGTGCTATCACCCTTCACCACACACACCCCGAGGCAAGTGAAACGATTAACACTTGTTAGTTCGTCCTCACCGAATAGCAAACCCGACGCTATCGTCGTCCAGTCTTATATCACTTTGAAGGTAGAAAACACACGGTGAATGAACCCGCAGTCCCCGCGAATCCGTCTAGTGCACGTTTCGCATGTTCCGTGCAGCCGAACAAACAGACAAGGTCGTCCCTAAAAGCTAAGTTCCACAGCTTCTCCTCAGTTCCCAAATCCACTCCCATATCCCGAACATGGGGATTTAAGTCAGAAATGAAATGAATGAATCGAAAAAGCGACAACATTTCCAATCGCATAATGGTCACCGAACAATGGAACTACCTCGTACGATGCTAGGGACACCGATTCATATTCTACTCATGATAATCATGTAGTTGACCTATCATGATAAGGCATAAACTGAGTAAATATTACACTATAAAGTATCCACCACTACGCGGTTGGAATAATTGTGCTGCTCGCAGATCAGGATGCTGAATCCAGCGCTAGAATAGCAGAGAATGACTTATCCCATAGAACCAGGTTCTGTGATCAAAATAGTGAGAAGACATCACATGCATGTTCTTGAATGTGCACATTACCATGTAATCTCTTCAACCTACTGAGTGAGCAAGCAAAACATGGTCACAAAGGCGACCAAACCATACTCCTACGGGAATAATTAGACTAGGTAAAACAAGTATGATAAACAAACTAGCTCACCGGACCATTCGTCCATTGCACCTTCGGTCAGTTGTGTTGACGGTCGCGTATGTCCAGACAATCGACCCGCGTAGATCGAGCTCAACAAGGCACTATTGACCAAACAAGGAGCATGATCTTCCTCATCCTCGGTCACTACAGAACCATCAGCACCGTCTGCATTGACTGTCGTAGTAGGTGTATGCGGGACTGCGGTCCCGTTTTCTGTTTTTAGCGATGCGGCTTTCGACCGTTTGTCCAGAAATGACAACTTCATCCCTAAGAAACGTTTCCCACTCGGCTTTTCCGGTGTGCCAGGAGTTCGTGCGTTCGAGTCAGTACCACCGCCCACAACTTCCGTGTCTGAGGGTTCGTCTTCCAATTCCACATCCATGGTACCGTGATCAATCCAATACTGCAAACGCAGTATAGCACGCTGACGCTGATAGATGGGACTAGGAATCAGACCCGCTAACGTGCCAACTGCGCCGCTCAGCCCGACATCTTCGTCACTTCTAAATTATCGAATAGAAAACAGAGGAAAAACACGGTGTGATTATTCACAGTAGTTTGATGGTCCATTGATCACTAATTCACTGAAATAAGTAGTATCCACGTTTCCACAGTATCCAAGGCTCTCCAAATTATGAATATTAATGTTCATTTGGTTCAGTTTCCTGTGTTCGGATGAAAGATAAACTAGCTGCTCCGGTCTTTTTCTTCCCGTACGCTTACAACACCGGGTTTTTAATGTGCGCAAACGGGAGGCCAAAAAGTCCCATGGTCAGGGATAAAACAACGACCGCCAATTCGGCGGTTAGTCGGGTATAAGACAGGGTCATATTCATCGAACAAGCAGGCGCGGACAAGCAAGGGTGGTGTCAAAGACCTAGTGGATTTTCAACCGACAAACGTCCCCAGTAAAATACCACAAAAGTCCGTTGGTGGTGCTACGACATGATAAGTGTATCATAGCTCCTTAACAAATATTTCACATCAACAGGGGCGTACGAACCGAATTCCTCGGTTACCGGCTTTGCTAGAAGCCCGGAGATCACTGGGTCTTGAAATCATATGAGCGCGAGGCTTTCAATATTTTTCAAATGTCGGTGTTTTGGAACTCAATTTGATGATTTTCGAGGCCTCGATTCTCATACGGCGTGCGAACTGGAATACCAGCTATTGATGCATCTCATGACAACTTCCGACTTTGTTCTGGACAGCCGGGTAGTACGAGATCCATCGAGGAACCGTGAGTTTGACGGACAAGCGATGAGATAGAGCAGAAATCTGGGCTATTTGACGTGTGTGGTGAACCACAGTTCTGGGAGTACTAGATTAGTGCAAACATGACAGCGTGATTCAACTTTAATTCTAAAAGTTGTTGACCCGTGCAAGGACTGCATGGACCCTTTAGTGACACTTGTGTCCCATCGAATGTGTTACTAGGCTACGCGAAAAGACTGTGAACTGTATTAGTCTCTCGACCAAAATACGCAACCCAACTGCCTAAAATAGATTTGCTATCAGAATTATGGCAATTCGCTGTCGTCCGCCTCGTCACATCTAATGTGAGAATGTACGGCATTCCAGATTTCACAGTCAAGGTAGCCGGTTCTCAACCCCCGCTAATGCACAATGAGCCCTTGCACCTACGGGAATTACCATTTCCATTGCACTCGTGTGTCAAACTGTTATGGTCGATGACCAATCCAAGGTTTTTGGAACCGCAGATTTCATTCCCGCTATTAATTTTCTAAAAGAATTTGTCCTTTTCTCAATATTTCGGAATTGAAGTTATTTTAAATATTGCGCGGTTGAATATTTTTATATGTCCGCGAAATGATTCATAAAAGCCCGTTCTGTGATTGGCCAGTCCACACATCGATCAAGGCCACCCAACGAAACTATATAAACGATAGAGCACACTTGAATTCTGACTTGTGTTGGTGGGTCACCAATAAACGCGCGGCAGTACTCTGTGTTCGTCTTCTCTCTTCCGCTAGCGGGCTGGGCTAGCTGTTCTTATTTCGCGCCGCTTATTGTTCCGTGTGGCTGCTCATTTAAGGGAGCAGCAGATCTGTCGCATTGGTTGTGCGACTACGGGCCTTGAGCCTTGAGCCCGAACTATTTGTGTCTCCAACCTTTGTGTGTGTGTGTGCGTTCGTGTCCTACCAGACCACAGGCTGTGTGCTCGCTCCTGTGATATCGTGCGTTGCCAGTACTTGTGTCTTGTGCTTCAGTGTGTGCATAGACCAACCAAACTCGGCAACATAACACAACCATACGACAAAATGAAACAATTAGCAGATGCATCGTTTGGTTGTTCAGAAACAGCTTCGTCTCTGGAACCACAATCTGACCAGCGGCACACAACACTATACGGCACTTTCAGCTCCCTCTCTGGATCACAGATACGCTCCGACTCCATCCAATTGAGGGCATTCTGGGAAGTTCCAAGGCACTGTCTTATCAAAGAGAATTATTCGATGAGGCTAGTTAAATTCAGTAATCGGGCGGCATAACGACCGGATGGCAAAAAATACAGGCACAGAAAGTCACAAAATACCAGCTCTCATCAAAGTAGTAGTTCCGAGGTTACCAGAGAAGTTCAAATGCCGTTCGCGTCTTCATGAGCAAAGACTGACTGCTGTTCACATCCACGTTAGCAGTTTGCACAGTGTTATGAGTCTGACTGAGTTGCCGTTACACTGGTAGTAGGGCCTGTCGTTCTTCGTGATGATGATAATGATCCAACTACTAACTCTTGACAACTGCTTGAGCACCACTGCGTCGTCAGTATATGATTGGCATCTGAATGTGGTGAAACGGTACCGCGGCAGAGACTTGCGGGCCAGAAGCATCAGTAGAAAGGGCTCACAACTGTGCCTCGGAAATTTCGAGAGCCAGGGAACATACGACCGTCGATGGTCAGTGGAATGACATGCTTCGGAAATTTGTTTACCATGTTTAAAAAGTTCAGTCATGTCCGGACTCCGTTTCAATGCAGCGCCGACTACAGATGCGACTGGTCAGCGATTACGTGTATCGAGATTTTGTGAATCTAACCGTACTGGTGACTATTGGGACACGCCCACGTGATCGCATTTTCTAACTGAGGAATTTGTCCGTAGCTATTTCAGCCAAAGCGATTCGCCACCGGGCATACTGAATTAAAGGAATGATTTGGAACAAACTAGGAAACTTGAACATACGACTAAATCCGAATTCACCGCAGTAGATGTGCGAATCGAATGCCCCTAACGATATTTCAATCAGTTATAGCTAGTAATCAGTGGCCCATTCCTTAGGGGAATATTGATTGCTACAGGTTAAAAGGGAGATCGGTCCGGGTCCAGGCACATCCGAAGCATTCAAGCTATGCCCTACAAAAAATTACCAGAAGGCGTACGAGTGAGAGCGTGGATTCGAACACCACGGACGCGAAAGGCCAGAACCAGTAATGGATCAAACACATAGAAAGTCCGCCAGTTCGAGTCTGGCCGGGACCAGTGCTTTCACCGGCCATGGTCAAGCGGTTAAGGTCGTGGCGTTTGGATAGACAGGTCAGGAATTTTCCCAATGGCGATTATTTTTCAATTCGGGAGCTCATTCATTGTCCCAATCTACTTTCAAATACATTGTGCAGGTGTTGTATAGCACATAAAGATAGGATATTTATCTACTTACCTTAAAATTTCCCGGAATATACAAAACTCCACTTAATAAGGCAGAATATGTCACACTGCTAAAATACATTAGAGTTACACAATTAGTTTCCATTCTTTGTTGTTCCAGAAGTTCAGCGATGGTCAAGTGGATTAAGCATCTGTCAATCCCCAAAAAGGATAGAGAATCGAATATCAGAACCGCCGGCAGTAGACGACAACTCGGTGTCACCCGGCCCGTTACCAGAATTGACCTAATGAGAGGTCATGCAGTTCTGTGCCACTCTAACTTTCAGGGTCACGGTTGCCTGTCCCCCTTTCATGTGTAGTGTCCCCTAGCGGTTGTGGAGTACGCCCGTCCTATTGCAGTCATGCATGAAGCATGTCATAAAAAGCTGAGACAACAGTGGTGTAATCATCCTCTACAGTTCCAATGTAACTACAACAGTTAGATAAGTCCATCGGCACGGTTCAGAAACATGACTGGTGTGGATGGATGTGCGGGACTGGTGGGCACTTGAGCCTTCGCCTCGTTGCAGCATTACACGCATGTGGTGAGAAAACCATAACAGCAACCCTGGGGTTCAGTGCAGGGTATTGGGATCCAGCTGTCCCTCCCGTAAACGAGGAATTACATGTAGACAAGTTGAGGAGACTGAGACATGTTACACGTTATACTAGATCGACTAGCTCGGTATACACTACCCTCTTTCTCTCTGGTAGGAAATGATTGGGAGACACATCAAAGTGATCAACGAATTGTATTGGAAAAAACAAGAGAATTTCAGTGTATGTGCCTGATAAGCTGGGACTAGTTGGAATAGCTGGCCGAGGTTTCGGACAAGACTGAAATCAACCGGAGCGAGATCTCACACCCTCACTTTACCGAACAACCACACACATACCGATAAGCTTGCCACCAATTGGGATCATTTCGTCCGGTCACATGAACCAAATCACCTTTGGTGAACGGCAGTCCGAGTTCACGACAGGCCAAGTAACGATCCTCTTCGGGCTCATACGTGAACAACGCGCGCAGATGAATCTGTTGAGTAGAACAAATACAAAACTTTTATCGATTTCTTTTGAGCTCCGAAACTGGTTAAAGATGCTATGAACCTACTGAGTAGGATTACGTCACTTGGTGCGGAATGCTAATGTATAAATTTACATGATTGTATTGCCCATCGTGTTGCCCTGTCAGTGAGGTCCAGGAGTCGTTAAAACCATAAACGTAAATAGCAGTGTATTTCACAGTTAAACAAAAACGCACTTGAATGTTACCGAATCAAAAGCTAGACTCTGGAGCATAACCTTGAATTATCTGTTCTATGTATGCAGGCATTTGACAGTATTTGTCAACTTCATAAATCACAGAGACCGTCCAGCGTGTTTATCAACGCGTGTGCATTTACACACACACACGACTTTATAGTATTACCTGCTGACTGATTAATGAATGCAGAATTACGAAGTGTTCCCTGACTTCTATGCCGTCGCAACTGAGTCCGTCGGGTGGAATCGAATAGGCCTCCAAGTGGGCAACGATTACTGTGTAGCACATCAAGGCTGGAGCAGAGCAGCTCAGAAAATATGCCCAATCGGATTGTACAGGCAATGCTGCCTGACCACCGTCAAAGGCGGATGGTCAGTTTTCGTCCCAGTAACAAGCTGGTCGCACATGCATGAATCACGCGGTATGGTTTATCTTAAACCCGGCAGAAGGGTTGATTAATGGCCCTTTTTCCACCATCTATCAGAGCTGAGAAGATCCGCCAAGCACTGCATTCTCTGAATGTCCAGAACACGAATAGTCTTCAAATTGTACGCCCTTGAGCTAGCCTCACCATCACTTTGCCACTTTTGTATCTTTCTCAAACTTTCTACCTTGCCGACCCCTTGGAAACACGACGTAATTTCCCCTGTTCTTTAATGCAATGACGCTTCTGACCCTAATAACTATAACCCAATTACCCTCAAACCCAAAATTTAGTGTTCAAAACCGTCAGCTCCGACCAGCCGCGTTTATTTCGCGGAAGCGGAGTACTGAATGACCGTAAATATGGATTCCGATTTAGTCATTCAACAGATGTTTTAGTAGCCCTCGTCTTATATGCCTGGTCAGCTGCGCTCGATAGCCACGGAGAAACACATATGGTCTTGCATGATATCTCCAAGGGATTCAACCAAATATAACAAGAAAGTCTTCTGGTGAAATTGTCCGTGTTCGGATTTTCCCAGACTCTCAGTAGGCGAACTATCTCCGAATGAGCTATCCTAGCCTTTTCCTATAATGACTGGCGTTCCTAAAGGTTCAGAACTTGTGACTACCCAGTCCCTTTTATTCACGAATGATTTTCTATTCATTGCTTCCAGCCCAGTCCATTTCTTTTCTGATCACGCCACCCTTCATTGTTATCTTTCTTGTCATTTATTGCGGAAACACCAACATCGATCGTGGTTGTCCTGTTGTCAGCGTATCTCTAAACTTTGGTCTAGAATACACCTCCTCCTGGGGCTTCAACACTCATGTTTTGAATGATGTCTTCAAAACCACTCTGCTTTCAACCCGTCGGAAACATCATTCGTCCTCTACACATGTGTCGTTTGATTACCCGGAACTGCATGCCATAAATTTCGTTTCGCTTCCCAGTTTATCCATTGGTTACTCTTCACCATGCTGATCTTCCGCCAGATCTGAGTTGGTTCACCATCCCTTCCTTACCGGCACTATTTTGGTTTCTGCTCGTGAGAGGATGCCTCCACAGTTCCTTCTTCTCTCGTAACATGTTCCGGTCCATGGTGCATCCAGGTAGCTGGCCAACCTTATAAAGTTCCCGAAACTAGATGCAATACTTCTATCTTTTGATTTCTTACCCGTCGGATTGTAGCACTGTGGAACACTCTTCCGAGTTTGAGTCTTGTCGCATCAGTCACTTATTCTTCGGCAGGTAACACACTCACATCGTGATTAGTGAAATCTCGTAAGATCGGGATTTAATAAATAGAGAATAGAAGTGTTAGGATCAAAAATAATAAGCGGGGATGGAAATAAGCGAAATCAATTTTGGGGTTTTTAAATTTGTCGATAATAGTCGGCATTCTGTGATGATATCATTGTAAGAACAATAGCCAAAACCTCGCCCTATTTGATGGGTAACGTGATTCACTTGTGAAATGTGCACACCCTACGATATCAGAATCGGATGGACTACATGGTCAAATCAACTACGAAGCAGGTAGATAATAATCAGCTGTGCTTGTGTGCTCATTTTGACAGTCCGATCGATAGTCTACCGTGAGTTGATCAAATCCAGGACCCAGAGATAAACTAACTTCCTGGAATCTATTGTTTCATTAAATAAGGTTAAATTAATATAACAACTGATCAACACAGAAAGGCGTAGAAAAACTAGATAGGTTCCCTATTGGGAGCCCCCTCTCTCGAAATTCGGAGAGGTCCACTGATCCCTTAGTTATGGGTTGCATAATAACGAAGGGTGCTCTCATCAAAAAGGCACTCGGGAGGATAATGACAAATGGCACGAATTATGTAGAAATCATACTGGACGCTTCATGCTGTCATAACAACCTGTCATCATGTACCCAGGAAAACCAATAAGAGAATTTCGCGCTACGCATTGCGTTTACAGACTCCGAAGAACAAAGTAAAACCAATGCAACGCTATTTCTCACCAAACTCGGTGTTATATGAGGGCACATGTGATCTAGGACTTCGTAACAACATGGAGTCTATGCATTTTTTACTTGATATTAGTTTAACTGAAAACCACAAGCACAAACAATCGACTATCTGGTATAGACTGAGCTTTGATAAAAGCCCCTCTCCTTGGTCCCCTAACGCGCTAGGAGAGTTTCACATCGGACAAAATGACGAAGATCAGGAAAAGATGGTCATCGGAGAGTGCTATGCTGAGATCCAACCCTAAATGCATCCCGCGGAATGAATAGAAATGGTACAAAAACTCTGAGCCTACGACTACCCCCCAGTCAATGGTCCGGTAGAGATACTTGAGAAGTCGACAATCAGGGGAGGATTTTGGAATGTCGTTGAGCTATCGCAAAACGTGCAACGGTTTCGAATACGGAACAACCGATTGGCAATTAATCTACACTTCAGGCGGTTAGTCGGTTAGCTGAATTGATAATGCAATTTGCCAAAACATTTTCACAATACTCAGACATGATTTAAAATAGACCGAAAAGAGAATAGTTGGATGTGAAAGCAGAAGAGATAGACAAAAAGACAGATCACCACCGTGTGAAGTGACTACTCCGAAAAATAAATAACACTACAATCGACAGGAAGAAAAATTTTACGTGACTTGGATAAATAGGTGATCCGAAGTATACGCCCGCACACTTGTGCATGCCTGAGAAAAGACATCGTGGCACACGCGGACAAGTGCGCATGAGTAGAGAATACCACATAACAGCAAAAGAGCACAGATAACTTCGCGAATCACATGCATCTTAATGTGCCATGTGGTAAACAGTGTTCAGAAGTTCGGTATCCACGTTGATTGGAATGAAAAATGGATCATGTGTCGACAGATTGATTTACATAACCACGTCACCACGTCACAAATATTTTGCACAGTTTCTAGGAGACGGGACAAATTAGATAGAAAAAAATGTGATGACAGGACTACCAATGGGAATACTCATGTTCCACGCATAAGCTCAAACCGGCTGAACATGTTTTCTGTCAATTTCCGCCAGGCCTAAAGTCTTCCTATTGGATGAATGTGGGCCGGTAACACCTTTCTTATTTCTCTTTTGTCTAATTGATCCGATTCCTTACATATTGCTTTTCACAAAGAAAACGAGTGCAAGCTAAGGACGATTTCTAATTCTAGTGTCAATAACAGTTTGGGTGGTGGAATTCATGTGAGATAGTCCAGCATGGCGATAGAACTGCCGACAGTTCATCGCGGCTGCTTCCGCTAAGTACATTGTTTACAAGCCTCAACTTTGTATCGATGCCCTTTGATTTTGGCTGCTATCTCGCAGCACCGTCTGCTCAAAAGAGAATGAGAAACAGTAAAAGATCAACCGAAAAGTAAGAGGTTGAACAACTATATAGAAGGGAAAGAATGTCGAGTGTAACAAAGCCAGCGACTGTAACATTAAGCCATTGCACCTATTGTCTCGCTTCGGTGAATCTTTTGGGTGCCAGCGCGGACTTACATGGGGCAATTCATATTCTTTCTCATGCGATCGACTAATCATCTCGACCTACATTCCGATCTCGATGAACAGCGCGGCTGCTAGGGACACATTAGCGGTTTAAATGTTGAGCTCGTGGATCACTAGAATCTGATAAAGTGTATATTTACTTGTTCTTTCGATCGATTCTTTTCGCATGGACGTGTCCATCAATTACCATATAAATGGTAACGTTAATAGTTGCGATGGTAGCAACCACCGAGAGGAGATGGGCTAAGCAGAAGAAGGCCTTGTTGAAGAACTGCGTCGACAGTTGGTGTTTACGATCAGAAGACAAGACTTGCTAAAAAGAACGAAAAAGCGACTGTTTATTTCTATTGGTTTTCAGAAAAAACGTCTAACACACTCGAAATTGAGCAATCAGGCTGGTGTGAGAGAAGCTTCACCGAGCATCGATCGACTACCGTTGATTGAGCTTCTGTGATTTTAACCGGTTTTGCTTCCTAAAGAACTCATTTTTGATGGCAGATGCTAGCAAAGTTTATCTGGCCTTTCTTTCCCTGCTTTGTTTACAGCATCACTCAACGAAGGGTTAGGAATACGGAATCTTGTCCTTAGGGCGCTTAACGGTGCCAACAAGACAAACAATCTTGCCTATTTGAACGGTTGACTGATTCCGAATGCATTCGGGCATACCGATGCCAAACTGTGTGCATGTAAGATATTTGTGCTAACGCGCGCGCGCGTGTGTGTGCACGTCCGATTATTGAACGACGATCAGTGCAACCGACAGAAATAATCCGTTCTGTCCGGCAAAGCCAGATGAGTCTCGGTTTTCATTTGAGCAGAACGGATTTGGGTAACAGATTGAACGAGAAACAAATCAAAAATCAAGTTATAAAACAGAAAATATTCGTGCTTAACTGAATAAGATGAAACGAAACTCACAATTCCTCCAGGTGGAGCTTTCGCGTACGGATTGGTGGATGGAGCGACCAGGAGAACCACTTTGCCACGTAAGGAACCCTGGACACAAAAGGTAGAGTAAAAAGGGTAGACTATGAACAAGGTCTGATGTCATTTTCTATACGGAACACATGGAAGAAAAGTTATCTGCAAACGGTACGGTCACGGGGGAAAACAGACAACAACAACAACAACAACAACAACAACAACAACAACAACAACAACAACAGCAAAATCGAAAACCCTTTCAGCAAAACAGGAATAAAACACAACGACAGCAGTGATAACGGCAATTATAAAACTGTTTACACTAACTTTAAACCAGGACGCTGCAGAAGTTCAGTGAATTTCCTGAAGAGAGATAGAATCGAATCAAAAACATGGAACAAAAGGGGGCTGATACGGCACTGTATCCAAAAGAACAATGGTGAAGATCCATATGACACTAATAACGGGAATCCACATAAAACGTTTCTTTTTAATTTGCAACTAGATCACCGTTAGCTCCAATCACTAATGTGTGAATGAGCCCTAATCGATCCCACTCCGGATTACACGCAGGAAAAATAGCCATCAAGGTCAGTCAACGCTTTACAATACAACTAACTCAAGGATACCACATCTCAACTGAACAGATCCATTTAGAGTCGGCCGATTTACATTTGAAATACAGTGATTCTGAACAATAAAATCAATAAAATAGAACTCTTACAGGAGCTTAATCCTTTCAAAATCTGCTATCTGGTCAAAATGTTAGCAATCCAAGAGATTGCCCAGGAGATATAGGACGGAATGCCAAAAAAACAGGCATGAATCAAAGTCAAAAACGCAGCTACCGAGTACGCCAAAAAGATGGAGATGAACCCAGAAACGAAAGGATATCATTAACGGGAACATCCGACTTAGTTTAGGAAATTCGTTTTGGTAAAGAAACCATAAAGAGGCGAATTGGGTAAACCGAGTCCCGTCATGGAAACAGCGGTCATACAACGTGCTATTGAATCGGCTGCGCTACAACATCTGCGGCCACAATGAGGTCTTATATTTCATTCTATGGAGAAGTTTACTCTCGATCTACTCGCGATAAGGGTTTTAAGTTAAAAATTATTAATAACTAAACATATATATTGTGTGGCATAGAAATTGCCAAATCCCAATTGGTGCATACTGGCCTAGGGCCCCAAAACGTGTTGAAGGGCTTCTCGGCTGACAGTCTGCACAAATACTTAAAAATTCCCGACTGAGACCGAATTTCGATATCAATAAAATGTGTTGTAGTTGGCCCATTGTGAACCACCGAAATCAAGCTTGTTTGCTATCGTATTTTCTAAAACTGTTCATAGCTGTATTCGTTTGGCCAAAATCGTTATGCCATTGGTAACGGGTGTGAGTGTTTGCTCACCGTTCTCAACACTACCGTGTCCGACTAACAGTGTAAGTCTACAAAGTCAAGTTTACGTAGGCGTTCAATAATCGTGATTGTACGAGAATTTTGGCAATTCCCCGATATGCATACGTGAATTACAATGCCACCAACAACAGGGGAACTGTGCTCAAAGCTAAAGGCAATGAGTTTGATTTATTTTTCCCTTAATACAAAAAACCCATGCGTCCCAAACTGCAGTCCTATTATGCAAACTTTTTAAGGTTTGCCTTAAAACCGGAACCATCCCTCATCTGTGGAAATCTGTTCGAATAAGATCAATTTCCAAAAAAGGAGGTGACAAGCATCAACTCATTGTCTACTCCTTCGCCTTTCGAAGGTATTTGGTAGCTTGCTCTTTAATTGTATACTAACTGATGTTTAGATCCACAATCCCATATAGTTTGCGTATAAACATTTTGTATTAACACTTGATGCCGTAAGCCATATTATTTGCTCAGTTCCTTCCACGCTCGATGATGACTATGTTACAATCGTGCTCAGTTTAATTCTTCCGATAAGAAAGAGTTCTCACTGTCCCCAGTTATACGAGGCGCTTTTCTTTGTTTTTTTTTAAAAGCCTACTATTTCGCTCAATCTCATTGACTGCAAATACGTTGATGCCACTATTACCGGTTGCCCTTGCAACGCCAAAGGCAGTCTCAGTCATCTGATAGATAAACTAAGTGAACTCAGTGGCCGGTCTTCTTATTCCCTATCACCGAATGTTTTTTTAAGTATGTTGATGTCTCTTTAAACTTCAGCCTGGTTCCCGGTATTCGGTTGTCTTCAATGGTTTCCCACCACTAATATTAGTTGATAACGAATACATCCGAGATGGTTCTTCTGTCCATTACCCCGGGGATAGAGTAGACGCACAACTTCCCGTGGACCAAGCATGACTAATCTGTGTTCCTCGAGGTATACAAACTCCCACTGTTTTTTTTTCCAGACCGCGAAAGTTCAGAGTATTTTCCACAATTGTTCTACAACTTGCCACTTCATGCGTTCTTATCCATCGGGTCTGCTGTTTCCTGATATTCTTCCTAGGCTTGAAAGAGAAGAATTTTCATTCGATTGTCAAAACTCTAAAACTGCTTGGACGTACTAATTGCGTTAACGGAAACACACTTGTGAATTTCATTGTTCGGAAGCATTTTGTTGCACACGACTGGTTAGTAGACAGCATCCTATCCAACACGAACCACGGCTTTTACGCAACATTGTCCAAAGCGTTTCTCATTCGTCAAGTTGTTTCACAATTACACTTCTCTCTTCTGATACCACTAATTACAGGAACAGTCTTATTCTTTACCTTGTTCGTTTACATGTAAAGCCCTAATTGGTCATGGTGATCTCACAACTTACCTCCAGTGATTGCAATTATGCACTTTACTCACTTTCACTATTGTTTCATTAGATCATCTACACTACAAGAATGAACAGCGATATGTTTCCGTTGCCACTCCCCCGGGGTGTAACTCGTTCTGTCTGTTCGAGCTACAAATTCATTCTCATTCGGGTATATAAAAGCACAATTTAACTCAAATTGGCTCATAGTCGAATCCTAGTCCACTTCACGACCAATTTACGTCGTTTTCAGTTTCCCTTCTGCCTGAATCCTTTCCAGTAGCCGCTGGTAACCTCAAAAACATTGGGAGTTGTGTAGTACTATTCCGCGGGTTGGTCGTGGCCAGTACCTCCTCTTACGTGAGAGCAAACTTAGTCTTCGATAAAAACAACCAACGAATTCAACTGTGCCTAGATCGAAAAGTTTCCTAACACAGACGACCACAGGTTACATTTTCAGAAAAAATGACCAAGTGGGCTAAGCGCCCATCATCTCGAAAATGTTCGAAGTTCGATTCCCAAATCCGCCGGTCACTTTGTTGGCAGATGGTAACTCGCTGCTGCCGCTTGACTTAAGACTTAAGACCACTCGAATTTCCAGGGTCATGATTGCCGGTTCCTCCAATCTCGTTTAATGGGCTATGGGAAATGCCCCATCCATTCACTCATATCTTAAGCATTCCATAAAAATAAGTGGACAACTCCTCTGGCGCCCGACTCACGACCACGTCCAACCTAATGATGAGTTTCCGAAACCAAGTCTTGCAGTTTGGGTTACTCGTTTTCTTACACCAAACATGAATTCCTCACTTCAAATGAATAGCCCTTCTGGTTCACCTGCGCGCACTCACAGAATTCGCACTGAGCTCACACGGCCCTCGTCAATGTTCGTGGTTTGAATTGAGACGTTGAGTTTGTGACTACTCTTTTTAGTCTCCATGCCCTAGTGTCTGACTTTTGACTGAAACACAAACTCCGCCTTCGTCAAGCAAAAGTGATCTCCAACTTCCCATCTACTTACGTTACCTACGCTTCTTTAAAGCGGATGTATGCACCTACATCCACGAATCTGACACCTTTCTCCGGCTTTCACATCTTGACCTCCTCAACCGGGATTCACAATTTATGTGGTTGAAAATTCAGTTACTTTTGTTAGTCACTATTTGTTACAGCCCCTCGATGGCAATGATCCTTCGGTTATTGCATTCTTCAAACACTGAAACATTGACCTCAACAGACCCCAGTTACAAAAGTGCCATTTTCCCTTATTTCAACGTCCACAAGGATTGAGTGGTACATTCAACGGACACTTCAACAATCGCTTATGAAGCCGGGAATTTCGGTGAAACTGGCAATCTTTGGCAACAGGTTGACCTCACACACACATCCCTAGTCATCTTTTTATGACGTTTCACGCGTGAGTGTGGTGGAACAGGTATGCCCCATATTCACTAGGGTCTTTTAAATGAAAGTGGGGGGACTGGTATACATAATTCTGAAGCTTGAAGTGACAAAGAACCACGTAAGGTCACACTAAGTCAGGTGTGGTAATGAGCCGAGGGACAGCGAATTAACACCTACCAACAAAGTGACCGATGGGTGTGGGATTTTAACCACCGGCCTTCTTGTCCACGGGCACTCAATCCAGTTGACCACCGAAGGCCTTGGTGATCGCTCGAGCAACCCTGAAGTCATCCACAAACCGATTACATCTATAGTCTCAGATACCACTTCCCTGTCTCTGGTCTTACCGAGTCATTGTCTCACTTCATTTTTGGCTTTTTCTTCGCCCCGCCCCAATATCCAACTCTAAACGCATCTTTATGGTATCACCGTTCTACTAGCTAGGATGGTTTTTGTGACTATCTGGTCTAGTATCCTTGGAAAGACTGTCGTTTTGCATCTGATGTTTCTGAGTTCACTGAGACTGTCCTTCAAGTCATACATCTTTTTATTCAACAATTCTCCCAACCCGGCAAAGCACAATCCCCTGAGTGTCTCAACCAACTTGAGATCATGTTGTCCGTTTGAAAAACTGAGTGTACCGCTGGTAGCGCAGCTCACGCAAAAAACGAGATAGTTGTGCGCAAGCGGTGAACAAATGCTCGCTTCTCGTACAGAGAGCTAAAGAAATTATCATACACAAGCAAAAGTCAGCAGTAAGCCTCATCTACCACCGATAGCCGGTCAGCTCAGTCTTTCCAAGACAGTGTCCCACAATTTACTCCCTTACAACTTTTTTGCCACTCATTCTTTTTTCGACTGACACAAAGTACTTTAATTTCTGTCTTCATTTTCAGTTGAACGAAAACACACATGATTGTCCCTTATTACGGTGCACAAAGTTGAGACACACTTATCGTCAAATTTTCGAAAAGTAATTCCGCACCTCAGGGCTTCTTCACGATCCGATTTTGCAATGGCCTGGCATGTTTTGACCATCATTCCTAGAGTCCGGGCAAGACAATTTAGACTGCCTTCAATCCCGACTAAACTGAACAGTATACCTTCTGTCTTCATTTAACTTTGCATGATTGCGTCTTAGCCTGTCAAAATCAATCACTTCATACAAGGTTTCAATATTTATTGAGTTCTTCATAACGAACAAATTGTTAAATGGTGAACGACCACGATGCCCCCTATTGATAAAGTCGCTTAAGTTGGAAGGCAGCAACCGACCAATACGAAACAGTAATGAGTCATTGACCGAGAAGTGAATCAAGACGAACTTCGTTTCCGATTGTCCTTACCGTTGAATTTATCTAATGGTTGCTAGGAGACCTTAAAGTATCAGTTGCTGCTGGCCTGATAAAAGTGCAGTTCGAGCATTTCTCAAGTATCATAATGCATGAGGGCTAAATGACCATGTGTTATGGTTAACTAAGTACGGAAAACCCTGTGGGAATCAGGAAAATTTTCAAGGTTACTAAAGGATAGTTTATAGATTTGTTAACTGTCGTATGAGATTCGCTTAGCACAAAATACCTTCCGGAACCGTACATGTGCGATGAATGAAGCACCACATGGTGTCGTCATCCATCATTCACCTGTTCCAAATGTCAGCAGCTTTATCAAACAAACTGACCAGAAACTCACGTGCCATCCCATCACAATCGGATGCAAACTAATGACAAGACAACGAGAGATAAATTTATGTAGGCAGTCATTCATCAAGCGATATCAACGCTCAGCTGCTCACAGTGAAAAACCACAAAAACATCATGCAACCATTCTAGCTGGTTTGTTGGGGAATCATCAACAGTGCGTACACATCGTGCTCGGACCAGATGATAATGATTGTCAATTGAATATCGCAGCATCTGGACTAACGGGGTTGGGCCTCAACGGTCTTCTTGCGGCACGCTTCACGGGTGTAGTGGAGGGGCCATGCCCTATTGCCGGCTAGAGTCCACTACACCGGGGAGGGGTAACCAATAATCATAACTGAAACTTGGACTAGGACAGAACCACATAAAGTCTCTTTAGGTCAGATGGGGTAGCGAGGCTGGCGGCAGCGAGTTGGTGTCTATCGAGGCACAAACACAGGACAGGTTTTGCACAAGGAGAGACCACTGGATAGATGACTCCTCCGAAGGCAGCCGTAGTATAATGAAGGTTTGACGCTCTAGTTCCCCGCCACCTGTAAACCATCTACTCCTGTGGACCCAAACTAGGCTTATTTTTGTGCAGCATAAGGTTGACACATTGCTTGAAGTCCTTCGTGTACAAATTTCTCATGGTTTCCTTGTGCATGAGCGGATCAAAACGACCAATTAGAACAGCGAATAGAATCGAGCAACGTAAACGAAGCCAAAATTAGATTGTTTTATTCGGGGCTCACTTATACGACATTTTCAAATCAACCCGCAATAAGCAGACGATCGGTTCACAAGTGCGCCCAAAAAAATTTCTTTCTCCCATTGATTAACCAAGAAAAAGAGAGGTCAATCATCTTTGGATTACAAATAAGGCAGCACAATTGAACTTACTAAGATTTCTGTGACTGTATTCAAATCCTTTCCTAACAACTCAACACCGTTGGCAGACAGCAACTCGTCGCCTTCATGTAAGAGACCTGGACGGATGGATGCAAATGAAAAAAAGAACAAAGACAAATAAGCGTGTAGTCGGATTCGAACCAAAGATGCCCTTAATATAGTATATATACATATATATATATATTACTCCTTGCACTAAAAGGAAAACTCGAGTAAAAGCAACAATCAAGATAAACAGTACGGAAATGGTGCGCATACCAGTTTTTTGTGCCAAACCACCATTCACTATTCGAGCAATAATGATAGACCGTCGTTCAGAACGAACCGTGGCACCCTGAACAAGGGAAAGGACCAAAGGGATGGGACGGAAAGAAAACGCAAGAGAACAAGGTCACCGTGCGTAACAGCCACATGCGCATGCCTTATCTTACAGGAATCAAATTTTTCCGAGGATGGGTGTAATGGAAGGGTCATGCCTCATATCCGCTAGAGCTCACTAAACAGAAATGGGCGCGTGGGAGGAACCGTAACCTTGAAACTTTCAGTGGCACGGAACCGCACAAGGTCTCACTAGATTAGGTGTTGTAACGAGCTGTGCGGCAGCGAGTTGCCGCCTGCCACCAAGTTTGCCGTCTGTCACTTAAACCGGGGTTGATCAAAGCTACCCGCTATCGCCCCCGGTTACCTGTCAACTATGCTATTACACTGATCTCGTGGATAAGGCGTTTACCACTTCAAAGTTGCGAATCGCAAATTCTTACACTGACGATCAATGTGTTGCTGCTAGCGGTAATGGTGGTGGGAGATGACAACTTGCTATCACCACCTGGTCGATTATCACTATCTGGCTAATCAAGACCGCATATGTTGCAAGTATGCTCAGATATCAACCAGTCAGTCGATGATGCGTCCAATTTCCCATTTTTTATCACCAGCTTCTAATAACTCTAGTGAGAAAAAAGATCAAGTCGAGCAGACAAAAAACTTATTTGTCAAACCAAAACAAATCACTCATATTGGATTTCTGTAGTCAACACTCACTGTTTGGTCAGTCCGTTGACTAATTTGACCCATCGGTATTAAATCATATCCGGTTGAAATAGCCACCGAGATTCAGTCGCAATCGTGTTGACCTTTGACCAGGATAATGGATTTGACGATTCCTTAGCCGCAACCATTACAATATGTTTGGGCACGTACTAACCCTGGTTTATGGAATATGGTCATTGGGACTTGTCCACAAGGGCGGTGAATCTTTGAGGTCATTCTCCTTAAACTGCGCTCTCGAGCAAAACAAGCATGCAGTAGAAAGGACAAATCAAATCTCCAAAGTGCTATTCTGACCACTATGTGCGTTTGTTTTATTAAACCTGACAAAAAACACGCGCGTCTGTGTCTTGCAATAATCTAACGAATCCAGATTCTATATTATCAGGATATCAGGTTGATCGGGATGACCCGCATGGTCATACGGTCATTCGCAGGGCTGAACAGAAAGAATTAACCATCCTCCGAATTGATTACAACATGTCACAAAAAACAGGGGACTAATTGCAAAAAGGCGTGTCAATCATAGAACTAACAGGACGGGTACGCCCGGATTGAAAGCTTTGATAGAGTGCATTTGCCCACCCCACACCTGGCGGAAGTGCACAGTTAACCGTAGGTTGGCTGGTTGACTCTTGCTACATTTTTTCATTCATCTTTCACTTTTTTATTAGTGAAATAACAAGTTATATCGTTTTTCAAGAGGGGGGCCGCGGTCAACAAAGTGCTTCCAAGTGGGGAAGTTGACCGGCGGCAGGAGGATTCGAACTCGCGACCTTCAAGTACAAACGCCAGGACCTTATCTGTTTGGACACCACCGGCCAGATGCCAAGATATCATCACCCGTAGCACCATCGAAATGGTGCTCGTGTACGCAATAGGTAGAACAGTTGAGCGGCCTAACGCTCTATTCGTGCCGTTTGGGCGCCTTTATCGAAAACGTTTCACTGTTAGCCAAGATGTGCTACTCACTAGGTAAGCTGACAGCTCTTTCACCCCTAGTGATCAAATAGCCGGAACCTAAAGATGTCGTGGTAAGCAGAAAAAAAATTTATTAGATTATCAAACTGAGCAACGAGTAACATCAGGGAGATTCAGACATACTACTAGGAAATTTGACTACAGTGGAACCAAGACTCCATCATCATCATCATCATCATCGCTCAGCGTTAAACAGCAAGGCAAGCCTCACTGACCGCTGCCTTCCCCCACGATTACATGTTTCTATAAACAGAGTAAATATCCAAGGGGAACAGGGAGTGGACCTACACAGGTGGGAAAAGATAAGATGCTGCTGCAGCCAACACACAAAACTCAGTCTAACTGTACAAACACGCTCTTTCAATCATTCTGATTCGATAGAAAATCACAGCACGATCGCCACTGTTCGCGATCCACTGCCAAATCCTTCAGTGTTTCCAGCCAACTAGTTGACGGGTCTTTCGGACCCCAACCACGAAGGCGTGAGACACCTACTTTACCTAACTTCGCTGTGCATTTTCTCATCCCACGTCGCCACGTCATCTGTTAACCTCCAGGTGGCTTCTTCAATTCCTTGGAAGGAACACAAAATAAGGCACGATATTGTAGACGAGTGTTCGTCATGCGCAACACGTGACCCAACCAGCGTAGTCTACTAAGTTTCATACGCTGAAACAAGCTATTCTCAGAAGTGGCACCCAATACCAGATTCCTAACCTCGATATTACTCACCCGGTCACCCCATCCAATCCTAGCCACACTACGTAAACATCGGTTGTCGAAAACGTCCAACCGACGAACATCGCCCACACGTATACTCCACGTCTCGCAACCGTACAACAGAACTGAACGCACTGCGGCAAAGTACGTACGACCTTTCAACTTCATTGAAATATCAGGCCGACGCCACAAGTGCTTCAGTCCAGCGTCATGATGCATTGTCCAGCAAGATCAACTCGTACATCGAAAGTACATCACAATGCAACTAACTTCATCAAAATAAACAAACTCCCGTTTTGGTACAAAGGTCGAATAGTCATTTTAGATATCTTAGACTAGGGGGTATCGGATTCAAACCTTGTTTCCGAAGATCGTTGCTGCTACCGTAGTCATTCGATAGGTGGAGTCGATTTCCAGAAAAGTGCTGTACACAATCCGCAAGGTATACGAGAGGAATGAAAGATGCCCCGGACCACTTCAAACCGTCGGGCAAGTGATAATGAGAGACTCATCCTCAACCATCGGGCTCACTGTCACATAGGACCTCATCCAACGAAACTTTATTTGGCCTTGCGCTTATGCACATTTCAGATCCATGGTTGCCAACCCACTCTGACAGACTTGTATGTATGAAAGAAGCCCTCACTTTTACGTGACCACTTCCAATCTGAAGATCTTTGACTATCGCGTGAATTAAACCCTCGCAATCTCGAAGATCAAGGGTCATTTTGTTGATCGACGACAATCTGTCCCAAATTCCACATTGCAGTATAGTTGGTATATATTGGCTACTAGAACACCTGAGTTACATGCACACATGCTAATAAGCATCACGCTTACTACAGCGGTGTATGCTTCGCCTTTCATAAGGAGATATTTCTCACCGTCTGTACAGGTAATTAAGATTGAAGAGGAATGCAATTGAGCGAGCAGTCAAAGATTTTCCGATGTCAATGAATACGAGGGTTGATCAATACAGAAAGCATCCATGTTCATTCGAAGAGTACGCCTCACGAAGTTTGCACAAGTGAATAAACGGCATGCTATCCTAACAATTTCGTTGAGATAAATTCAAAATATATCTTATGTTTTGCACCACTGTGACAGCGCCACATGATTGAACTTTGGTAAGTAAACTAACTAGTGGATAGCTAAAGATTCGATTTCTTCGTCGGAGTTTCAGAATTACGTGATTAAGAAAAATTGAAATCTCCGCAGTAGACAGGAAACTGCTTCAAAACACTGAAAAGATGAATGATAATGATCGTGTGTGTGTGTAGGTGTTGGGTCATTAAACAGCTATTATGTACACTTACCAAAAACTCGTTCTCTCCCTTTTGCAAAATCACGTATTTGAGTCGAACACCCTGTTCCGAATAGGAATCACGTCCTTGATCGTCGAAAGCCAAAGTCGCATAACACCCGGGCACCACACTATATTCAACGGTGGGATCCGGTTCCATGGGCACTTCGGAAGCTGATAATTGGCCCTCGTCTAACGACTCCATCGCATCCGGATTGTCTTCTACTTCATCCACGTCTGCATCAAATAGCCAGGTGTTGGCCAAACCATCCATGGCAAAAAGTAGATTCTGAAATAGATGTGCAAATTGGACAGAATTTGAACAACAATCCACAACAATAAGTTCAGAACGATAAAGCTGAGGAACAAGCAATACTGTTTCTATGGTTGGCCTGTCGTGAAAATTGATGCACAGAAAAAGGGTCTAAATTAAAATGCCCTCAAATCTAGGAAGAAGTGGTTGATTTTAAAATGAACACGGTTTGTATAGCCACGGAGTAACACATGTGAGTAGCAACAATGTTTGGTAATCTATTCTATCATGCATCGTTTAGCTAATAACAGAAGGCAGTCTGCAGTCGCCTGGGGATTATCTTAAGTTTTAGAGGCGGTAAGAAGAGGCCCCCAAACGTACAGTGGAATTTTAGAATCATCAGGTGAGCTTCTTTTACCGAACTTACTCGAACGTACACTGAAAAACCTGTTTCGAGTCCAGAATGACGTTTTATTTTGAAAACTGGACCATCCCTCGTTGAATTTGATCCAAACCAAATCTAGTTGATGCCACGGCGTAGTTGTAAGCATTTGAGTATTTCAAATGGATATATATATATATATATATATATATGTATGTTCACAGACGCGTCGACAATCGTGCTTCTAAAACCTAACTCACGTGATCAACGGCCCTGAGACATACTCGAATCCATTCTGACTGGATGATAATTAAACAAACCGTCAACTTTTAAGTGCACCAGTCCCCTTACTCCTGCACCAACGCACAAATCATCTACTTTTTCCACTCACTAGGAATGCCACAAATGAAAACGACCCCTCTTGACGAGAAATTCATTGATCCTCGACGGCAAGTTTAACTTCGATGGAAGGAGTGGGAATTAACATGATTAAATTCAGTTTCAGCCTAACGAACAGTAACCACGTGCCATAACGCTCCAGTTTTGACTGCTATCACTGTAGAGGCAGAAGTATTCCGAATCTGAAGTCGCCATTGATTGCGGCATTCAGTCACATCACTTGGGGTTTCTAACGACCGCATTGGAGGATTTTGTGGACCCCAAACTCGGTAATCTAACACGTTCGAGACAACCCATCTGTTAGGACTTTCATACCGTTCCGTCGGGTCACGGACTGGCCATCACGACCAATCTCTCAAGCAATGCCCGTTCCGGAGAAAAGCGTACACCGAGAGATCCGATCTGCGAACATACGCAACACACATCCCAACCCGTTTAACCTAATAAAACTCAATGCTGTTTGACCCACTAAACTATATGATCCAATATCCTACGTCTAACGTCAAGGTAATAGTAAACAGACAGAATACGGACAGTAACCAACCTAATTCCTATGAGATTTTCACAGCAGAATCAATCACCTTCTCGACAAATGGGAACAATCAGCGACTTACACCAGCCCTTAGATATTTACTCCTTTTCCCAGGTGACCTCAAGGGCAGTGTTAAATTCAGTGCTAAAAATTCGCCTCTGTTTGAAGGAGAACTGACATCTAACTGCTTTGCTTAACTTGCACGCATAAGTGGAAGGCGGATTAAAGAACTGGGTCAACTAAACTGCTACCTAAAGTGCTCATCCCAACGTTTATGAGAGTGAATCAGTGAGCCTTCAGGTTCATTGATCACCTCACCCGTGTCTGTTTTTCGTGGACCGATACTCCTAATCCGCTGGTAAGAGCTGCGACTATTGACGACAGGGACAGCCTCCTTCATTTTCCTACAACTCCCTAGCCACCGCTATTCGCAGTCATTTCTCAGAATCATGATCAGCTATCTTCTCGGGTTCATATATCACACTGTATGTGGCATTCGAGGGAGAAGGATCTGCTCAGATGCGGCAGAGGATCTGAGGTTGAGGATATACATCGGTTTTGAGGCATACGAGGTCTGAAGTCCTACATGGCGTCCGCCGCTGTGTGTAAGGCTTTTTTAATCTGCTTCCAATATTGGCCCGGATCCTGAGCTTTCGGTTGTGATGACAACCATGTTGGAAGCTCCGAACGGATCTGAAGTCTGGTATTATCACTTGGAATCAGCTGTGCATGACATGTGGTGTTCTTAAAGATACGACCTCAGACTAGGCGCGAACAAGAGTAACCACGAATCAAAGCGTGATCTGTGTCCACAGTTGTAAACCAGAATGATCGACAACCTTCGGTTGACTCACAACACTCATGACTAATACCAATGTGGTCAATCTGAGTCCAACGACGTGGATGTAGAGGCTGAAGTCAATGAGCAAATGCTTTCTATGGTAAGAGTTCACGTTCACCAGAAACGGTCTATTGTAGGAACAAACCTGATTGAGGCGATTGCTGTCGTTGGTGCGATCAGATTGGATAGAAAATGGGCCTCCGATGTGCCTTCTTGTCTCCCTCAAACACCAAACCTCGGTGTTGGAATCATTAACAATGACCACAACGCCCGTTGGTCGCACGCTTCGGAGTAAACCGGACAGGATCTGATAGAATTCGCCTTTGGCCTCAAGGGAACTACAGTCAGCGAAAGCATTAGCAGATACGATGAAGAAACATCGGGGTTTTAGCCGATCGCTGTTGACAAGTACAGATCGGTCAACCGAGCTGAAGACAAATGACTGTTGACCGGGATCCACTCTAACAGGGTATGATTACGAGCACTCCAAAAAGGATCATTTGACACATAAAGACTGAACTGAAAGAGTAAGATTTCATCTGGGCTTCGAAGAGTGACCGTGAAAGTGGGCTGGCCAAATTTTGGAGGTTTTTTTTCTTCGGAAACCCAACCGGGCCTTTTGACACAAACGATCGACTACAGAACAGTGGAGCGTTAATCCAGTATAGGAACGTGTCCGGAGCACCTGTAAATAATGTTCTTTAAGTATGTCACGTCGTAAAGAACAGTTGGATAAGGCAGAAGACAACGATTGAATAAAAAAAGGAAACTTGGAGTGATAGCACACATATCATGACCCATCCTGGTCGAAGCAGCGGGTAGAAGCGTCCTGACTACCCTGCACGACGACTGATGCAGTATGGGATTATTTGTAATCGCATAACTCATGAAAGATGGTAGACGGATAATGTTAGGGAGTCCAAATATTAGGCGAGTGAATGATTGAGATTTTCAACCAAATCTTTTAGTTCTAACAGGAAACTGTCCGGAAGACGACGGAGGGTGACTGACCACAAATCCCTTTGCTTGGATCAACTATTACCTCAGATTTAACTGAGCGAGTTGCCCAATCAAAAAAGCCTCGCCCAATGTTTATTGCCCATTCTCAAGTCAGTGGAATATACATAAACCGGTGGTCGACTACCTTACTGGCTATGCGTAAAATGCAACTTGAAGTACACCTAGAGCAAGGTATTGAGCACGACCAGGGCGTCAACCTCGGACGTCACAGAGCACGACAGAAAGAAACACAAGATGTCACAAAGCGCGGCAGAGACAACAGTTTCTGGTCCAATGAAACCATGCCCACAACAACCATGATGGATAACCAGACGCGGCACGCTTCGATTTTAGCATACTGGATGCGGGGCACAAATGAGACGCGAGAGAGAACTCACGTTGTAAGCGCACAGTCATGTTGATATTGTTTGACGAACTAAACCGGACCCCGAAAGGCAGGAAAAACAACTGTTGGAAGTGATACCCTCAAATACTTGATTCCTTCGCCGATTTGACACAGACTGTAACCTTCTAATTCTCTATCAATAGCCTTTAAACATTCTTAAGACTGCAGATCATCATATCCCGTCCAAGTCATAGGCAATGGGCATCTCCAATTGTGTGCCCACAAGTGAATTGGCCCTCTCTTTTATTCAACCAGTCTCTTGTCTCCAACCGAATCTGTTTGCCCATTCTGCCTACCCACAGTGCCCACACTGATAACACGCCCGATACTCGCAACGGTTTATTGTCAAGTAATGTAGTAGGTGCTTTTCAATCTGCTAGCTCACATTTTCTCAAGCCTCGTCAGCCTCTGCATCTGGGTTCTTTCAATGTGCACACTTTAAGGCAGGCTGGCCAACAGGCATGTTTGGCTTTGACAGTGGACTCACTTTCGATTGATGCCTGCTGCGTGAGTGAAACACGAATTCAGGATTCGAGTAGGGTAGAGTAATTCAACTTACTGCGCCAAACGTCTCGTCAAGATATTTTCTTCGCACTTCAGGAGACGAAACATTTCAAGCTGTGGGTCAACGCGGTGTAAGAATAGTCTTGATTGAGAAGGCTGAAGCAGCCCTTTTGGACTGGATCCCAGTCAACAGTCGCTTGTGTGCCGTGAGACTGCAGGGATCAGTGGGTGTCCGGAAGGATAGTGGTGTTAAGCGCAATTTATTTATCTCGGAATATGCTCCAACAGACTGCAGCACTGACATGGAGAAAGACGAGTTTTACGATAACCTCGTCACTCTTGTTCGGAAGAGCAAACGCTCCAACAGTGTAATCGAAGTAGGTGACCTTATTGCACAAGTTGGAAAACTGAGTGCATCGGAGTCCTGTTTAGGTGGGCGATGCGCCTTGCCTGCACAGCGAACAGACAACGGAGAAAGACTTCTCCAATTCTGTGCAGATAATCATTTATTCCTATCTAGTAAGAATTTCCGACACAGTTCGCGTCGCACTGCGACATGGCGCTCTAGGTACTTTGAGTCATATTGACCATATCGCAGTTAGCTACCGCTGGCGTGCTTCTATCCAGAACTGTAGATCATATTGGACCACGTACATCGAGTCGGATCATGCGATAGTTTTAGTGCGATTTTTCCTGCAAATCAACGGCCGTCGACGCAGACCGCAAACCCGATGGGCCGTCAAACGTCTGTGATTCGGCTGTTCGCAATAGCTATGGAGAGCTCATCCATGGCAGACAGCAAGGGCCGGACCGTTGGGCAAAGCACTTCAAGGATCAGTTTAGCTGGCCACACGCTAACGTATTCAGTCCAACATCTGCAGCTGCGAATCCTTAGGAGGTGTCACTTGATCCCCCAACGGAAGTGGAAGTGCAGTCGAATATTCGTCTTCTAAAGAGGGAAAAGAACCCCAATGGCGCATAAGAGTTCACTTGACGAAATTTACTGCACGATGTAACGCGACGAAATACAAAGCACGGCACGATTTACATGATCGATACTCACCTTGAAATTCGGCTTCGAGATCAGACTGTGTAGATACGACAAATTATTCCTCGTTTCCGTGTCCAAACAGACCGGACGTTGTAGAACGGTGAAGATGTGGGTAAGCACCGCATCCAATGTATCACAAGCCATTCCGGGCAGAACCGGCCAACGGTGACGCGGGCAACCGGACATTCGTGCTCGGCATTGTTCATATGCGGACGCCACTCGATCATGCATAAGAAACGCGTGCTGAAGGAGTGGATCACTAAGCACATTCAGCAGCCATGTCCACTGGTCAGCATCCGTAGCATCCAACGGTGATGCATTCGGATCAGGTTCGGGTGCCCGAGGCCTGGAACTGTCCTGTCCCGTTTGATCGCCCAATTTGGTTCGTAGATAACTAATCAATTCGCAAAGTTCTGGGGGAGAGAAAAAACAAAGGAACATCATGAAAACTGATTTTAATGGAGAACTTCGTTAGGCATATGCTTACTGACAAACTTTGCGCACTTAGATGCGTTGAAGAAAATCTTGCTTTCAAATAAATAACGTGACACATTCGAACGGCACAATTTTATTCGGCAACCGATCAAGTAGCGATACCGACAAACTCAGTTTGTTTTCGGACGCAAAATTTGACCTGTTATCATGTCACTGAAGCATTATCAGGAAATGGGGTGGCGGTCAATTAAGGACTGACAAGTGAAGAGAGTGAGTGGTTCGTAGTATTTGAACTTATGATTTTCAAGTTAAAACGTCACGATGTTGATCGCTTGGCAATTAATAGTAGCCGCAACCTGTCAGGGAAATGTTTTGTTTAATTAAGAATCGACATGAGACTTTAATTGGACCTGAACTCATGATGTTTAACAATGTGTCACGTTTGATTCAAACGTTTGAAAAATCCCAAAGAACACATTGAGAACAAAACAACGAGACGAACAAGCTCGTTTAAGACAATCACCAGAGTGATATGTTCACACCTTGTTGAGTCAAATCACTCAGTGAACGTGACAAGTGCTTTTCGCACCATCTACAAAGTTAGGAGCGGACAATCAACAACTGTCAAGTGTCGCATCTTGAACACAGCCGAAGCCGTATCTATCCGTTTGTATAACCCCCTCTATGCGCTCAGAAACAATTTGTCCAGACCCTTAAACTTCTCCGACCCACTTGTCATTATCCAACAAGGGGTTCACAACCTGAGCGTGTGACAAATTGATCAATTACACATAAACACAAACATTCTTAGAGTTGTGAACTGATGTGACTACAAACCGATAATTTTCCTTGAACCATCTCCAAACCATATTTAATGTTATGTATTGGCATGAACAGGAATAACTGAAAACGAGCTTGTTCGCCACGCTGTGTTGTTCTCAATGTGTCATGTGTGTTATACGGAACTCACAGTCAACAAGTGGATTGATGATAGTACTGGGCGAACAGTTTGGTAGCCTCGAAGCTGAGACAAAGAGCATCGCATGATGTAGGCTGCAACAGAGCATTCAATCTTAACGGTAAATTTAATAAACCGTCCAGAAGGAAAGATTTTATTTTACGGTCTATGTGTAATACGATGCGATTCAACCGACTGAGCATTGACTCAGAACCAAAATTCGTTTATGGCACTTTATGACCATTAGTCGAAATTAGACTCAGTTCAACTAAATTCTCGAGATATTTGTTTACCACCGGTTGAAAACTAAACTACTTATCCCTTGATGCGTAGCGTTGATAGCAAAAGTAGTGGAAAACCACACAACCACAAGAATCCGCTGTACAATCATGGATATCTCCGGAACCATAGCAGAAAATTGGAGTCCTATTGTGGAACCACAAAATCCCAGTAAGCCAGTTACCCTCAAAAAGCAGAAGGCAGTAAACGGTTATTCGCGGTTAATATGACAAGCGTCTTTAGAAACCTCCAACCATATACCGTTCCTTGGCTGTCCTACTTGGACGGTATCCTATTGATTGACTAGAGAACGTATATTTCGTATCAGACCGTATATATATAAACATCGTTATTTTGCCTCAAAGTAAACCGGCCGGGAGCCTACAAATCGGTTAGCAAAAAGCACCTATGCAGCTTGGTGCTTCACTGGGAACTAATCGTCCCTCCTCCAGTAAGATTCAGCTAGAATATGCAGATGAATAATAACCGTGAATCGCTTTTTAAGCAAATACTTGACTCATGTATGCAGTGAAAGCGGCGTGCCTTATAGTCGCTACGGCTGACTATACGAGGCGACAATGAACTGACGCACATCACAAAAGGTTAATTAGATTCCCATAAGCGATTAGCTTAATGACGAACTCCAGTAGAATGGTCACTAAAAGCCAGATTCAAAACGCATCCTGTAAAATCCCTAATGAGTGGGGAAGGTTGACCTTGTCCCATAATGCAGCCCTCATCTTGGAGAATACATCCTCAGGACCGGTCAAACGTATTCAGCCTGCTAGCGCATTCGCTCCCAAGACGTGCTTTCCCATGGTCAGATGCAAACTGTGATCAGGCATCGATATTCACTCGACCGGCCTGATCGCCTTTCACCAGCATACTGTAGAGATTACTGTAATAAGCTGACTGCGGAAGTAAGGTAAAGAGCACGAACAACTGATCAGGAAGGTGAAAAACGTACCTGAACGGCTATAAGCCCATCCTTCGTCTCCCTCGAATGCCTCATTCAGTTCCGGTCGCTTTTCGACTTCGGCATTTTTTACGATCCTCCGGTAGTCCTCTATCGCCTTAAGTCGATCGGACTTTCGCAGCGAGGTACGCAGAAAAGCGTTCTCTTCGATGCTTTCCTTTTCTTGATCCAAACGCCTTTTTACCTCTCGAGCGTAATATTTCAAATCAGGCGGGTCCAAGTCCATAGCTTATAGTTCAAACTGATAGAAAGTTTATATTTTCAAACGTACTTGCAACTACTTCATCGGGAATAGACGAGGCGGACATGTGCAAATCTGAAAGAGCGGAAAACAATAAACAACGTTCTTGAAGAAAGATGGACTTCGAAGATCGAATTTCCGGCAGTTGTCTATAGTACTCATGCAACAAGCTGAGTATGAATTACACTGGAGCGAAGGACTACGAAATGAAGTTAGGAAACTAGGTCTAATTACAGAAAGAAGCACTGCAACCGACTTGTCTTCCATGTGGCACGCCCAATACAACTGGCGTCAATGATGATTGACAAGACATCTGAAGTGAAATCGATTCAGTTCCACTCAAGTTCTCTTCAGGTCGCTAATTAGCCATCAACAGCGATAGCTCCCATTTGCAAGCTAATTCGGTTGCAACGCCTCGTTCCGAAATTAAACTGGTAGTTTTTCGGTTTCATTATATACAGCTCAATTATGTCATTTTTTCTGACACCAATCTTCAAATACTTATGACGGTGTTCCGCGCAGAATATAATCAGTACTTCATTATAACGTTCACCCTGCTCAGCATTCGTTTTACAGTTCTATATCACAATATCGGTAGGCCGTCACTTAACTCGAAGCCTCTAAATGCCTTAGCATGGCCGAGGGTGGGTGTTTGAAGCTCCAAGTTGAGTACAGCATTGAACGCCTCTCAGAATGATTCTAAATGATCGTGTGCCAAATAACTCCCAATGAGGAGGTCTTGCTCATTATCTCGTGGCGAAGGTGCTCAAATCACACATCAGGTGTTGCTGTTTGTTAATGTTCTCAGCCGTCTTTGGGGCCTCCAGCCTCGGCCTCCGGTAATCATCCATCTGATTATGACCACCTATGTTTTTTGTACCAAACAAACCGTATCTTTTCAATGAGACTGTCGAAAAAGTTTGAAGTGAGTGGACTCGGGTATTGGCATAACAAAACCATGAAATTCAAATTGATTTCCCGTTCCATATTTTCACCATGTTCAGTTCAGATATAGCATCGCGACATGTGATATGGAACACCCTAAGACAGAAGCAACGCGCAAAGCGGACGACACCGCAGCAGCAGTGGTAGTATTTAGGGCTACACTGGCGTACGATGATAGGCGGCTGACAGGGCCATTACTGTGGCTTCCATAACCACCGTGAGCAGCACCATAGTGTGCACATGATCGAAGTAATAGATACTGTCGATCTGAAAGGCAAAATACGACCTCAGAAACAGAGGCCACGAGCAACGTGGATTAATCAAAGATCGTTGACCGTTCCCACTCACGACCGTGGATATAGATCATAGTTTGCTATGAGCCCACTTCCGTTTACCCTTCGCCTGGCATGGCAACAACGCTGGAGCTATCTATACCGTACAAACGCTTCTAGAAGCTAATCGGAGAAGCATGATGATTCATGGTCGGAACAAACACAAGTAACAGACCAATTTATTCCCACGCTCTAATTCGCCCGGAATTCTAGCCCATGTATGTCTTTTTACGTCCGGAAAGAGAACCGCGATATGAATGGTAAACAACATAATCATGAATAAGCGAAGGGGTTTGTGAGGAAAATTCAAGTAAGACCTGGTCTACTGACGTCGATTCTGAAAGGCAAAAAACCGCAAGCGGCAGCACAAAAAGTGATATACCACAGCTGACCAAAATTGCCATTATCACTTGGTAAGAAACTAGTCACAGATTTTGAACTATCACAAAGACGGAGATGTTTGTGTTAGCTCCTCTGAACCTCTTTAAGCTGTCAACTGTCCACCGGACTCAAGATCCCTTTGCGGCGATCGCACTACAGGGAGTGGACCTACACAGGGAAAAAAGGTAAGAACGCAGTGTAACTGCACAAAACGTACTTTTCAACTATTCTGATTCGACAGAAAATAAAAAACACGATCGCCACTGTTCATGGTTCACCGCCATATCCTCCAGCGTTTCCAGCCAGCTAACTGGCGGGTCTTTTAGACCACAATCACGGAAACGCAGGACACCTATTTCACACTTTTTCATTTCGCGCTGCCACATTATCTGTTTATCTCCATGTGGCTTCTTCCACTCAGTGGAACGAACGCAAAATAGAGCATGCTATGGTAGACAAGTGTTCGCCATACGCAACGCAACCAAACCAACAAAGTCTAGTAAGCTAGGCACGTTGTGATAAAATATTCCCACATCCTAGAGACCTTCTAAAGCATATTTCACCATCTTGTCCATGACGAATGGAGAGATGGGACACCCTTGTCGAACGCCACTAGTCGTTCCGAATGAACTTCATGGTGCACCGTACACTCACGCGACCACAGGTATGCATGTGCAATGCCCGCAATAGATTCACGTACTTTGCTGACATATCCTTCCGATGGAGAGCACTGAATAGTGCTGTCCGGTGCATTAAATCAAACGCACCTATCAATTCGAGAAGGACTACCATCGCCGGGCGGCTATGTGTGGCGCGTTTCCAGCAACTACCGAGGAGTGAATACCTGGACGAAATCCGGCCTGCTGTTCGCGGGTTTTGCTGTTGCGAATTGCTGTCAAATGACGCAGTATTATCGAAGCTAACACCTCAGTAACTATCGGAATTAAACTAATCCCACAATGATTGCTACAGTCACTCCGTGTGCCCTTCTTGAAAATCAGTGACTCATCCCACGACTGCGGAATACGCTCCTTGTTCAAAATATCACAAAGCAAAGAGGTAATTGATTTCATCAGATATTCTCCACCCAGTTTGAAAGGAACTGGAGGAAGGTCATCGGGACCAGCTACTTTTCCACTCTCCAGAAGTCGAATATTCGATCGCACTTCCAATTCCGTTGAGAGGTGAACAGACAGCTCCCAAGGATTCAGCTACAGGAATTGGTCAAAATACACTACCGTGTGGCCAGCTAAACTGATCTTTGAAGTGCTCTGCCCAACGGTCCAGTCTTTCCTGTCAACCATGGATGACCTCTCCAGTCCTATCGCACATGACTTCACTAACCAAAGTTCGCCACACACTGCTGTTACGTATAACCTTAAACAGTCTTAACCTGAAGAGTACCCTACTTCCATTACTTCGGCTACCTAAACTCACCAATTCTCACGGTCATTTTGAAGAACTGTCAATGCATCTTATTCACTTCCTTGCAGTTAAGTAGCTGGCGTTTTTGCTTCATTAGACCCAGCGACCCTTGCGAGATCCGGTGTCTTTGAAGAACGCTAGATTTAGGACCACAGGCGAAATCTGCTACCAAATGCATCGCCTGTTTGGTTTGATCCCACTGCTCGTCTACATTGCTGCTCGTCGTAGTTCTTAGTTCTCGGATAGTTTCTGCACTAAAACTATCGCACGGAGTGACTGCAGCAATCATCGTGAGATTAGTTTAATTCCGATAGTTACTAAGGTGTTAGCTTCGATAATGCTGAGCCGTTTGACACCGATTCGCGAGAGTAATATCCGCAAACAACAGGCCGGATTTCGGCCAGGTCGAGGTTGCATCGACCAAATATTCACTCTTCGACAGATACTCGAAACGCGCCACACGCACCGCCGCCCTACGATCGTAGTCTTCCTCGACTTGAAAGGTGCTTTCGACTCCGTGGATCGACCAGCACTACTCAGTGCTCTCCACCGGAAGGGTATGTTAACGAATTTTGTGAACCTGTGAACCTGTTGCGAGCATTGTACTCGCATACCTATGGTCGCGTGAGGGTATACGGTGAACTGTCACGCTCATTCGAAACGACTAGTGGCGTTCGACAAGGGTATCCCATCTCTCCATTCTTGTTCAACTTCGT
>LUCM01011614.1:0-23822 GCA_008360955.1 Fasciolopsis buskii | reverse complement strand
AAAACCTTTGGTTCTAACAAGAACCTGACGGCAAAACAGCGAGGCATAGCTGAGTGAACCCTATCTACTTGGATCAATTATTCTGCCACTTGTTTTCCGACTGAGCTGCTAACTCAGATCAACCCCGACGTGGGGGCCCAGGAAACTACTTTGTCAAGCCTCTATCCGTTGACCTTCCAAGCATGATTGGATCTTTCGCCTGAGATAAGTCAACCTGTATAGCTCGTTGGGCCATGGAGGCACGCGAGCCGTCACACCATGTAAAGGTGCAGTCTCGTTGTGACAGGATTTCAAAATGATTTGGCTAAGTCGCTGTTTGCTTAAATGTGCGATAGAACGTTAGGAAGAGGACTTTCTTCCAAAATGTTCGACGAAACAGATTTCCATTAGAAAATTACGGCATAAAGGTTAGGAGATGCAGTTTTCAGTTTGTACTTCAGCTTTGACGGATCCTCCTGTAAAAATGAGAAGAATCCAGCATTAGCCACTGCCGAGCTGCATATTGGGGTGCCCTACAGGCTTAGCTCGATAATTGCCTTTCAGACATTCCCGCGACCGGACAGTCTGACCCTACCATCGACGACGTAAACAATGGCCAGCGGACATCTGCGTCCATTTCGTACCCCAGCATGATCCAGCTCCAGTTCCAATTAGATAACCGGACTATACGTCGAGATGCCTGATCGTTCAGGTTCTTGGACCGAGAGCTCCTTGAATCATACGGTGCTTGGACAACAGGAGGGTGGAAGTCCTCTTCCTAAGTGACCCCAATTCTCATTTCTACCGCCTCCAAGAGGGGAAATTAATGGCATGCTATCCTCTCGACCATATTTTGAGCCCTAAAATTCACGCGCTGTCCTCGCCAAAAACAACTAGCCATGCATTGCCTAGTCTCCCTTTGAAGTTACGCACTTATCCCACCTCGACCACTACCTCCGACAGTCTCTTCCAGCCATTCACCACTCTTGTGGCAAACGATTTGCCTCTCAAACCGGTCCTTGCATGCTCTCGCACAATTATTTGCCTGCTGCCTTTTAGTGTTTCGCTCCTCTTTATCCAGACTAGGTCTGCAGTGTGACCCTGCATCTCGGCCAGGTCCTAAACGATCTTGAAGGCCTGTGCTAAGCTGCCTCTTTCCCTACTTCTTTCCAGAGAGTACAAGCCAAGCGCCTTAAGCTTCTGCTCATGTCCTATGTGTCTCTTGTTTCCAAAACACCGTGCAAAACGCTAACTTGTTCCAGTATTTTTCTGCCTCTTACCATACACGGTCACCAGTCCTAGACATAGTATGACAAGTGTGGTCGGAAAAATGCCCTGAACAGCGGCAGAAGAGCATCGGGCCCCTTAGATCCTGCAGTCCCCTCAAGCTGGCATAAGACACGCGATGCCATCTTGACCGCCCTCCGTTCTGGCAGTCTGGGTTTGATGTCCGCATTCACTACTATCCCGGGGTCCCTTGCTTGCCGTGGTTGTTCCATTGGGAGCTGGTGCCAGCGCCATTAGCTTCTATTTCCATGGGCCACTGGCACTTGCTCCAGTTCAACAGAAGGTCCTATCTTACCGACCACTTGTAAACTTTATCCAGATTTCTCTGGATAACTCCACTGTTTGCTTTCTCTAATAGTTTGATTTCGTCAGCAGACATGAGGCACGGATGTTCCAAACGACTGGTTATGTCGCTGTCATATATCAGGAACAGCAGTGGCCCTAGGACGGACCCCTGTGGCACCTACTGTAAGAAAATCCTCCCTCTGGTGGACAACCGCTACTCTCACCTGAAAGACCCACCTTTCAGACTTTGTGCTGTCCATTTGTTCACCCTATAATCCACCACGAAAGCCTTCAATTTCTAGTCAAGGAACCTGTGGTTCACGGAATCGAATGCCTTTTGAATGTCCAGATAACAGGGCTCTACTCTGTCCCCCCTATCCGTTACTTCGTCCAGGAAGCCTATCAAGTTGGCCAGGTGCGAAATTTTGTGCCAACAGCCATGCTGCTTCACCATCGTTAACTTGTTGACTTCCAGTTTATTGACTATGCTGTCGCGAAAAACCCTTTCAAGAATTTGCAGCACAATGGACGTCAGACTCGCTGGCCTATAGCCGACAGTTTTCCTTGTTCCCGCCTTTATGCGCCGTTATGACTATCAACTTTAGCCACTCCGTGGGAAGCCGCCCTTCGTCCAGCGCTGGATTAAAGAGCTCGATGTAACGTTTTACCAGAATCACCGCAAGCGGCTTTACTATCGCTGGGTGGGTCCTATCAGTCACTGCCGCTTTCGACCCGTCTATTTTTTCAGGCCGTCCCACAATTCTTCCTCTGTGATCACCCCGTCCGACATCTCCGCCACAAGTTTGACAGGACCTAGTGTTTGTCCCTGTGTCCCTTGATCCCGCCTGTAAGCTGCCTGATCACTTTCAACAGACAGTCTGCTTTCTTCTGACTGACGGTCAGTCTAATCCCCTGGTGGTTTTTCACACCACCTACGGCATTCCGCAAAGCAGCCTTAGACTGCATGTAATTGAGGTAGGCTTTGAGGTTCCCCTTAGAGGCCCCAGCGACCAGCCTCTCGTAGGCAGTTGGATGCTTCACATTATCTTTCTCTCCGCCATATACATTGGGTAATCTCGGTGGCCCTGTGTCCTTACACCTCATGAAAGCCCTGATTTTCCGCCTTCTGGCTCTCGTGAGCATACTCCGCCACGGTGGTAGCCTCCTTCGACTGACTCTATAAAGTGGTGCAACTAAGTTTGTTATTGCTAATAGCTTGCTTTTAATTGTCTCCGCTGATGGTCCACGTAGTTGCTACCTAAGTCTACTTTCCACCGAGTTTGGAGACCCAGGTCCAGCAGCCAGCTTTTATCCATTTCTGTGAAGTTCCTGTAATACTTATCGAGGATACCAGTGCATGCAGATTACGACGAGGTCACTCCTATCTATTGATTGTTCCGACCCAAGACATCCTATGAATTTCCGTGCTCTTGTTAGCATCAAGTGAAGGACTGAAGATACTTCCATCTAGCCGTTTGAACCGGCTCATTTACTTGTAAGAACTGCAGAATTTGATGATCAAAGGTGCATTCAGGGGCTGTCTCACAAACCCGGCAAGTCTCAGAGGCTTTAAAATCGCCCGTTATTGTAAGTTTGCCCGCGGACTCCGCAACCACACTGAAAACAGTTCTATGTCCTCCACTGGCGTCGACCCCGGGCTTTGGTGCACGCCTACAACAGATATTCTAGATCCGCCACTTGCGATTTTGACCTGCGGTGGCTGTATTTTTAGGGTATTTGGCTTATGTTCATCTTAAGCACTGTACTTTTCAGCCACTAGGGTCGGCGTCCCACCCCCTATTCCTGCATCCTTCCTATCTTTTCTAAAGTATGAGCGATTTCGCACCATAAAGCCATTATCCCCTCTCCCGGCTGCAACCAGGCCTCAGTGACAGTCACCACATCAACATCCAGATCCCTGGATTTTAGCTCAGGACACTTATTGCCCACACTTGCGGCATTTCTGTTGGGCACTCTTATTGCTCCCCTTCACCCTCCTTGCTGTTGAACGGACAGAGGTGTCGCATGCTCGGAACTTACATCCGAGGCCCTAGTCTGTTTTTTCATGATAGTCGAGAATTCCACCCCCTGCACGCTCACATTACCTTAAATTCTGTTCTTCCGGCGTATGGCAGCCACGGGTGCCAGGTAAATCTCTTGTAGCCCAAAGTGCGCCCACCCGCTACGTTCACCTCCAGCCCTGCTGCACCTACTGTCATTCAGTTGCCCTCCCTCACCCCACTCTTGGATTTTCTGTTTGGGCCTTGTTGCTGCGCGGCAGTGAATCCTTGCGACCTCCACTTAACATCCTTAGCCCTGAGCTTACTTATGGCGGTGTCATTCAGCTTTATGGTAACCACACCTCTGGTGATCGCGTCTATTCTATCGTCTGATGCCAAGGGCCTGTCCCTGTACCGTGGATTAATGAAATCCACCGGCGTTTGCCGTGGCTCCCGACATCCCAGGGGGCTGGCTCCCTATCATCTTCCCAGGCTAGGTAGAGTCAGGCTAGCTACATGTTTTGGTATTTCCACCGTTCGAAGCAGATTTACTAAGTGGTACCTTATCGCCCTTTCCCTCTGCTTTCTCTCCTTCATAAACGGCTCCGACGTCCCATGGGCGACGTCACTGCGATTCCTAATCAGTGTGATGTTGCTTGATTTTCGCTTCCCGATCATCTGCTGCAGGGCTTGCCCCACATCCCACAGCCTTTCGCTTATTTCGAAGTATCTCCTGTCCGAGCCTGTTGCTATTTCCACTTTTGGGGTTTTTGTGGTTTTGTTCCCGCTTGACCTCGTCATAAGCCTCTTTTTCGGCCAATGTTTTACTCATGGTTTGCTTGTAGCCCTTGCCTCCGTTTCGCTCGCAGATAATACTTCTTTTTAACGCCATCCAGACGCAAGCACTCCCAGGTGACTTTTGATTTTGACGATATCTGCTCAGCAGAATATATGCAGGTAGGCTGTTCCGTTAATGCCGATGCCCAAACCCATTGTAACAGTTAGATTGGTCGACAATTCTATTCATTTTTCTTTGGGTTCTTCTCTCGATGCTGAAATCTTCCCCACGGTGTTTATAATGACACTGATTTTGAGCACTAATTTCGGATCGATGTATCACCATTCGTTGTCTCGTAAGTGTACTGTTTAGTTGAGTTAATTTTACGAACATTTACCGCAGCTTTGGGTCACTTGACTCGGGAGAGGGCTTGCTTCGTCACAGTCCGCTTTCGTTTTACCCCTCACGTTGGTCGCTGGGTTTTGGCTGAAATCTCAGGCAAGTATACTCGGACCTAATCAAGCTTTCAGAACCTCTTGCATTTGATTGAACCACGGGACAGGTATTTTCTCCCCAGTGGTATATTTTGCACAAGAATGGATTAGTAAAATTTCACCGGAAGCACAGGACTGGTTTTCGTGGTTATTGTCTCCCATCGCATATGCGTAACAAATGCTCTGCTGTGAAAAACTCCCCATGCTAGTGCGCTTCTTCCTCGGTTGCTCTATAGAATAACATTTGAATGGTTAGGAGCGTGGATGAACAGCAAATTCATTTAAATTGATATGGTGTTTCATGGGAGCATTTTCGTTGGTCAGGCAAGGCTAAACTTCGAAAGAGGTGCGTTAGGCCATAAAGTGTTTGTTTTTCATTTCGGTGGAACATTTCGCATACGGATGGATGTACAAAATCCATTAACGCTCCTAACAATTAAAGTATGATTCCAGTGAGAAAATAAGAAAGGAAAGCACTAGTATCGGGATGGGTGAACAGAGGAAAACCGGGCACGTAATAACCACAAAACCGGTCGTATGCATCCGGGGGAATTACGTTCCTTATGCAAAATATACTGCTGAGAAGAACACCCAATACTTTCGAGCTTAATGTTTCCCTTCTGAACGTTGGCCTTGCCTGACCGATGATATTGCAAACACGAATCACCATGTGATGCTTAAATGAACTTGCCATGCATTCACTGACCTAACCAGTCAGATAAAATTTTGATGAGTCACGGGGCATTTATTTTCCATTTATTCTCTTTCATGGAGTATTCATTTTTACGCAGATGGTCGCCCTATTTTCGACTGCCTTTTGGCCGGATAAGGACTGAGGCTCACTGTCAAAGGTATGGTTGTTGTGTTCATAATTTCAAACTCAGATAATACTCTGGAATTTGTGGAACAACGTTGTAATTTCTTGGGCTCCGCATCAGCTTTGGTACGCGTTGCTTTGTGATTTCCAAGTGCTATTCATAAGGTGGAAAGCATACCTTTGGCTTAATCTCACTATGAATCGCCGATCGACCTCGCTCGGACCAAGACCGAAATGTTTGGCCTTTATATTGCAGCTTTGGTGAGATTCATTTGTAAAGGTCACTTGACTCGTGGCCTAATTTTGATCTTTACTGCTGACGTCCGTTATTCTGTGTCCCGCTTTCGTCATTGTTTTAATAAATGGACCATTGAATTTCCCTAACTTTATACGAACACGTTTTACTTGTGTTATAGAATATTTTGGGATCAGCAATTTCATTGCGAAAGTTTTGTCGCAACAATAACAAAATTTGCTTGAAATTGCTGTTAAAAAAATATTTTTACCACCGATTTTGTACTTAACTTTTGGCCATCGTGAAACTTAGTTATTTCCTCCTTCCTAATTACTTGACATGCATTACTCTAAGGCACCTGGATGAAATCCTTTTAAGGATGAAATCAGCTTGTTTTCGACTATTATTTAGATGCGGGATTTTTAATCATTAGGTGCCCAATTGCAGGACATGTCCGTTGGATTCATCTTTAAGAAGGTTTCCCAGACATCATTGCATAAGCTGTTTTCCTCTGGTATGTTATTTTGAGCTTCTGCTTTTCTCCTAATGTCCATGTAATGAATGCACTTTTTTTAACACCCCACTTTCCAGGAATTCTACTACAAAATCAACGGTGATAAATGAGTTGAAGAATAGCTCCCCGTCGTGTTTATAAACATGAGAATAGCAGAACAACCACGTGGAGACGACGAATTGAAAATCTGAGTGTTGCCGGCGCTAAAAACCATCACAACTTTCAGACTATGATAATCGGTCAGAGATCTATGCGGTGCGTTCTAACGCTTCTAGTTTTTTTCACTAAACAGACAGTAATACAGTTTCGCGTGATCATGAATTAACAACAAAACTTTGATGGAAGCAACTGTTATATGCTGACGAGGAGCCGGATATATGAGATTTCACTACATGGGTGCATTGTAGTAACAGGGAAATAGAGGAACAAACGTTATGTTGCCATATCATCTAAGGGCACACATGATTCCTGGTCGAATTATCCAGCGCACAACACCAGTAAATTAGCTATTCTGGATAGTGACTTGGTGTAATTTTAGCTTTAAACACATCTCTGGTCCACAAAGAAGGCGGTAATATAAGCGTCATTTATACTGATAATAACACGTTCGCTGTAAGCACGCTTAATACTTTTTATAAGTGCTTCAGATCCGATTACCACGGACATATCTTGATACCAGTTTCCATCCTCCAGTTGAAACTTGAGCCTGCGATACACATCTCTGGCGTGTATAAACATTTTGTTCGTCACTAAACGTCGTTTTTTCCTTTTTGGTGACTTTTTCTTCAACCCTGCACCAAGCTCTTCCTTGCAACTTGTACTACTCATGCAGCATTTGGTATTCCAACCAAGCATGCCTCTCGAAGTATCTGAGAGAGATACAGCCACTACAAAATTTCTGTAATGTTTCTGCCTTAAGTGCACTGCAGACGCACCCATTAGTTGAGGCTAAGAGAACAAATCTAAATGTGTACAGACAAAACCACCAAGAACTACTCATCGACCCAAAAACTGTTAGGATAATTACAGCAGACAGTGAAGAAAGCTCTGAGTAGATTCAAGTTCATTCATTATGAGCTGGATGAGTGTGCACTGCATGCACACTTGAGGACACACAACGATTAAACTAAAATCCACCTGCCCGTTGGTGGCATCAATTTGTTCCGCGGCTCAGCATAAAGGTCATGGTCCATTCTGAATTGCATACTGTGACCACGTTCACATGCCTTCATCGCGGAACCTTACCGTGCAATGAATGAGCAGCCCGGAGCAGTAAACTCCTTTGCTGAATCCATCCATGAACTAGACAAACCTCTGACTAGCGACACTTTCCTTCGGAGAACAAGGAAACTATGCACATTAACTCTTTAGCTTCATTGCAGGTGCTCAAAAGAGAACCATGAGTGGACAAATTAATCGTTATAGCGGGTACTATAGTTCTCCACGAAGTACCGTCAGAGATTGCAACATAGGCGGGCATCCAGTTTTCTCAATGAACTCCGCCCGGCCAAAAATGTATTATCACACACAGGGGAACCTCCCTTCGAGAAATCTCCCGGGTCGGAGCTTTCCCCACTGGTTACATGCATGTAAAATTTCTAGGTATAATGAAAATGCTGCCGATGATCTGTCGAAAGGACAGTGGACAAAGAAAAACCGCGCTTTCCGCACGTTTGCTGTTTCAAACCAACAAACACATCTCGGCCATTTGAAAACGATTTGGATGCGAATTTACAAGCTTTTATGGGAACTTTGTTGAAAAGAAATATAGAAAGGCTCCCGATTACAGATAATGTAAGCTATGTATGTGGCCGGTGGTTCTGAAAAAACCTTATATACGAACTTTCCGCAACTGACAGTTTCCGTGTACATTTTGTGCAGCGATAAACAGCGACTGCATTGTTTGAATTATGTCAGTAGAAGTCCCAGTTGGTTGTGCAGAAAATTGCTGAACTGCACAGTGAAGAACAAGCGGTCTTCAGAATTAACTCTTTGGTGCGCATTCGCCGGGATTTATCAGTACACGGATAGCTGGACATTTTCTCGGGATTCTAACATGAAGCGTATTTGGAACGAATCATGAGGTGCCTCAAGAGTAGAAACATAATGACTAAAAGAATGTTTCGTCAGCCACTAAAATGCAACCCTAGGGCAAGCACGCACACCCAGGTCCAATAATAGGATGATAGTTTGACACGTCCGGTTGGCAGACGTGATCTAAAGGGAATGGTTTTTCGGCTGAATCAAACAGTATTTTCCAAGTAGTATCCAAACGATGCAGGGCTCATTGGCCCGTCGCTGGCCGTTGGCGCTGACATGTCTGAGACTTCATTGTTTTATCGTGCGTTTGAACCGACTGATATTTTTTTCGGTCAATGCATTTTGTCGTCCCACATGAAAATCTTCAAATTTCAATGTCTGTGGGAGAAAATTGAAGGATGATTTGCGGAGGAAATACGGCTACTGTTTTACCTTGATTACAAGACATGTATCACCATTATGGTAATTTGGTTTGTGCCATGAACTGGTAATTTCGTTTTTGATGAGCTCCGCTGTTGGGCTTTTAGGTGTCCAAACGGTGGCTGTCGCTAACCAATATTGGCTTCCTGAGGTGCCTTGCGTGCCAGCGACAATCACGCGATGCATTAAACGTTTGGTCAAGGAAAGCCATCATTCATCAACAAGCGTGAATATGCATGTGGCTGGACAATACAAAACACTTGGTGTGAGTATATAACTACCAAACCAAAAAACTAATTTAAACAATTACGAGAGATCTACGCAGGCAGAGCTGCTGCCCGGAGCCTTTAATGAATTACTTTTTTCCAATGCAACTACCCTAGAGGACCTGGGAAAACAATAACCTGAAGAATTTTGCCCATCTCTCATTTTCTCCCGGAAGACCTGGAGGGTTTTATGACTACCAGTCGGACGAGAACGCCCTAGCAAAACTCGTCAAGCAAATGGCTATGTTTCTAGTACCATATGAGTTATAAGGCATGCTATCTTATGTATACCAGTTACCATTGAATACGTCGGATATAAGTACAAAAACGATAAGCTTACTTGGGTGATCCAGTTCCCCACTGGTGACTGTTCATCAACCGTCCGTCATACTGTGACTTTGGGGAGCCCATCGCTTCCACTCTATTGTTATGCCCGTCAAATCAACAGGTGCCGTCCCTTGCTGGTCCAGGTATCTTCAAAGAAAATGGTAACACTGAAAGCGAATCAGGCGGCAGCAAGGCTGCACCAAAGTCGACCACAAAAATGTCAGTTGAAATCTGAAAAGACAGGCTTTGGGGTAATCGTTTGTTTTTTGTTTGCCTATATGTCGTTATTAGGCGACACAGATACCACTGAAGGAAGAAGTGCAGGAAATAGAGAAAGGATTCTCCACCTTGAAAAAATAATCATAGGTTCGCGACCGCAGTCAAACCAGTGGGCTCTGCCGGTGGACCTTCATTCCTTCATTCACCGATTCTGACGAAAGTTGCAAGCCCCACATATTGCGGGCTTGTATTAGGTCACGTTTTAGGGCAAAATTGCTGCAAACGTGCGAGAATCAATATTCGGTAGTTGAACTAAGGATGCTCTTTATCAGGTAATTGAAACGTCACTTCTTGTGAAGCCGAACATGAGCAAAGCCCGTGGGAAAATGGCTTTGCCTGGTATTAAGTTTTGTGCGTCATTAATTGACTAGTTGGAATTTGTGTTGCCTCCATGTTGCAAATGTTGCAGGCGTTTTTAATTGTCTAGTAGACATACCATAAACATTCCTAGAAAAAATGAAACGGTCCGTGCAACCGCACGGATGATTCTCTCAAGACGACATGCGGAACTAATAAGCACTGTTGTTCAGTGTTGCATGACAGATATATGAGACCTATCGCGACCTTTTTATCTGGTAATGCTGACTCATGAATATATATATCGTGCGGCTTCTTTTCTGCAGATATATTTAACCTTCATTGCTGAGTCAGTAACGACATGGCAAATTGTTAATAGCATTTTAAATTTTATTTTCAGAATGACAAAAGTTTGTAGGAAAATTACTCAAGAACCTCTTGATAACAAAAGAAGCTGGAATCAAGCAAATCCTCCTTCAATGCAAAGATTAATTGGTCAATAAAACTTACATATACCACGAGTTTCTGCCTGCTCCTGTGGGTTCCATTTATGCACCTAATGCACCGCAAAACATGTAAGCGCATACCAGACCGTTACTGCATGCATTAAAACGCGGGATTTAAGCTCGTCTTAAGATCTCCAGCCAGTCGAATAGATTGGTTGCGTGCTGTGATTAAAAAGCCAAACTTGGCGGTAAATTCCGAAGTTGAACCAAAATGGATCATTTTTTGTTTCAAAATGACTCATTTGTGGGGTTTCTGGGTATTTTTGGGGTGCGTTTCGGAGAGTTTTGGAGGTGCTTTGCTATTTTGCTGGGTACTAGCTTGTATTTTGGATTAGGTGAGTTATTCACGATAATATACAAAAAAATAATTTTGCGGCAATGGCTTTTGTCAAAGTAACTTAGGCAACCTTTGTTGTAAGTTCAGTCACCAAATCTGAGGATTTAAGTTACGTTGAGAAATTTTGGATAATCCGGTCTTGAATTGTTTTAAACTCTGGTAGGACCTATCATAGTCTGGTAATCTATTCCACAAAGCAGAGTAAACAATTGTGAAGAAATTTGACCCAAAGGACACTTTGAAAGGCAGTATTCCAAGGGAAAACGGCAGAATCCCGATGTGGTATAGCACTCATTAGAGAATCGGATATGGTTTCCGGCCGCTTGTGCCTGTGACCTTAAGTGCCTGAAAAGGAATGTGAGGGTAAGATTGACATGACGTAACCAAAGGGGTAAAGGTGTGGTGGTTCACATCGTTCTCTGTAACCAAAGCCTGATGCTGAACCAAGAAGTTTCCTTGGGAATGCCCGTTGTACTTTTTCCATTGCAACATGATAAGCTCTGATCATGATCGAGGAAATTATCGAGTAGTACACCGACTGCGGTCTACAATGTGATTTTTATGGCATCAGCCTGCATCTTAGGGTGCCGAATGTTCTAACGATAAGGCCACTAGTCCAATTTGCGTTTGCGATTTGGTAAATGGCTTGCCCCTGGAAGTTGAATAAGGAGGATTATCGCAAAGCTAGATCTTTTTACACTGGATTGGGTAATATTGACAGAACATTTGCAAAATGCCTACCTGGGGGAACGTGACAATTTTAGGAAAGAAGAGCTATTTTCGTGACAAATAATTGCATTGCCCTTTATCCACATCACTCGTCTGGTGAGTTTAAATCCTTCAAGATACACGGCGCATCCAAAAGCGTGATTTAGGTATGGAGGAAAAAGACCAGTCAGTGTAGATTAGACATGGCTACCCCGAAAATAACATGTCAGATTCAACATAGTGCTCAGTATTTAGATAAGCCAAAACTGTCAATTACAGGAATAGAATTGTTTTGGAGAACAACATCAGATGTCACGACACGACCAAGTGTTGAGAATTTAACCAGTTTATAAAATGTCCATGGAGATTAATCTGAGGCATAGACGTTAATGAAAATGGTGGATAGAAAATGACAAACCTGTCCAAAACAACTGAAGGGAATGAAGAGAATGACAGGAGTCCCGTCGAATTACCATTTACATGGAAGTAAGGGGTCATGCATTCTACGGTGGGTTCTGCAGCCGAGAGAATAGGCACACCTATTTGGAAGAGTAGAACTTAGCAGAAAAGTGCATGATCATTGTAAACCATCGCTTAAGGACCTGGAGATAAAGAAATTTGCCAAAATATAAGTAGGAAATTGATGAATTGAGCGCAACACTGGCAGGCTAGTGTGAAATGAAGATGGATCTATTATCTTCCTTCTATGTCTTCGAGTTTCTGGTAATCAGAAGAGGAGTGGCCCTTGTAGGTATTTGGGCAGAACGTCTGGAATCATAGTAACACTTGCAAGACAGGGTTCATACGTGGGTGTATTCATAAATATTCACCCTTAATGCGATGATGGCGTCTGCTACTGTCAGGCAAATCTGATTTATCTGCTTGCTGCAGTTTGGCATCGAAAACCACATTAAGCGGCCTTTGGATCCTAACAGGCTTTTAGTGGGGATGGGTATTGTGTGATATCCGTTGTCTTCACGTAGATCTCGTATTTCGTTTGCTTACCCTTAGCCGTTGTAACAGCTTGTACTGCACCCTCACTCGGCTATGCACAATTGCAATACTGACAAGCCAGACACCCTTCCGGCACGACGAAAAGACAGTAGGGGCCATAGGAGGTTTTGGTATATTTGACAGCAGCGTGTGAGTGGAGTGTGCGTCAGCAAGGTGCAAATGATGACCGCGCTGGGCGGATGACGTTCGGTCAAATAAGTAAACCGGGGGAACAGAACCACATGCCGCCCCAAGTTGTCATTGGTGAACCATGCGTGCTAACGTCATCGTTTCGTTTCACACAAGCATGTTCTTCAAATAGCTCACTGGATTTATTCCGGATCCGGTGTTAGTTCGGGAAAATTCAGGTAAAACTATGTTGAAGTCCGAAGATATTGACCACCGCATACGGGGAATGTCAAGAAATGCTACCAGTACATGTCTAGTATCAATTAGGCAAAACATGAGCAACGGATGTACATCACTCTTTTCAGGATCTATCGTTTCCTTTTTGCCCTTTTCCAGTTTACAATAGCTTGACCGATTGGACCGGTGACTGTGCGCCACCTGTTTTATAATCTACAAATGTCTTCGACTTTTCTGATGCGCCAATGACCGATGGCCGTTCAGCTTAGCGGACGAATTCGGTGAGTGTTCGCTACGTGTGAAAGACAGCGACAGGTGCCCCTGACACCGTAATGATGTTGCGAATGGGTGGCCTGAAACTGTATGAGGATAACAGAATCAAAGTGGAAGATTGGGAAGGGGTCATAAAAATGCGTTTATAATTGAAAGTCAATAATGAAAAGCACGTTACATGGAATTTTAATTACGAGAATTTTAATTTGATTTTCGGAGCATTCCCTATTGAACAGAGTAGAAATAAAACGAAATACATCTGCTTGGAGTTTGGTAGTGTTTACAAGGATGTGGATAACTTATTGCATGGTAACTCTTTGGCGGATTATGCCACCTAAATACGCACCCTTTAACCATTCTAACACTTACCTAGTTATCCTGCACTCCTAGCCACGGTCACGAGAGTTGGCGAACCGTTGCTTAATATCTCCCTGGATTTTCACTGTCGATAATGCTTGAAAAGCTTACGTAGACCGGACCACATGTTTTTGGTGGTTGATATAGGACATGGGGTAATCTTGACTGTAACCATTGGTGTCAACCCGTAGTTAACGGTAGATGTTTTCTCGAGTGAACCCACCAAATTTTATCTTACCGCCAGGTTCTCCCTGAAAGGGGAAGAAAGTTTCTGTCGGATAGTCGTACCCACGTTGCCAAAGTCTCAGCAATGGCTTAAATAGAACCCGCAAGAAATCTACGATACATACTGTCACGATGTGGTTGTTCCTGATGGTAAGGTCGTTTTCCGTGCTCGTGAAACTTCATGAATTGTTCGAGCACATGGTTTTGTATTGCTTTGTCATGGTACTAGAACGATGAAACATATTTAGTTCAATGCTAATAGACTCTACCGTAGCTCTCACGTCGTCCTTAACTGAAAGCATGTGTTTGGAAACAACTAGCCTCTTCATATTTTGGCATCAACGTGTGCAGGACCGCTGTCAATAAAACTAAAGGGTGGTCAAGACAATGATAAACTTTCCCTAGTTTTAACTTGCTTTAATGGAGTCACTTAATCTCCCTACTGTCAGCACGACTTGTTTAGGGTACTAAAGTAGGCGGAAAGGTGGCTGCATCCTCCTTAAAAGTACCGCAATCTCACCCAGGAGACATAATAATAATGCATATTTCTCGACTTGCGAGAAACATGCACGAGGCAAGGTAAAATGTTTGCGGGGATTATGCACCGGAAATGTGAATAATAAAAATCAAAAAGGATAAGAGGATGGGAGAAACCGTGAGTTATTGCTGAAGCACGCTGGACAGTGAAATGAGGTGTTGCAAAGAAATAAGGAAATTACAAGTACTCCCGTGAAAAGCGCAAAATAGAAACCTATTTTTTCAAGATCAAATTGAGTTTCATGGGACTTTTTGCAACCAGCGGACTACGAGTTATTTCGTGGTTAAGTGCACCAAATGTTCACCTTGCTGAGCGAAGCATGGCCGAAGCTCAAGAAGAATGTCGAAATATGGCCGGAGTCCCCAAACGTCAAGAGCGTTAAGTAATGGTCGCAAAGTTGACCTGATGAGATGGGAAGCAGTTTTAATACGGTAGTTGGATGGAAGTAGTGAAACCAGGCGGATTGCCATGCAAAGTGGATAAGACAGTCCCATTTGACAACAACAAAGGGCCGATAAAATACCGAACTTAGAGAAAAACTGTGAAGATTGTCTCAAAATATTCGGAGGATATTTTATGAGGCTTTGTATATGGAACTCCTAGGACTGCTGCGGCTGGCGGTAAGGCGTACTGGCAGGTGCGTCAGATAAGTGAAATTTTGTGTAAGAACATTCCTTGAATACCCTAGCCAAGAATGTTCTGTATGCTGTCATTTTTGTTGTCGCATCTTTTGATGTTAGTCAGCAATACGGTTGAGGATTATGAGGTGCCCAAGCCGTTCCGGAGACAGTAGTAATCGCAGTTTTGCCTAATCGCAGATAAGCGAGTTGGGATATCCATTGCGATAATACCCGTAGTTTCAATTGACCGGGCCAGAACTCGAGCGCCAGTCGTAGCTAGCAGGTTCCTAGAAGGAGCGATAGGATTGCAGATTTGGAATTGCCATTACGAGCAAGGAACGGTAAAAGCGCGTCTGCTTCGGGTGCGGAATCTGAAACACAAAATAGGAAATAGTCTAACCTGGTGCCAGCTCAGTGTTATGGTGATTTTTGAACCATAGATAACAGACCTGCGACGTAGTGCTTCTAGTACACAAAGTTTGGTAACTAGAACTGAGCTATGATAGCAGTTTCAGGGGCAGTCGTAGGTTTAGGGCTGCTAAGAACCGCCCATTCGGCCCCGCCAACCCAGCAGAGAGGATGAGATGGCATGAGAGGCAAGGAGTACACAGGCCGAAGTTGTTTGAAATAACGGAATATGATGAAAGCACTGATCCATCAAGTAGTGCGTTGACATTTTCGTTAGCCCACTTTGGGAGATGCTGAATGGTTAATCACCCAAGCCACTGGTAAGGAGGGTACATACAGTGCAGGGGAGGTCAAAGAATGCATAAGCGTGGGCATGCATAAACGGGGAAACAGGAGGTGAAGCTGAATTCCATGAATCCCGGGTGCTCAGCGCAGTGACGACTCGGTCATGAGCTAAAATTCTAAGTCATGTGCCTAAGCCCCATCTAGTCTAACGCTGACTTGTGTCAGGTTAATTAAGAGCGAGACATTATTAACTTTGCCAGCCGGGCTTTGAACGGGGCTAAATTTGGTCACAACCGCAGGGAGCTGGGGGTTTGTTCCACTGTTTAGAGTAAACACCTGTGAAGAATATTGCCCTGATCGATGGTTGAGATAGGCGTATTTTTAATGAGCAGTACCTATTACGAATTGGATATGAGGGGCTATGAGCGTCGTGTACGGCAAAGATTGAAAAGAAAAGCAAGGCTTCATTTGACGCGAAGAAGCTACAGTGGTAAAAGTTCAAGCAGCTAGAATCTGGCTCTGTAATGTAGATTAGATGTGGGACCCAGACGATTTCTAGGGAAACGCTCTCTGATTAGCGGCTAGTTTCCCCAGCCGTATTCGTCCATCAGTCCTCCAGAAATACACGCCAACAAAGATATCCTTACTGCGTCGGTCATCGCGCAGGATAATCAGGACCGCGCTGCCCATTGAATCGAGCTGGGTGGGTAGTGACAAGCATACTACTGCTCAGAGTTCTCTCTCTTTTATTCAACCTGTCGCTTCTGTCTCCAACCGAATCTGTTTGCCCCTTCTGCCTACCCACAGTGCCCACACTGATAACACGCCCGATACTCGCAACGGTTTATTGTCAAGTAGCGTAGTAGGTGGTTTTCAGTCTGTTAGCTCACATTTTCTCAAGCCTCATCAGCCTCTGCATCTGAATTCCTTCAATGTGTGCACTCTAATGCCGGCTGGCCAACAGGCGTGTTTGGCTCTGACAGTGGACTCACTTTCGATTGATGTCTGCTGTGTGAGTGAAACACGAATTCAGGATTCCAGTAGAGTAATTCAACCAACTTCACCTAACGTCTCGTCAAGATATTTTCTTCGCACTTCAGGAGGCGAAGCAGCTCAAGCTATGGGTCAACATGGTGTAGGAATAGGCTTGGGTGAGAAGGATGAAGCAGCCCTTCTAGACTGGATCCCAGTCAACAGTCGCTTGTGTGCCATGAGACTGCAGGGACCAGTCGGCTTCCGAATGGATAGTAGTGGTAAACACAGTTTGTTTGTCATCTCGACGTACGCTCCAACAGACTTCAGCACTGACACGGAGAATGACGAGTTCTACGATGACCTCGTCACCCTTGATCGGAAAAGAAACGCTCTGACACTGTAGTGGTAGCAGGTGACTTTAATGCACAAATTGGAAAATGTAGTGCATCGGAGTCCTGTTTAGACGTGGCGATGCGCGCTTGCCTGCCACAGCCGAACAGGAGCAACGGAGAAAGACTTCTCAATTCTGTGCAGAATAATTCATTTATTCTATCTTGTAAGAATTTCCGAACACAGTTCGCGTCGGCACTCTGCGACATTGGCGCTCTAGGGTACTTTGAGTCATATTGACCACTCACGCAGTTAGCTTTACCGCTGGCGTCTTCTATCCAGAACTGTAGATTCATATTGACCACCGTTACTCCGGCGGATCATGCGATGGTTTTAGTGCATTTTTCCTGCAAATCAACGGCCGTCGACGCGACCGCAAAAACCGATTGGGCCGTCAACGTCTGTGCATTCGGCTGTTCGCAATAGCTAGGGCAGAGCTCAATCCATGGCAGACAGCAAGGGCTGGACCGTTGGGCAAAGCACTTCACGGATCCAGTTTAGCTTGGCCACACGCTAAACGTATTCACGTCCAACATCTGCAGCTTGCGCGTAATCCGTAGAGCGTGTCACTTGAGTCCCCAACGGGAAGTGCGGCAGTGCAGTCGAATATTCGTCTCATAAAGAGGAAAAGAACCCCAATGGCCGCATAAGAGTTCCCTTTGACGAAATTAGTAACTGCACGAGTAACGCACGAACTACAAGCACCCTGGCACGATTTACATGATCGCATACTCACCACCGTTACGTCGAATCGCTACATGCGTAGCCTTAATACGATGTTGCTGCAGCTGAATGGCCATCGACGCAGGCCCCAAACCCGATTGGCTGTCGAACGTTCGTCTGATTCTTGATCTTTTGGTAAGCAGCTACTAACAGAAACTATCCGGGGGACTAAGAACTTCGACGAGCAGCAATGTAGACTATTAGTGGGATCGAACTAAGCGGAAGATGCATTTCGCAGCAGATTTCGCTTGCGGTCCAGATCTAACGTTCATCAAACACTGGATCTCTCAACTCGGCTAAGTCTAATGGAGCAAAACGCCAGCTGCCTAACTGTGAGGAAATGAATATAATGCGTTAAAGTTGCAGCGTCAGTTGACCATAAGCCTTAGGAATGACCGCGAAAACTGGTGGTTAAGGTAGCCGAAAGAGATGGAGAGTGGCGTCAAAATTTATGTTTGAAGCTCATACGCAACAGCGCGTTGGGCAGCGAACTTTCGCAGTTAGTTTGAAGTCGGTGTGCGATTAGGGACTGGAGAGCTGACTCATGGGTAGACAGGAAAGACTGGACCGTTGGGCAGAACGTATTCAAGGATCAGTTTAGCTGGCATACGTTATCGGGTATTCTAGTCCGGCGTCTGAACCCTAGCTGGAATCATCTGGAGGTGTACTTGATCCCTTCAAAGGAAGTTGGAGGTGCAACTCAATATTCGTGCAGTCTAGAAGAGGGGGAAACAGCTGCCGGTCCCGACGGACTTCCCTGAGTTCTTGTCAAATTGGGTGCAGAAGTGCTGATGTGAAATCCAAATATACTCCTTGACTTCGTGATATTTGCAACAGAGGAGCGTATCCCGCTTCGTGGGGTGAGGTCCTTGTAGTATGTCCACCTTTCAAGAAGGGTACACTGCAGTGACTGCAGCAATCCATCGTGGGATTAGTTCTAATTAGTCACTACAGGTGTTGGCTTCGTTAATGGCTGCGCCGTTTGACACCGATTCGCAGAGAGTAATATTCCGCACAACAACAGGCCGGATTCGGCAGTCGAGGTTGCATCGACCAAAATATTCACTCTTCGACAAGATACCTCGAACACGCGCCACACGCAACCGCCGCCCTACGATCGTAGTCTCTCGACTTGCAAGTGCTTTCGACTCATGGATCGACCGGCACTACTCTTTGCTCTTCCACGGAAGGGACTGCCAAGGCAAAGTTTATGAACCTGTTGCTGAGCATTGTACTCGCATTACTATTTCGGTCGCGTTTAGGCTATACGGTTAACTGTCACGATTCATTCGAAACAACTAGGGGGGCGTTCGACAAGGGTTCTCATTCTCCATTCTTGTCAAGATTCGGTCATGGGACGAGGTGATGGAAGATGCTTTAAGAGGTCTCCGGGATGTATGAGTCGAACTGGGAAATGGAGGAAAGCTATGCGACCTAGATTACGCAGACGACGTCGTGTGCCTGTTCCAGTCTGCGGACCATGCACAACGAGCACTAGATAGACTGTCGAGATCGGTTGCTCGGTTCGGCATGTGCTTTGCACCTTCAAAGTGCAAAGTACTGTTACAGGACTGGACGACAGCAGCGCCGAACTTGATACTAAATGGAGAAGAACTAACGACTGTGGACCATTTCACCTATCTTGGTAGCTGCGTGTCCAACGATGGTAGCTCGGGATTGGAGGTAAGTATGCGTATATCCAAGGCTCGGGCAGCTTACGCTGGATTGAACCACTTGTGGCGTCGGCCTGATATTTCAATGAAGTTGAAAGGTCGTACGTACTTTGCTGCAGTGCGTTCAGTTCTGTTGTACGGTTGCGAGACGTGGAGTATGCGTGTGGGCGATGTTCGTCGGTTGGAGGTTTTCGACAACCGATGTTTACGTAGTATGGCTAGGATTGGATGGAGTGACCGGGTGAGTAATATCGAGGTTAGGAATCTGGTATTGGGTGCCACTTCTGAGAATAGCTTGTTTCAGCGTATGAAACCTAGTAGACTACGCTGGTTGGGTCACGTGTTGCGCATGACGAACACTCGTCTACCATACCGTGCCTTATTTTGTGTTCCTTCCAAGGAATTGAAGAAGCCATGTGGAGGCCAACAGATGACGTGGCAACGTGGGATGAGAAAATGTACAGCGAAGTTAGGTAAAGTAGGTGTCTCACGCCTTAGTGGTTGGGGTCCGAAAGACTTGTCGACTTGCTGGCTGGAGACACTGAGGGATATGGCAGTGAACCGTGGACAGTGGCGATCGTACTGTCATTTTCTATCGAATCAGAATGATTGAAAACACGTGCGTTTGTACAGTTAGACTGAGTTTTGTGTGTTGGTTGCAGCGGAATCTTATCTTTTCCAGCCTATGTAGCTCTACTTTCTGTTCCATTTGGATATTCACTCTTTTTGTATAAACGTGTAACTCTGGGGAAAGGCAGTGATCAGTGAGGCTTATGTTGCTTTTTAATGCTGAACGATGATGATGGTGATGCTTGCTACACATTCCCGCCTGCAATTTGATCGACTGTACGCATATGCGTCAAGATAATTAGGAAGAAATCGAGGTGGAGCCTAGCGTGGTAATCCTGCCATCTTGCGTGAGGGATGCTCCTGAGATCATTGTAGCGGTTCTTTTAGCCACGGCGTTTATTGGTGGACTTGCTCGTGGAAGTTTAAAGAGCAGAATTATTGGTACCCCAATCCTTAACTGTTTGGGATACAAGAATTGGCATGCCGTTTATGGAAAGGTAGCCCAGAGGAACATGGCATTTATGTTATTGGCGAACTTTTGTCAGCATAGAACTTCGTAAGCCACCTGGAGCATCAATTATCAACAGACTCTAGGTCTTCATTTATAACTGCATGGGTGGAGCTAGATGGATTAGCCTCAAAAGAGTGGACTATTTTAAAGTTATCGGCAAACAGGAATAGTTTGCCATGACGAATTACTTTGAATGCCTTCATAATACATAACAAGAATAGAAGAGAACCAAGGGCGTTACCCTAAATAACCCTACTAGAAACAGCAAAGGGCTGGAAAAACAACCGTTACTATTGATTACCTGAAAGCGATCGGAAAGGTAGGCTGATAGCCAAGATAAGAGTGAATTTCTTATCTCATAAGTCTTAGTTTTGTCCAGGAGTCGGGAGTGGGAAACGCGGTCAGACACTTTTGACACATCTGAAAATATTATGTGCAGCATTTGGAGTAACGAAGTTTACGAAGTCAAATGGACAGGTGAGGTAAGATGTGCCCCTGAGGGAGCCGTCTCGTACGGGGTTGATAAGGTTGGGTGTAGTAAAGAAGTTAACCGGCTGTAACTTAACAAGTTCTTCCGTAAGCCTGGTAGAATTGGAGTGTGGTTAATGCGGCAAAAATTTTCAGGTTCATGCACAGAACCCTTTTTGTGGTGTAAAACAATAATGGAGGTTTTCCAGTGTGACGGAAAAGTAGCGCCGGACATGGAGAGCGAGAACAGATTTAGAAGGAGCAGTGGAAGATCTGGATCAGCGGTGCGAAATAGCAGTAGTGCGATGTCGTCAGGGCTCGGCCTATGGGCTGGCCTGACATATTTCACCGCTGTCACGACGCCAGCAACGTCAAACGAAATGGAGTTCAAATGACCGGAGTTTGCATGGGGTGAATTCCAGAACGCTGCCGATTGTCATTGATGAGAGTAGAAGAGAAATATGTAATGAATGCTTCCACGATGTCTACAGGGGACTCTGTCCGTAAGCTGTTGAATGTGAAGCTCGGGATGGCTGAAGATTTAGGCTGCGAGAGAGCTTTGAAAATGTGCGAATTCATCCGAAGTGGGTTAGGCGGCCCTCCTAGTAGTTACCGCTTTTTGAACCGGAGTTAGGACCCAATAAGAAATTCTTGTTGCAAGCGGTTAGCTTGAGTTAGGAGCGGGAAGTCTCCCGTTAAACGTAAGATTTTCGAAAACTTGATCTCAATCTGACAAGGCTTGCTAGGCCTCATGGGTTCATGTTAAGTGATCGAATTGGATATTCGATTACTAGTAAAAAGAGTTTTGTGTAATCTTCTTCTTCTGCATTCTGCCGGTCGGGCGATAAAACGAAGCCGGACCAATCAAGGTTTCGCAAAGCATCAGGGATCTCGTCCCAACGCGTTGATTTATACGAAGAGACAGTATGGCGGGTACACATGAGTGAAGAAGGCTTGTTAGCGGTGAGGGAAGCCACTCGCGACCATCTTGTGGTCACTCCCTTGGAAGGGTTTTAGTATTAAAACCTTAACATTAGGAGTGCTATGCGCAAAAACTAGGACCAAGATTTTACGGAACCTTGTGTCAGTGGACACATGCTGAGTCCATCCTTCAGCGTGTTTTTCTAAAACACAGTCGAGTAGAGCAGGTGGAGCGGACAAAGAGGATCAACAAATTTTAGGGGCATTGAAGTCACCTGCAATTATCTTACGGCTGAGGGGAAACCAGAAAGCTAAAAGAAGGCTTGGGGGGCGAGAAATATCAGTACTACCCGAGTTTGGTGGTTGGTATACATATCTTGTGTGGATTGCGATCTCGCGTAGTTGCATATGGAGCCAATGGGTGTCAAGGATAGAAACAAGCAGTGGTTGATGAAGAACGGAAGTTGCGTGTGGCTGCTTTACGTAGGCTGAGCGGTCGCCTCTACGATTTGGTCTGCTGGTCTGATGGGAACTGCAACTTGCCAACAAAAAAGAAGAAGTGGAGCTGTGTTCTGTTAACCGAGTCTCTGTTATCAAGATAGTATCGTAAGAGTCTCTAGCTGCTGGCAGTCTTAGCTCCTTTTATGAGTCAGTGAGCGGCGGTTCAGGAGGAGTAAGAAAATTCACCGGAAGATTTAGGCCTACGTGATATCTAGGAGGTGCATTCTGTAGGGGTCAAGTAATTGTTGGATACCTTAGGGGTTCGGATGTGATGAGGGAGTAAGTTTAGTAGAGTCGAGCATACAGGCTGGAGAGGGCTGTCGGTGTTAAGGGAATTGTGGACTGGAAGGCAAGTTCGCAGAAGAAACATGGGAGTTAATGAGCTGGTTCTCAGAAGATGTCGGTATGAGGGATATGGTATCAGTGGGGGTAGGACAGTGTTAGGTGATCGACTGGTGACCTTATTAAGACCGCAGTGTCAATCTAGGGGGACGGTGGATGAGGGGATTAGTAAAATGCCAAAGGAAAAGCCAGTTAGCAGGTGCCCGCATGTATTTTTTGGAGTAGACGTTACTTTTGCAATTCTCAGGGTTGAGGAGGGCAGTGTATGGTATTTTGGGCAATTGAGGTAAGCGCTGGACAAGGGTGGGTTGAGAAAGGAGTCTCATGATAGTTTTTAGATCAAAGGGGGAAATGAAGTTATCTAGTTTTTCGGGTAGCCTGGGGGAAGCCATAGCTAAATCGTGCAAAGCTATGCGGATGCCGTTAGTTGGGTTGAATATTTGAAGGTACAGGTGTGGTAAAGGGGCATTGGAGCGGCGGGAATGCATCTAACTAAAGCTGACTAATAAAGTGGGTCACAGTGGTGGAATAAGCGGTAGACCCTAAACATGGAGGGGCATTGGTATCTTACTGGAGAGATATGGGGTATTCGTGGCTGTGTAGCTGCGAAACCTTTCTCCGGTGCAAACACATCTAAAGTAAAGGACGGACTTGAGATCTATTCGCGTGTATTTGACCGTGTTGAATCGGTACGCAAGCCACTACAATAGCCTTACATTAAGACCTTTGAAGACAACTGGCTCGGTGGTGTCGATAGTGTTTGTAGCGATCATCTCAAAGGTGCATACGTTGTTGATAGCATTGCCTAACAACACGAGATTCAATGTTAAAACTACGGGGCCTTCAGATATCACTTCCGTGTCGCGCCGGGGCCTGCAATTACCTCTCTCGACATCGAATGAGGACATCGTCTCACTTTCGGGACAGAGCTAGTTGAAACTGGAACGGTTTCTAGTGCGGCTTTCGTCTCAGGTCGAAAGGTTGCTTGCCCAGCTTGTTTTGGAAACTAGAAAGAAACATTACCTTCCCTCAAACTGTAAGCAGCAAAAATCCAAGTTTGTGCTTAGGACATTAACGACACTCATTTCATGTTATTACTGCATGCTCGTCAGAT
>LUCM01011613.1:102243-139505 GCA_008360955.1 Fasciolopsis buskii | reverse complement strand
CCTCCATTTTGGTTTCATAATATTTCATTATTGGAAATAAGTGGTGCCCGTGGAATGTCCGGCAGATCTTGGTGAATAGAAGCTTTGTCAGTTCATACGTATAAAGAAACGTGTAATTTGGTATACGATATGCATACCGTCATAAAGGCCAAACGTATTATTTTACACTTGGTGAAATGTATGAATGTAAACCTCATGGCCATATGATATACCATAATGCGGGAACGTGAAGGAACATTTAGCAAGAAGAATCTTATCGATCCTACGTCTGAAGAAAACTTGTAGGTGGGTGGCGAAACAAAAACTGGGAAGTTTTCGACAGTTTAAAGTCCGGAGGTAAATGACAACTGAAAGACAGAAGTTGGAGTAGATGGGTGCTTTCGAGAAGGACAAAAATACGTCTCAGAGAGGTGAGGCAAGTCCCGGTAGGAAGGGGAAAGCGAACCAACCGTCGGACAATAGGTTACTCACTGCGAAGCCCATGTTAAGTAAGGCTCGTCGAACGTTCGAGTGGCTTTTCCTCTAACCCGGTGAATAAGAAAGAAGAGAAGAAGAAAGGACAGCAAGAAAGAAAGTGAGTGAGTGAGTGAGTGAGTGGTTGAGCGTGTGAGTGATTGAGTGAATGAATGGGTGATTGAGTGAGTGTGCGACTGATAGAGTGAATGAGTGAGTAAGTGTGTGAGTGATCCAGTCATTCAGTCAGTGGACAGACGGAACTCCGCCCACAGAAAATGAGTTGGAATAAAATTTCTAATCCAAAAGCGGAGAATTTTACATAGCAAATATCGGTTGAACACTGCCATTTGGACCTCCACGAAATCAATAATTTTGGTGAAATAGTTGTTCGTTTTAGGTTTGCAGGCATAATTTCAGTTAACAATCAAAATCAATTGGCGTTTCCATTCCTTGAGTTCAATCTATTTCGCGTTTAACTGGACGGTTAACTGCATATGCTCGGTAAGCATGCCGTGTTTTTTGTACTTGTTCATCCAGGTATTTTGCGACTGACTCTCTGATTACCTGGTTTCTCCTTGACTACACCAAGATCCTGTTTTTCATTGTATGAGTGAAGCGTTTAAGTGTCATGTAATGACAAACATTTAATACAGCAGTGAGGAACTCCCAAAATTTTTTTCACTGTTCGAATTTTACCACTCCAACTCAATGCGACCGTGTGCAAATCCTTCCCATAAATTTGGGTGCATTTCTGTTCTGCGAGATCTAACTTCCTGTCGATTTATCGATCGCCTCACTTAGTCTTACCAGGGCACCGAAATTATCTTTTTGGACCGTTTTATGTATCAGTAGACTGATTACTTGACACAGATGATCTATGTTGTCTCAAAACTCTGTCTTTATTCACTAGGAGCTCTTCCTACCCCACATTTTGCGCAGAAACAGTGGTGCAGAACTTGGACAAAGAGAATTGGACAAACAGAGCACAAAAGACATTCACATACACACGTTGAGAGAAGACAATGGAATTAGGAGACAGGTGTTCTTATCATCAGACGATAACCCTGGAATTTGGGTACTTGTCATGCATTTTCCCTTTGTCCGACCAGTGAAATTAGATCGACAAAGTTTTGGCCATTTTGCTGTTCTTATTTGGGCAAAAGCCTATCACGAGGTGGGCTTCGGAGTACGGCGATGATCGGATGGCCGTCATTTCATGATTATGCGAAACGATAGTTTACTCAGCAAACGTCGTTACCGGAACAAGAACAGTCTACTAATTCGCATAGTCAATTCGTCGGATCGTTCATTCATCAAAAGGCCAGGGTTGCGAATTGATCCTTCCAGACCGATGGCGAATAGCTTCACAGTGGTTAGTTCAAAGTGGTATCGATTTGCTGTGACAGCTGTCAAGTATAATTTTCCGAAGGAAGTTCTGTGCTATGGTCATTGCCTGGGTTTAGTGCAAATCATTCACGGAATCCATAGTGGCAGTAAAATTACGAGCAGGGGATCATGCAATTTATACCTTTTGCTGAGCAGACTTAAAATGGTGTCTTGTTCCTATCCGCCTTGACGCTCCAAACAATAGCATCACTCTAGCGAGGACAATAGAAGACGCCCCCGTAGATAAAAAGATTAAAATCATCACCCAACTAACACACCACTTTAGTAAACCACTTTAATATCTTGTTGATAGTGTCAGAACTAATAATTCTCAACCCCTCGGGGTTCTATGGACACGAACTGAAGCGAATAAGTAAAACCTTGAGTAACAAAACCCGCGCCTGTTCCCAGCTGAATATATAATCCTTCTTAGCATAGCGTTTGTGAAAAATAACGATTGATCCTATGATTCTCCGTTTTAGTTGTTTCTAACAAAGAAGTTTCATTGTGATCGCGTTTGTAGTCCTGTGTTTAGCTGCTTATGTAATCCCAAGCACACGGTAGCCCATTTCCATCGTGTGGTTTTACCTCGCTGAGTTGGACACCGAATGATACCCAAAAATTGAGAAGTTAGAAAGATGTAAAGATAAAATACAATTGGGTAGATGACATTAAAACATCGGACTTTCAAAGCGAAAAGAAAGATTAGTGAATGCTAACAACGGACGATATCAACGATTTTGTGTATAAAACCTAGCGGACCCTTGGCCGGGCTCATTGTTTCTCACTTATGCACTTAGCATATTCATCTCACCACTGAAACCATTTGTCTTTCTTTTTGTTTCCGAAGTCAATTGACCATTTGCCACTGTGTAAAACACAACTCTTCAAATTAATTCACTGCATTAAAGGGCACTTTATCTACGTCTCCATATTGTCCATCCGAAGCGATCTCATTTGTACCCCTGTTTCTATGACGATCACGTTGTCTTTTGGTTGTACATGCTCAACCTTATCCTCGGTAGGTGTGCCGATCCAGGAAATCCTACTTCACGTTCCAGAATGTTGCAGGCGAACAGATTTTAGGTCAGAGTCACCCAAGCAACCACTTGCAATCCTATGGCTTTTCGTTTATAACCAATCTTTGTCAGTCTTCGTCCTTAGTCATTTGTTGCTTGTTAAGACTTCATCCGTCTTGTGATAGCTGCCGTTTCTTTGTCGAGTGATTTTTATGTTCAGATTCAAATGGTTCCTAATTCACAGTGCCGTCCCAAGCTACATGATTTCGGCACAATTAAGTTGGAAATTACACATGACGAATTTACTTTTTCATCCACTTTGAACACTAGTGGATGGTTAATTTGCGCACATGATGTGTTCAGGTGATGTACTACAGGTTTATTCGGTCAAACAACGCTCCACCTGGACTCATACCTGTTCAAATCGCTAATAAACAATATCAGAATTACTGGCAGACTATATGTGCTTGCCAGTACAGTTGAAGCTCATGTTCAGATAAAGTGTGAGTTAATTTAATGCGATGAATCCGGAGAGGCCCAGTGATTTCGACTCGGTTAGGTATTCCAAAATGTGAAAGCACCTGAGACTGGCTGAACCAATCATTCATTCACTCCCTGTGCTACAAAATATGCTCTCAGAGTGGTTTCAAGTTTTGGTTGTGGTGACATTCAAACTGTCCTCGATAAAACTCTCTGGAAATAATCGCCTAAGTATTACGATTATTACTTCCTCTTTTAACTCGGAAATTCTGTTGTGATAAACTTACTCATCAGTATTTTTCAGATTTCGCGGGTTGCTTCCAAATAGTCGGTGAATCTTTTTTATATCATAAGTTTTAGGGTTGACCGACGCGAACAGTTTGTTTACTAACTATCTGTCTGTCGTTAAAATACCATGAGGCTTCACGGTGGTCATGAAGTAATTGGTGTAGTGATGTTGGCCGTTAATGCCTGATATTTTCTGAACTGACTTACCGATTCTAACCCAAATATATCTGTTTCTAACTTTCAATCATTTCATTTAACTCGACAGAAAACAGCCAATTCAAATGGATACCAAATCTCATTTGCTGATCGGAAACGAATTAATTGTATCGGTTCCACGTGGTGAGCAATCAGTTACCCAATTCGACTTGTTTTTGTTAAATACTCGCATTATATTGCTTCCTTTGTTCATTTCGAGCCACCGACATGATGCGTCCGTTGTGGTCCCAGTTTTGTTCATCTTTGATGTGGACAATGGTACGACGAGTTTAAAATCCACTAACTTTACCATTTATCAAGGTGAATATGCTAATGCCTATGGTGTTTCGGGAGCTGAAATTGGACGTATATGGTGGAGTGGAAACACAAAAGAAAATCCGGGGCACAACACAACACCGAATACGAGGGTAACCTTTATTAAAAGTAGAACGACAAGGAGACGACAGAACCTAGAAAGGAATAGAAATCAACAGTAGTAATAGATGGAGCAAAATGGGTTCATTGATCCATGGCCTCAAGATCATTGTTCTTTGAGGGAAACAGGTGGTTGGCAGCTTACCTAACATTAAGTCCTCTGGGCTTCTGGCAACAGCACCTGGAACATGAGAATGTGAGGCGGAATTGTTTTCGATGGTATATTCATTAAATGTGACTGAAATGCCACATTTATGTACGCAGAAGTCTATACAGTGGGAAGCAACACAGTCTTGATTCTAAATCCTCCTCCCCGAGGACAATTTTCACTGGTTTCCTGGTAACCAGTTACCTCCTCCGTTGCTTAAACATTTTTCGCGATAAAAATGGCGCAGCTTTGGGGTGTTTGAAAATTACTCCTGTAAGGCGATATAGTAACATATCAGAAATTGTGTGCATCGCGTTCTTACACAAAGTGTACTGACTGATTCACCGTAAGTTGAGAGGTACTTAGGTGGCCATCAGTACTGCTAACGGTTGCCGCTTTTGTTTGAACCCTTTTTAGTTGTCCGTAGTAATTGGAATATACTTGTACATCCCTGTATTGGGGAGTCCTATCAAACGGACAGTAGTGAAGATTCCAAGTCGGACAATTGTGATTCTCATAGTCTACCAAAAACAATGCGGATAGAACACATACGACGAATCTGAAGCAGAAGCCAAAATGTCTTCATTGCCTAAAACGCCCAAATTCTACTTGCGGTTGAATAATGAGTCCATGAAAAACAACTACAGTCCATCGAGTCTTACTTAACTGTCGAATCGAGCGGAAGAGACTTAAATGATCAAGATGGCTGTGAGGAAAAAAGACCTCCACTATCACTAGGACTTGGTAACAAAATGAATCCGTGGTTTACGTTACTCTTGCTGGGGTTCACCTATTCAAATCTCATTGATACAGCCAGTTGTTCACACTGAAAGAACTTTCGTTTCGGATATGACTCAAACAGCGAAATAATACAAAACACGAGAAGACATTAGTCAGGAGGATAAATACTGATTAATCTTAATTGAACCAGGAAATTTCATGTAAGTATGACAGCGAGTCATATTACACTCTTTTGACCACATCGGTTTGCAAATTTACCCATATATCTGTCTGCTAAGATTCTGACCTGACACTGAATCAAGCTGCTCCGTCTCCCGGGTGTTTGACTCAAAAACGTGATCAGTGAGTCCCATGTCCAAACTACCCTTCGAACGGGTTCTGTACAAAAGCATATCTTGAAAATCTTTCCGTCAAATAAGCTATTTATTAGTTTTCTTATCTAAATGCCGATCTGTATCTGCATTCGTGTTTGAGCTTTAGCCATCTGTACACAGGCGTTCAGTAAAAAACAACAAAACAGCTACGTTTTCAATGTTCCCCGAAAAAGGAGCGAAAGAGTCAAGGTTTTGCTCTTCTTTCTTACATGCTGGTCCAGCACCAAATTAGTGCGATTCTTCAACCTGTCCATCAGAATTCGGACGAAATATGAATCCAACAATTCCCTTTAATCAGACATGGGAGATGGGATAAAACGATGTGCAGGGACAGGTAGGGGAGTGGAATGTACTCGTAGACATGTCGGCGAGCAGTGAGTGGATGCCGTCGAGGAAGAATCTTGGCCCGGATATAACTGCCTGACATAAAATTCAGCAGACCCGGGGAAAATAACATGCCGATTGTACAGCAGAATAGGGAGGACGCAGTGTTGAGCAAAATCGCCTGGTTAGAGCAGGACTAACTCTATCATTTGGAAGCAAAGACCCTGCATCTTGCTAGTAACGGCACGGGTATACAAAGATCACCAAAGATTACTTTAGAAAGTGATATCTAAGTGTTTTGCGTGGCTGACTCTGTCCATCAGTTTCTCCTTACAATATGCTTTATGGACAGAGGCTGGGAATAGTCAGGAGTAGAATTACACTAAAAGCATTCGCCCGGTGAGAAATGTGATGACATCGGAATGTCACTGTTGTCCGGTGAGAGCTCCGATGCAGCGGAAATGAAGATGCAGACAACCGTGTCGTGAGCGAACTTGAATGAACGGTCAGGAGAGGCAATAGAACAACACCCAGTGCATCGGAGCTACTAAGTGGCACCGCAGACCGTTCTTTTCCTGGCTTGAAATACTGGTATTGTTTGGAGAAGAAGTCATTGAGCTACGCAGGAAACAAATAGGAGAAACCAGAAATCTGAATTAAGTAAAAATGAACGGAGTAAAAGTAAAAAAGAAAGTAAGATGCAAGTATTTCGCTGCGTCACTGAAATAAACAAAGCGAACTAAATAAAAAATACATTCTTTGTACGGCGATTCCCCTGAAGTCTAACTGGCGAAAAGTCCCCGGGGAAAACAAGAGAGGCCTAGAGACTGACCACTCCATAAATTTTAAGCCTATTGCAGGGAATGAGATTAGCCTGAGCATTTTCCATTGTAGCACTTGAAGATGGGGATCGGAGTAATCCTCACTGGATGCCAGCAGCCACGGATAGTCTTTAGTTCCAGTGGAGGGTCTGAAATGTGCAAAATATGAGGCATTGACAATGTATCTTGCTTAATAATCACTATACTAAGATCACTTGGCCCAGTAACAGCTAAAACACTAAGGGATTGGGAGTGCCAATAAATTTTACTGGCGGTTCAAATGTGAAAAGAAAGACCAAAGATCTTGGTGCAAAGTAATCAGAAGGCAGGTATCACAAGAAAAACAGGGAATACAACGGCATTCAGGAGCTTAATATTAATAAACAGAATGGTTTTAGACGTTTTCTGCTTATACAGGCATTGAATCTCATGCCACAAGCTTTTTGTGATTACACGCTTCAATGAAGTGGCTAGTGTAGACAGAATCCCGTTGTCTTCTATCAGTTTTTATGGACTATCAATGTTCAATAATTCCAGTCTATTACCGTGCTTTGTAGAGGAAACGGAGTGATTTCTGGGCAATTTATTTCAAAAAACTTGATTTAAAACTTCAGTTAGAAACGCCACGTCTGTAACGTGCACACACATGCGCATTCTCCGAGATAGCTTTTGGTTAAGGTACTGCACATTTAACTTCAGCCCAGAACTGGAAATGTACAACTTTAGGAAACTTGGTCTGTAAGAAGAAGAGTTGAAAATCAGGTGTGCAATTTATCACAGTTTAGTTGGCAGCATAAGAGACACATGAAACAAGGTGTATTGTAAGCACTCACGGCGCTTGCAGGTCAAAAATTGGTGATCGAAGTAGTCTTAAATAAATTTTCTTGTTACTTTTGGGCTCAGAGGAAGCACCCCGTTTTGGTCATCTGGTATAATCCAATCGTTGCATTTCACATTGTGACCAGTTCCCCTGTCAGAAACGAAAACATTCTCAGAGATATTAATCTAGTCATTTTTGATAAATTCAAATGTAGACCTTTTCACGTAGTTCGAAGGAAAGATGGATTATCTGTTTTGGTTTAAAGATGTGTAATGTGTACTAGCTCACTTGTGCACGTGGTCAGCCGTCGCGTTATTCGGAATTGTGGACCAATGGAAAACATGTAGACAGAAGCCATAGTCTGGTTGTCAATAGTGAGTCATTCAGTCATTGCAGATATTCACTTTCATTTCGCATTCGGTGGTCCAACTCTCATGACTGTGGCGCTTAAACGTGTTTGAACGACTTCAGATCATTTTCGGCCGGTTCCAGTCTATGATATCTGGATGGTTGCGGTCAGCTTTGCAACCTTCGTAATAGCAACATGTAAAACCAAAGGTAGGCAAATAATCGATGAGCTTCTGTACAAGAAATTATTCATCATGCGATTCGAATGTCCGAATCACCATTGAGAAATAATGGAAGAACTGCGCAGATATTTTAGATTTGCTAGAAATAGTCAACAATGCACACTGGTCACACCGGAGTTGGGATGCGAACTCGAGACGAACGAATGTAAGTAGAAAGTCTTCTTGTCGAAAAAAATAGGCTTTGATTACAAGTGCTCATCGCAACAAAAATTCACCGACAGACATTTCATTCCCGTAACTGCTGTTTTCACTGTTTTTCAGAAGACATGGCAAACAATAACGTCGGCTTGATTGACACCACCTCACAGTGTGCAGAAATGGTTCATTGCCGACATCAGTTTGCTAATCGAATCAACTTCTTAAAGAACATTTTGCAATGGGGTTACTCCATTATGAGTACCATTCTTCTAGCAGAAACAAAGCACTGAATCCAGTCACAATTTATCATTTTGAACTGGTACACTCATGTAGGCTTGCAAGCAAACGTACACACACACACGCACACACACACGACCTGGTGAAATTCTGCTTTTTCATCACAAATGACTACGTAACGATCGTGTAAACACTTGACAATCTCAGTTTCATTTGGCGAGCTAGCTTGTGTGTTGTGGACTTTGTTTATCCCATAATTGGTTTGCTACAATCCAGTCTTCTTTTTACAAGGTCATTGGTGAGATCGATGAAGACATTGGAACAAACAACTAAGATGAAGTTGGCGGAGGTTAAGAAAAGGGGGAAAAACATGAACTGATGTAGAATGTGTGCAGAAAGTGAATCGACAAAACAGCGACTAAATAAATGTATGCAGGATAGGGTAGGCCGAGTCAATGGACCGTAAGCTATCAAAAAATGTCAGCTGCTGCCAGCGTAGTTCATATTACAAAATGTGTGCACAGCTGGATGGGGAAAATTATTAGAAGTAGCCTTAAGATGATCCCTGTGAACATTTCGTGATATGAAATCCGTTCAGTTATTTCGCAGGTTAGACGGGACGGAAACTGCTTCTGCGCGAGGTGAACGTAAACTATAAGAAGACACTTTCAGGAACCTCGAGCTACATATGTGTACGTTTGTAGTAGGTTTCGTCACACTTATCAATGTTAAGAGTTAAGATCTACGTGGTTTGTAGGGTTCCACTGGGATGAGTTAGCAGCTTCACCAAATCATTACTTCTATCATGGATAGTGCTAGAGTGGCATTTTCTTTCAGAACCTCAAGAACCGAAGCCAACAATGAAACCGAGGAGTTAGTCAACAGTTTTTATAAAAAGTGATTTACACTGTCCGAAGTAATAATAACCGGAATTTTCGAATACCACAGACAGCCTTTCGTCAGGCCACTTTCAGTCCAATGAAGAAAGCTTCATATTCAGCCATTTACAGTGTCATTGACTAACTTTCTGTGTTCGTGCTCACAAGTGGCATTGTCTGTTTGTATATTAAAGGTTGTGACTGGTGGATGAGCACTTCTGTGTGCACCAAGCCTGTTTATGAAGATCAGATCAAGCACGTTGGAGGATAAGCGGAAATCTCAGGACAGCTACAATATCGTCAATACTTAACTATACCATTTTGCAAAAGATGATACCGCCAATCAACTACAGAACCGGACCACCCGTATTTGTATGTTCAACCATAAGAGAATACTGGACAGACAAGCAGAAGGTTAAAAGTCAGAATGATAGAACACCAAACGGAAGAAAAATCTCGGCAAACTAAGACAGTTGTACTAGCAAGGCTTGAATGAGGCTCAGCTCTTGCACTACGCAGCTTGGCCTAGTTACACCAAGCAGACGCCCTAAAATGTGATGTTTGCAAATAAAATCCTAACTCTCCTTGTTTTATTTCCTGACATTGCATACTGACATGGGGAAACTGTACAGCACAATTCGTTCTACGTTCCGTTATTTTGCATCCTGCTGGTTCGAGGATTCCCAGTCTTCCGTGCCATCGAACTGCTATTCCGGGATAACACAATTGGTATTGGAGTCAGTGGTACTTTTTCATTTCTCCACATAAACCCCTGAAATTTGAAAAATGGGAGCACTTTCGTTGACGTCTGACACGTGGAGAACAATCTTGAAGGATATAAAGTTTAGTGCTTGGCAAGTAAAACAATATATACTGACGCGAATATGTATTTTTTAACGGCAGCCGGGAATAATAATCAATATACTTTGATTAAAAACTGGATTTAACGGAGGCTTCTGTACGGATAACTTCCTATTTGTTAAAACATCAATTACAATATTCAGTACGTGGGAAATTGGGGACAAATGGAAAAGCGAAATTTTGTCCTTTCAAGAGATAAGCGTATCACCCTAAATGCATATTGGCCTTACAATAACCATCACAAGTATCCAAAGGCAATTTCGGTGACCAACTGGAATTGTATTTGCAAAGATGTTTAATTGCTGAAATTAGTTAGTTCCATTTGCATAAGGTTTATTTATCTCTTGTTGCTCTTGTCGTTCTTTTCTTTTATGCATTTCAGTAAAAACGTCACCATACGATCAGCACCCTAGCGTCCGAGCTATCTTTGATAAAATTATCGGAAATTTTTATTCCCTTTAGGGCAGACAGAATCAACCAGTCGGGGCCACTATCAAACACAAATTCCCCACCAATCCTCAAGTTGATCTCTAGCTCTACGTAGTCGGAAGCATGTCAATCCCGTCGCCGGACACATTCCAAAACGGATTGATCACTCCATGATGCTGTTACATATATGTGGCAAAATTTGTCATGTTTATTCTGTATTTAAGAAAACACAAGTTTGCGAACAAGCCCATTTCCAGTGATTTGTGCTCATGCCATTGCATCACTGAAAACGAACTTGTTCGCCCACTTGTGTTTTCTCAATGTGCTCATTGGGAATTTTCAAGGAATTGAAACAAGCCAAGGAGCCAGCTGCATTGGATGATCTTATTAAGTATATCAAGGTCTGTACGAAACGGGCGCTTGAATGACTGCAAAACTAAATCTAATTTTCCAAAGCAATAGCATACTCTGTTAATGAGAAACCATATGCATATTACGGAAACGCCACTTCAAAGCCTAGCTCTTAACGAACGTGATACTATGTGCAATCATGCCGAGGAATTAGAACGAATATTTGTGGCATCAACTTATCTGCTCAGCCAACTGAGTAAGGAAGAAAAAAATCTTTCACGGAGTTCGTTCAATCCATTGTGCACAAACAAGTGAACCAGAAGCGCCAAGTGTTGATGAAACGATTGGAAGGATCAAAACCATCGAGTGAGTTTCCGCAGAACCCCACTCAATTTACTCACAGTTTGTCAGACTTCAAGTTAGACAAGACGTTGTGACAAGTTTTTTCTCTGGGGCCCAAATTTTGTTGCCCAAATAGCCAGAGTGTAAAAATGAGCATAGAAATTGGATTTGAGAATCTTTTCTCTCAGTTGTCGAGTTTATCCCCGTCATCACAAATGGAAATGCAAGCGTTTAATTCAAATTTGGTGAATACTTGCTATCAGTATCATACCGCTGGACATACAACGAGTGGGTTATTAGAGCCAGAACATGAGAGGCGGTTAAGATAACTGCATGAAAATGCAGACATCATGTTACCAAGACCAGATAAGGGTGCAAGCATAGTTCTCCACAACAAGTCTGACTACGTAGCGAAAATGGAAGCCATTCTGAATGACAAGTCAAAATTTGCAAAAATGACGAAGGAGAATGATAAAACGCATCAGATTGAAAAACCGTTGTCTAGCATTCTGAGACGATTGAAACAATAGGATATCATAGATTCGACCACATTCGAACAGATTCGGCCTACGGGAACCACTATTCTGAGAATGTACGGCTTACCCAAAATACATAAAAATGAAGTTCCTTTGAGACTTATTCTCGACATGTGCAATTCGCCGTATCACACTGTGGCAAAATGGCTGGTTAGGTTGCTGGAACCTGTTAGGCAGAAAGCAGCATTGTATTGTATTGTATTGTATAGACTTTTGCGTACAACAAATAATGCCGCATTTCAGTCAAAATTGTGAGGGTAAAAATAAAGTAGGAAAAAATTGAATAAATGAAATAAAAACACACCCATCACCTAGTGAAAAATATGAAAAACTCATCGAGGAATAATCATAGCAAATTGAAATGTTGCTTAGGAATTCGGCTGAAATCCGATCATGGTTAGTCAAAATTTCTGTTAAATAACCTCAACGACACGTTTGAGCCTATCGACTCCGTGGGAGAATTAAATATAAGGATGAAGAATGTTTTTGTAGGCGTCACGCCTTATTACCAACGGAAACAATTCGAATACCTCTTTGTGGACTCCATGTCACGAGAACAGATGGCCTTTAACAACACAATCTTCAGATAGTAGACTTGAACAAACAAACTAACTGTTCTTGTCCAATTTACATTTAATGGTCGAATTTATCGCCAAAAGGGTGGCGTAACAATAGGGTCCTTACTCGGTCCATTACTAACCGACATTTTCATGGCAAAGCTGGAAGGTGGGTCATTCGGGTCATCAGTACAAGCACTCTACTCATACAAACGTTATGTGGATGAGATCTGTGTACTCAACGCCTCGATGACAACTAACTAACTGTTGAATAAGTTCAACTCGGCTTACGTAAGTGTGAAATTCACAACAGAGATGGAACTGAACAATGAAATAGCATTCCTAGATGTACAACTCCGCCGTCGAGAAGACTGTTCAATTCGGCGATCAGCACACAGGAAAGCCAAGTGGAATGAGCTTTACCCCATTTTTCACAGCTTTGCCCCCTTAATGTAAAGAGGAACCAAATTAGATGTCTCATAGCCAGAACAAAACGAATATGCACAGAAGATACTCTTGAAACTGAACTGCAGACGATAAGAAGAGTATTCACTGAGAATGGCTTCCCGATTAGATTAATCGATAAGATATTGGAGACAGACAAGGAAGTTCCTAGGAGGGCGACGGTGGAGAGAAGGCCTGTATACATATCTCTGTCATTCAAAAGCGGCACGCTAGCAGAGATAGCACGGCGAAGACTGACTAGCGCTATCAATAAGACATTCTACGCAGTAACGCTTCGAATCTTGCTCAAATTCCGCCCCGTAGTGTCATTACGGTTGGAAGACAAAGTTCCTGATTCTACAGCCTCGTTTTGCATCGATCCATTCACATGTTCCTGTGGGACAATGTACATCGGCCGCACGACCAGGCGCTTGTCTGGACACATCCGTGAGCACCACTCTGCATGGTTGGGCACTGGAACAATTAAGTCACTTAATAGCGCAGTCGTTTCACATTTAGCACAGACTAACCACACCGTGAATGTGACAAGCTTTCCGGACCCTGTATAAGGTCAAAGGTCAACAGTCTAGGTTGGCAAATTGTCGCCTCTTGAGCACTGTGGAAGCTGTCGCGATCCGTCTTCACGATCCTCCATTGTGCTCTCGAAAACAATTTGTGGCTGCGCTTCAACTCCCTTGGGCCACCCTCCGTCCTAACGCAAACCCTGGACCACAAAACAATTAACACACCACGTTCAGGTTATGCATGTAACACCACAAATCCCTTTCCAACCCATATTTTTATCTGACTAATCCAATTCCTCATAAAGAAAATGTTTCTAAATATATTGTGATTTAGTGGCATGAATAGGAATCACTGAAAACAAGCTTGTTGGCCAACTTGTTTTCTCAATGTGCTCAGTGGGAGTTTTTATGGAATATTCTGTATTTGCTAGCTAGGAAGTTTGTTCGGTAAACCGTTCTCCCGAAATTCTCCGGTTGTCTTTCGACCGTTAGTCTCTGGATTTGGCAAGGAAAACTCTCAACTTTACCTTTACCTTAATTGCATGCCTCTTGCTAACCACAGAAAAAAGCATTATTCTATAGTGTACAGTAATAGTGCTGACATGTATGGTAATACTAACACTGTTCTTAAACGTTTTCACTCCTGTGCAAAAATTCATTCTACTTCCGTTCTGACCAAAAGCATTTACCACTTAGCCGACCTTTGCAATGAATACTCCCCGACCCTTGATCGTACGCTGCCATGCGTTCATTCCTTATACCTGACTGCTGTCATTTGATTTGCTTACAGTTACAAATCGTATGGGTCTCTCATTGCTTCATACACACAACTACTCCATCTACGCCCCTAAACACAATGAACGCTCGCATGTTGTATCTCTAACCCCTACTGACCATCTTGAATTCATAAACCCAATTGATGAGCAGCATATCCCAACCTTTTGGACAGTAGTAGCATCAGTAATACACAAAACTGAAAACAACGTGCTCTTTTCAAATGATCCACTCCCCCTGACAAGTCCAGTGTAAATGGATGTGTCTGTCAATCGGTTTCGATCCCTGACGTGCACGCAAAATATGATGTACATGGAGAGAAACAAACGGTGCGTGTGATAAAAAAACATTGGCTCATCATAACTACATCGAGGGCACTGACTTTATAAATACATTTTCCCATAAACGATGAAGTGTTTCGTATTATGTTTTTTCCCTTTTTGTCAGTTCACTTTCTTTTTAATCGGCTATAAAAATGGCTGTAACAAGGTGTGGCAAATGACGTAATATGTAATCAGTTGTGATCACACAATGAACCAATGCATTACGCAAGCTCCAAACCTCATTACTGTCCTGAACCATTTGCTTCAACAAGAAACGTTACTGGAATAAAAAAAATTGTTTGCATTGTTCAGCTACATTCATGCCAGCTTTACTTTAGGCCAAACATTATTCTATGGGCATATGGGGTTTTGTTTTGCTTGTTAGCAATTATGAGATCTTGACATTTGGGATCGATTGGGCGTGGCCAAAAAAATGTCTTTTAAAAATGAACAAGTACGGTGACTCTCGGCTCAAAGATTACTCACCTCAAAAATTAAAGGCAGAAAAAATTACACTGCTTTCACTTTTTACAATGTTGCCGTAAGCTCGAAGCACAATGCATGCAAATATATATATATATATGTATACAAAGAAAAGAAGAAAGGTTCTGGATGAGTTTCAAAAGTGATGAGTCGCCTGGGTTTTTGTACGGATTTCTAATCACCGTTGCATTGTCGATAAGCGCGGTGACAAACCGTCGTTTTCGTTGAACAAGCTGGCCAATAACAAGGTAATTCTTTAAGATATTTTAACAATGGCTAATGGCAGCACCCAAATGCAACTACTGCCGGCTGTAGTAATGGCACTATCACTAAAATAAAGAACAGTAATATCCGTAACAACGATGAGGGCATTAATGCTAAGATGTCCACTAACGTGTTGGAAAAACGAAACTAAAATTCGATGCTCCTTGAAAATAGTTACATCGTTGCATAAGTGATTAAATTATTTGAATTATTCGCAGTAGTGTCGGATACTTGTTCCTTTCAAACGTTAGCTCCCACTGATTCCCATCAGCTGATTCATGTTTTTGTCACATGCAGACAATTCAGGCTATTGAAGGAAGTCACGTGTTCCGCATTTGTATTCATTGTTTCAGTGTAAAGGATCGTCAATAAAATTTATGGAAATGAATTATTGACTAGTGATTTATTTCCTTAGTCTTTCACATCTAGAACCCATAGTCCGGCTCAGTTTAGGGCAGCCAGTGGTAACACTAGCTAGATAATAAAGGCTGGAAAAGGTTTCGAATTACTATGAATGAAAATTGGATTCATACAGGTTACCATGTAACGGAACTTTATGATAGCAATCCAACTTTATTTGTCCACGCATTGGTGCATTACGTTGAGTTGTTTCCTTTACGAATATCATTTGTCATTCAAATTATTCGCATAGCTGGAAACGTTTCCACGCCTATTCTTTCATGCACGGAGTCTAGTCATGATCATTTGCATGTACACCAAATGAGGAGTTGTCTTCGCAAAGGAAGTAATGGCACATCTGCATTAGAAACACGATATTCACTTGAGTTGCTAAGACCACAACGTGTTTACGTTGAAGTTCACGCAGGAATACACGCCTGCGTGCCTGTGTATTCAGCCGTGCGTGTGTGTGTATGTATGCGTGGGCTGTCTCCACGGTTATGGCACATGGGTGGAAGAGAAAATCGAGCTGACATTCCCGTGCCCTATGGAAGCGTGCAGCGTGCTTGTTTCGAACCGAACGTAGGTGACTTTAGTAGAATTTGGACAGTCACGCATGTGACTGATTGCGACCAAAACCTGACCGGTGCAGGTGTTCCCAATAGACTGAAAGTAAACCTAGGTGCGCATCGCGCTCAGTGCGATGGAAGAGAAAGCCTTTATTTCTGCCCTATTGGCGAACAAGAATATGACGAATTCTGGAACCGTTTTAACAACGTTAGAAAAAGGTGCGTTTTGGATGTAAGAGGTAGCCTCAAATTTGTGCCGCAGTTCAACGGTCACTCGGCGATAAAACAACAAAACATTCCATTTACCTTAAACTTACTGTCTCAGGGTGCCGTTGAATGACTTTCAGTGTTGGTCACGTGTTGGAGACATGAAAGTAACTGTAATTGATCAGGTCTTGAATTACATCGGTCGGTGTTGCGAATGAAGGCGGGACTCGCAGATTTTTTCAGAATTGAAAATCGTCTAGGATTGCACAATTTGAACGCACTGCTTGTTGAGTTGATTTAGCTGTAAAAAGCATTCCGTCTCGGCACGGCTTCGCAACTCGGCTGGTAGAGCACATGAGATACAAACGTATGGCCTGTGTTCATGCGTGGGCTTGAATCTCTCGGAGATCGGACATTTCTCCCAGTTGGATCAATCTCACATTTGCCAGACCTGTGAAACCGATATTCAAAACCATCTGTTGCTCTAACTGATGGAAACTCCAAGCGCCCCAAGTAGCTGCAAGTAAAAAGAAGGGCAACAAACGCATTACTTAAGGCCAAGACGCAAGTGGAAACTGAGCAGATGAACGTCCAAAGGGCAGACCGAATTTTTCGCAGCAGATCAATAATGATTGGGCTGACGTTTATTTGTTTATCTGAGCATTATGAAGTGAGCATTTCGAAAGGGAAAGCTACTGTTCCATGGGTTCATAAGTCGAAATACCGCGGAGCCTATGGAAGTTGATTAGTTTTACAATTTATCTCCATCCTGTCTCTATGGTGAGTTGGTGTGTGTGCAATCAACGAGTGCACACAACAACTAGCTATTCCACTCATTTTGCCCCACAAACACTTGTAATTTGCATGTTTGCCTTAATCAGTCACGGTGGAAAGCAAGGCTCTGTGTGAGGAATTCCAACTGTGGTAAGCTCAACCCAGCAGAGTGAGCACAAAATTAGACAAGAACTAAAAATGATGACGAGAATAAAACCAAGTTAATTTGGCTGGATATAATTTACAAAGTGGTATTCGGTTTTTTAAAAGGAAAACCATTTCCCGAAACTAATCTTTTCCAAAACGGGAAGTTAGATTTCAGTTTTCGAGAGGTGTGCCTAAAATACACTGTTCTTCTTCGAAAGGAGCTGTGGTTAAAAGATCTGTTGAGAATTACTAGTCTGTGATTTGTCAAGGTATAGTGGAAGCTTTGACAGGTTGACCTCATCAGGTGCATTGAGTTCGATCCCATTGTTAACGTTCACGCGATCTCTCCCTCATCACCAAAAAGGCCTATTTGCTTAGTCAGTTTTGGTAAGCATTGGGGTAATGCAGATCAAACATGATTAGTCGTTCACTAGTTGATTTTTCTCCATTTTTCCATTTCTTTGAATTTCTGATCTCATATCTCTCCAAGTCGTTCGCTAACTTTACAACGATTGTGCATAAAATGGACACAAAGGTGCCAAGTGTCACTAGAGCTGGCGAATTCTCTTCCGTATCAAACAATGTGCAAACAAAAGACAAAAGTCCTTCAGCCGAGCACATGTTATGATGCGAACAGACCAAATTCGTCAGCTGATAATGACACGAAATGGAGGAAATTCGTGTATGCCGAGTTTTGGAAATATTTAAAGATGGACTAGGAGCTTACGCACGGATAATATCCAAGATGCCACTGAATAAAGTTTCCTTTGATAAACACATGATTGTGATTGTTCTTCAATGTTTCTGAGGTGACATAAAGAGCCAAATTTTATGTGGACGTGGTAATTGACCTAGGCATAATGCATTCAAAAGTCCACATCACTAGTTGGAATCTAACTTGCGACCTTCCGTTTACCAGGCGAATGCTCCACTACTGGTCTACCGTGAACATGGCTCGTGAACGCAACTCACGCAAGCGAATATCCAGTGTTGCGTGAACAGCTATTCTAACGATACCTGGTGTTGGTCAGTGGATTAATCTCGTTGGTCACTTTCCGTTACGGGCGAACAGCACAACTGAACCGGATGTTTCTGATTAGTCCCTAATTAATTTGACGCGGCACGAGGAGCCATATTTTATGCAGAACTGGAAATCCACTTGCTCTTAATGAATTCAAAAGTTCACTACGATAGTTGCCGTGTCACTGCAATAGTGATTCGCTCGACGCAGAATGTTCACTTGCGTGATTTACGTTCAAGAGCCTGATTCTTTTTGTCTCAGTGGAAGAGCACCTTCTCGGTTAGTCGAAGGTAGCCGATTCGATTCCGACTCTGTGGCACGGACTTCTGGTTGCAAAATACGTAAGTGAAATCCCAATAGTGATTGTATTATGGTTTATACAAGGATCACTATCGAAGACTTGAGTCACCGAGTGTTTATCAGTAAGGCCTGGAATAGATCATGTGATCTTTATTACAACATAAGGCAACTATGCCGTTTGTCAAGGATTCACTTTCCATCCACCTTATGAATCACGACAACAAGATTAAACTGCGAACAAGTTGATGGTCTTCACCGACGTGAGGGTATATTCTGCTAGTGTAGGTGAGGCGAAGTAACCTTTGGGAAAATTTGTAACTGCATCAAAGTCGTCATTCACGGACGACTCTAGAACGAATTCATTATTCCGGGTAATACAGAAAGTTTTTTTCTTTTCGATCATTAGTAACTGTGTGCTAGTCATTTCTCAAGATTTTCAACGTTTTGTAAGATATCAAAATTTGGTCCACAGCTACTAAACTGATTGACCATCAAGTGCTTTCAGTTCTTTCTAATTATTGAGCATAAACTTGAGTTTTTCTGTCCATTCCATGTAGGCAGAAACAACTATTGTCTTACATCGCTGCAACTGTTGATGAATAACTGATACTTACAAATTAGCCAAGATACTTGCTTTCAGTTTTACAATCAATTGTACAATTTGCTTCGAGAAAGACTACCCACGGTAGTCGAAACATTGGCGCATTACATCTACCAACAACGCTGTGTTATTAACATTATATCACTCACAATTAAAACCAATACATGGCCCATCGATTCTTCAATACACTCCTTACATCATTTGTTCCTCATATTTGCAAACAAGTTTGTCCTTCACTCGAATACGAAACATTGCATACCACCCATTTCATACCGTATCTGCCTTGGTCAAACTGACCAAATTATAGCTTCACTATGACTTCCATGATACAGTTATTTCCCCACTTACGTGAAATGGTTTTCGAATGGGACTTTCTCATTCTTCTATGTCACAGCAACAGATTAGTTCATACCGCATACGGATTTCTTTGTCAGATCTGTCATGTCGTTTTGAAGGTTTACAGAGTGTTGCATACTATGCAAAAAATGATCGCAGAATTCCACAACTTCAAAATGGTTGGTTGTAGTACTCGAAATTCAAATAAAATCGCCAATCAGATGTCTTTCCAAAAACGGTTAATCGAGTAAACCTACGTTGATCAACAATTTGTTTGCCTACGAAGTATCTATATGGTCATGATTAGAATCCCTAATGCCATCTTTTGCTGTAGATGAGCTTAATTTTCGCAGATATTGATAGTATTCCGAGTGTGCTATCGCCAGGGAAGGGTGAGTGCAATCATCGCGATTGACGATTGCAGATGTCGTAGTAACAGTGAGCCGATAAGTTGTCCGAAAGATCTACCGGTGATTAAGCTGATCATGTAGGTAAAGGATCAAACATCAGAGGTGGGTCAAAGCAACTTTTGGGAGGGATAGCATTAGCTGAGGTTGTTTCATGAAGCTGCGATGGTTGCTACTTGTTACTAGGAGAAATCAGTAGACAAAGCAGTCGATCCAGGATAGAATCCATGATAATGATTCATTGCGTAACAAATGCACAAGACCAGTGAGGTTGGTTTATTATGTCAATTTAGACCAGAAACTGGGATCGGTTTTCACTTCACCATCCCGAAAAACACGAACATCCGGAGGCTGCTTCACTGACCTCAGGTTCTACCCAGTGATCCGTAAATCCTACCCGAATTTAAGATGCGCAGTTGAGAACCAAACAAATTAGTCATTAGAATATACTGGGTGGTTTTCCAAGGTTTTTGATGGTCGCTTAAGATACCATTATTAACCAATCACCAGGGCCTAGTCTATAGATCTCCATAGCCAGTTACCTACAAGATGATTGATGGATATTTCGTTGATGCTTATGGGAACCTCCCTATTCCTCAAATGGAAAAATACCGTCATTTAATCAGAAAGATCTAGATGGGTTACACAGAAATTAGATCACATGTGATAAGACAGATTTGATGCATGGACTGCGACGATACATCGGGACATTCTGACTATCTGTTATCATTCATTTCCACTATGATTCAGTTCCAGTTTCATGATCGTTCCAGTAGCAAATGTCCATGCAAACAGGATAGATTTTTGATAATATCACCCACGTAAACTTTTGTGCGTAAATGTGCGCCTCAGTTGGCAAAGCTTAAAAGTGATCGTATAACAAAAACGCGCGACATACGAGTAGGTGGTAGATACATCATGTGAGGCCCGGGTTTTACAGGTCGTACAACCCACGAGCTGATCACGTGTTTCGTCTACTAAACCCTAGCAGAGCACGTAACATCCACACTCATCGGCATCCATGGGCTCACTCCTAAATGTTCAGGTTATCCATCTACACAGCCATTGCAACTGTAAACCTGTATTCACAACAACAGTTCCAACATTATTTGTGCAAAATTACAGGGTATATACTGGAAACAAAATTGGAATAAAAAGTCAAACTTCAAATCTGTTATAGTTGGACAACAACATGAGTAAGGTGAATGACGAAAATAAATCCCTATTGAGATCGAGAAAAGTGCCGAAGAATTTGTAAAATCTGCCGCACTGTGGGGTGTAACCAACAGCTGTGATATCGAAACTCAAAGCAGTATAGAAACATTTGAGATATCAAAGGTTGCATTACTTGCATTATTACACCGTATTTACGAGAACCTTTTTGGTTCTACACTAACCTGCTTTTCTTAGACACAGTTAGTGGTTCTTGTTTGCCCCGACTATCGGCCCACAGGGTTTAGGATTCAGCAATGCAATAAAAAAGAATAAGTACTGGTAACCTTGAGGTCAGTGATCGGATATCTAGGAAAGCTATTTGATTATATGCATCTTTTGCTTGGCTTAATTCGCTGTGCTCATCTACCATCCCTCCTACGAGGGCCAGTTTGAAAGGCTTGGTCTAGAATAGAAATAACTGTTAAGAATTCCTAAGAACTGAAGTTTGTTATATGCTCATAGCATGATGAAGACCATGCCTCACCGCCTGACATTTACACACACATAAAACTGAGCAAATAAAATGAAATAAATAAAATTCGGCGGATTCGAACAAAAGACAGGAACATAGCTGTAAGCAAGCGCAAATATACAGGTGATCTGTTAGATGCAGGATAACAAGGAAAAAAATGGGCGAGGTCAGGCGCAGACCAACCAAATCGAATGCAGCTGAGGCAATAATAATGATGATGGTGGTGGCGATGAATCGGTGGATGATGGCGAGGCTGATCATGATGTTTCGGATGGCGATAATGAGTATTCAGAGGAGGATGATGATGATGTCGATGTTCGTAATGACTAGTCCGATGACCAGGATGATACTGATAGTCTCACACTGACGCTCACTGATAATGTTGGCCGAGATGAGGCTGTTGAAGACGATAATGCCGAGGTACATGTCGATTATGGTAACGATAATCCGGGTGATGTTTTGGACGATGATAAAGGTGAGTCGGGCGATGTAAATCATATTTTCATACCGTAAGCTTTATAACTCATTTAAATGGACATAGTCAGATACTCACGTAGGGTAGCTTTCATGAATGTCATAACTCACATGCAGAAATTACTTCATTTCATGTCTGAATTTACACAGATGCCTTTGACTGAGGAAAAATGAAATCCAACAAATATTATCTTTGCCTTTTTCTCTCGATTCGGTCAGACTCTTTCAGTTGCATTTATGGCGCAGGCTGGAGACAATCCGAAATAAGTGGTTGGAAGAACCATATCATTTGTTTCATGTCGGTTAAAGTGAACCATGCTGTTTATTTTAATAAGTCAACGGCTTGCACTAATTGAAGCAACGGTTAACTCATCATAATTCAGATTGTTTGGAAGAAAGTTTGAAAGGCGCTTGCTGAATCAAGCACATGGGGATGCGCGCTTTCGCATTTCTTTGTGGGAGAAATGAACATCTTTTGTCGAAAATTAGAGAAATTGAGGCTCAATTAAAAGAAATACGTTGTGGTGCCTGAATTTGATTTTCGACTAATAATGCTGAATGAAATATTAAGCAGTGTCTGTTGCCAACCCGTAGTAATTAATTACGGATAGGCATGAATTTGACCAGCAGTAGCCTTGGTGACAATTCATTCAGGCAAAAATTAATAATTATTGAAAGGAATTATTGCAAAGACAAGGTGGACCCTCAAGAATAGTATGTGTGCGCCGAATAGTTAGATACACGTAACGGATGATGCCAGATGTCACATGCTTTTACAAGTGATTTTTACACTTGGTTTAGTCTACTACCGTTTGTCAGATATTTGAATGCACAACCTAATTCTGGATGGGAAGTGGTTCTTGTCCTGAAATTGTTCTGAAATCCTGTTCTGCAATTAGAATAGTTTGTCATGAATCACTAGCTAACTATTAGTTACACTTACTTCTTTGTGATCCATAAAACTGGACTAAGCAAAGCAATTTTCCGAGCCACTATGATGAACTCTTCCAGGACACGGTTTTTCATCCAGAAAGCAGGAGGATAAGTGATTCCCAGCTTTATCAAGCCTATTTCCAGCCTTTTTATAGCTGATTAGACAGGAGGGGAGAAACCAGAATCGCGTTCTCGACCATTTATTTACCGTGGACAAAGAACCAAATGCGTTCAGCATGAAGAAAGTGAAAAAAAGATTTGAATTCCGGTAGGGAGAAAAGCAAGTATGCATAAAATCTTTCATTGATAGAAAAAATTAGTATCTTTTATTAATCGCTCATCCGACTAACCGTACTCTACGTTGCACACCGTTATTTGAACGGGGGAAACCAACTTCAACTGCTAGAAGAACAGTACGGTAAAATATACAAATGTGCGATAGTTCGTGCATCAGTTCACTCATGCTCAAAATAAAATCTTAAATGAATCCCAACGAAGTATATGGAATGGATTACAAACATATATATATGTATGTATATATACAATTTTGCAGTAAAATCTTTTCACTTCACTCTTTGTGTTATAAGTTCATCAAGGCAAAACGCACAACAACTCATAGTTATTACGTGTTTACATCTGGTATGGTCTTCGTGAAAGTGAGTTGATTGTGCGGAACGGTGGTTTCCAGAGTAAAGTGGAGATCATGGTAAACTAAAGCTCTCCGAAAGGAGCAAGCTGAACGGTCTTGGTAACTGTGCCAAATTATGAGCACCAGGGCTTCCTTAATCGTTTAATACATTCAAGCTATTTTAGCCGACTACTTCAATCAAAATTATTTCCCAGTGATTAAGTTCAGTGGATTTCTTGCCTGGCTGGAAAAATCTATCTTAATTAGGTTATATATTTTATCATCAATTTTGGATAGCAAACTTTTGTTAGTCGAAATTTTGGTTAGCATCTATGCAAAGCGTAATCTCAAGGTCAATTTGATTGGGGTTCTTTAACCGTCATATGTTTTCCGTAAAAACGGGACTAGCAGCTGGCAACAGTAACTTTTCTTGATGATTCAATGTAAGGGAAGCGATCAAATTGAAACCCATCGTGGGCTTCGATTTATTCAAATATAACTTTTCTAATGCTCTAAAGCAAATAAAACCAATATTTTTCCCATTTTATAAGAAAACTTCAGTAAGAACATTTTCCAAATGGAAAAGTTACCGAATTGAAACACAGAGACCGCCCTGTTTTCCATAATAATGAAACTGCCGATAATCCTTGCCTTCAATATATGAAGAACATAAACCGAATAAATGTTATGCCCAGTGGCAAAAAATGACGGGAGATTGTGTAATACTTCAGATGTCAGCTAATATGAAGCATACATTGTGCAGTTAACAAATGACTTCACTTCCCAATTTTCCTTGCCAATTCCATTTTGGGGGTATATCGTTTGTCAGTCTGTTATTCTTGCTGGTGACAGTTTGGTAGGTCAAGACTGACAAAAGCGATTTAAGAAGAAACTTACTTGTTCACGTTCATTGCACGAGTAAAGAAATTGCAGATGTCATCTGCCTTGATGATCTGGACTATAGTCAAGTGCAAGTAACAACATCAGATCCAGTATAGGAGTAGTCTGACTAGTGAGAAATTTATTAAATTCACAGTGGAATTATTTTGAAGGCCACCTTTGGAAGGTTGGTAAGGGTAGAGAGTAACACATCGCGCTACGTCACACTCCAGATTTAGCTTTTGGTGGTCAATCCTGCCGTTCATTAATAAATGGTTGTTCTCCTCTTTAAGTGACCAAATTTTCGGTTGGATTTCATGATTTTTGGTAACATCAAATTCTTTTGTTGTATTCGATTGAACAAAATGCATATTAGGCAGACAAGCGCATACATACAACATTAAAATATAAATTCATGTTTCACGTTCACAGACATACTTACTTTATTTGAGAAATAGTGTTCGCCCCCGCTGCACCTTACATCCATTCCTTTCAATTTTGTCAATAAGATAATCCTATCTTCGAGTGAGAATATTAGCATTCACACTTCTTCCGGTAGAAAAATAGTCTGTGTTAGAATATGCGTCTGCTGTCTTGCTTCCGAGTGAAGACCTAGGTGAGTTGTGGCTTTTCCCAACCGTCTGAACTGCTTCTTAGTCATGTTTGAAATACAATATGTACTTTTAAATTGCGAAACTGGACGGGCTGTAGGCTGAACCCCGTTCTTTTGGAGAGAAGTTGAGCAAAGAACAACAGTTATGCTACTTGAATGCTTAGTCGTACATCGGATAAAGTGTTCACCTGCATGTAGAAAACTCCAACTAATGTTTAGCACTTTAGGAAATCTGTAAATTCCTCACGACGTCTGATTTTCGGTCATATGATGAGTTTACACTGTCACAGTAAGATCGGCCCTGATTTGCGCTTGAGAAACATGACCGCCGAAGACAGATTTGCAAAGAATGTTTTTGTCTAATTGCCGATTAATGGAATATGAGGGTAGAAATGTAATACTCATGCTGAGGCTAGGCTCGTAGTATTGGGACACAGAGGTCAGTGAACTGAATATGCTAAAAATTAAATGGGTTAATGCACCTGGGACATGTGTCAAGCATTTCCTCGAATGGACTCTCTCAGCATATGTTGCTGTCTGAGTCTGGTAATTGTTATAAATTGGGTCAAACTGGAAGCCCATGACGAGGCAAAAGACTGTAAAACCTTACTCAGTGGACTGCCATCAGTAGGTGGGTTTAGAATCCCTTTTTGCGGTCCACGAGGTCCTGAAACACGATGGTTCAGGACTTTAGGCGGCATGGCCAGTGACGCAATCACTGGTGCTTTTAAATTTGAAATATTTCTGCTTCTGCGTAGTTCTTCGTTATAATGATTTCATCATGTTTTTCAACATAATTCGGCGTTGGGAGAGAGCAACCAAAAACCAGAACAAGTTATCTCAAGGTTGATGTCGGTCTAAAAATGAAACTGCATTTTTGTCAATGATAACTGGAAGCCCATCTGTGTTTTCCCTCCAGTTGACTGCCATTTTCCCCCAATTTATTTTACATTATTGCTCATGCCAAAGAACTGAGGCAGACAATTTTTTGCAGTGCGGAATATAAATTTCATCTAAAGCCGTTTCTGTCAAGAGTGACGAGTTCAAGCAAATTCTGATTCTTCGTCCTCTTATTCGTGTACATGCGACTTTGTTTCTCGGGGAAGATATTATTTTAGTAAACGTCGTACTAAATCCAGCTGGATATCTGTGAGCCGATCGAACATACTTGAACCACTAATCTTGTTGTATTCCTGCATGACTTCATTTCGTTTTATTTGTTTGATTTTTACAATCATTAGCGAACTAAGAAATTCAGCTGATAAGGATCATTCGGGAGTATTTTAATCCAGAACCGGTATTAATCGCACAAGGATGGAAATTTGGTGTCTGTTCCTCTGTACATAAGTTAATTAAGAGAGCAAAATGTCGGACACTGACTTCGACACATCCTAATGGGGTCTAATAATGCGGCTTAATTGCCACAAATAGGGATGGGTGGCTACGGTTTTTCAACATATCCGAGTACGCAGAAAATTCGTGTCCAGTACTTAGTTCCATATTTGAACTATAAACCAAAAACAAGGTACCGGACAAGTGGCTGACTTTGTTGTCTTTAGCAGAAGAAAAATCAGACCATTCAGCGATAAAACTTCAGCACCACGATGGAAGCAAACCCGTCAGTGTTTTCTCAAATACTACAATTTCTGCATCCGAAAAGAGGGATGCAAACTTGAGCACATTTGAAAGTTTTTCTGTGTTCTTTACTGACTTAATTAATTTATTCACAAGGTTGGCTCAGCCAGGATTTTCCCGATTGCTATGCTATCCCAACGACTGGGTTTCATGAAGTTCTTAGAGGGGCGCAATGATCATAATTAGATACATTTTCATCACCATTCCTGCATATAATCGAGCCATCTTAACAAAATTTCAAGCTCATGGATATATTCGTTATTAACTGCCGAAGACAGAAGGTCACGGACGATAGGCGAACACCGGGAACCACGCGGAGAACATTCAGTGATGGTGAATCAGAGGCAGACCAACCGCTGAGCCCATGTAGATTATCTAACAGATCACTGGGACTGTCTTCAGTGGTATGAGAGCAGCCAAACACAACATCATCAGGATATCCACAACCAACACACCTAGTGAAAGTAAGAAATCATTTGATGGTAGGGGAAAAGCTGCAATAGATGAAAAATGGTCTCTCGGATATCCTCTAAGTTAACTGGAGCGGACTTGTTTTCCTAGAAGAAGAAAATTGTGAACGGTTGAAAAAAATAAGACTTTTTATCAGTAAGGACAGCACCATTTTCATTGGAGATCTGAAGAAAAACACAACCATGAGGAGAGCTGGAAGCCTTAGTGTAGCTGAGACAAACAAGCCACACTAGACAGTATTCGCACCATGAGAAGAAACGAGCGTGTGTACAGCTACGCTTACAGCGTCGGGTGTGGATATCCAAGGTGTGTACGCAAGCGTGAATCAGGCGTGTCCTCGAATGTTTTCAACAAGGCTGAAGGACAGGTAGTGGGTTGGCTCTTATTATATCCTTTGTTGCAAGTCAGTCCCATTCCAACCAGCTGCCAAAAGTCAGGGATAGCTCAGGGTACAAAAGGATGTAAGTTGGCATAACAGGCCTCGAGATAAGAAGTACTAGGTTGACTCAGTAATGCAGAAAATGAATCCGATCCACTGGACTTGTTGCTTCTAACTTTCAGTAAATTTCTAGGATAAGAGGATTCGCTAACTGTGATGAGCTGGTTAAACACATTAAAAGAAAGGGAAATTCCGCTTTGGCCGTAGCTTATGCAGAGCTGAGTTCTTTAGGATCAGAGTTTGTTTCTTTTTACAGCTGTGAATTTGTTTCAGAACCTTCCAAATCTACCTGTAGGTTCCTCACTATTTTAAGAGCTCACATTTAGTGCATTCAATCATCAGTGCTTAATTTTGTTACTGGCGGTGATATATTTCACAGTTTTCCCTGAACTAGTCATGTACGACTTTTCGCCATCTCAACGCAGCGGTTTCAGTTGTTGGGGACGAAAAAACCTCAGGTCCAACGCGATATCAGTGAGGCGAAATTCGTCTTAGTAAAAGCTAAGGCAATCGGTTAGATATACACAATGAACGGATCCATCAAGAAAACGAGAGACTGAAAAATCGGTGAAACCTTAAAAATCACTCAGTTTCTCTAGGGTCCTGCAGGAACAAACACCTTGCCACAATATGGATGAGAAAGATATATCAGGTTAAGGATAACTTCTGGGCGAGAAGTCAAGTGTAGTGGTTATATAATCTAACAGGAGCTCTTTATTAACCTGGCAAGATATTTTGGTGACCAGCTAAAACTAAATCAAGGGAGTGTCGTTGCCTAAGGCAAACTTTTCGCGGCACAAATAGCCAAGAGATATTCATGATGAAAAATTAGACCTGCTGAAACCACTGGTAGCAAAACCAAAACATTTGTCAGTATAAATAATCAGGGTGTTGAAGAAATCATCCGTACACTGAGCCTATGTTTTTGGCGTAATGTTAATATTGGTAAACAAAAAGCAACGAAAACGTCGAGACAGCATTGTTTGCACCAAACTAGGATACTCGTGATAACTGAACTATCAAAATGAAACCTGGAAGCCGAATATTTAAGCCTCTGACTAAAGATAAATATCATTGCACCGCCTTTCCTGTTTCTCAGAGTTAATCGATGGTTGTTTTGAAAGTATTCTAGCCAATTTGATAAAATCCATCCTTATTGCTGTTAGAAGAACAATATCATAATTTGTAACTTCATTCTTGCAGACCAAATGAGCTGTATCAGTCACCTTTCTCAAAAGAGAACATAAGGTGAAAAAGGGAACTGATGGCATATGCATTTCGTCCAGTTCGTGGTATCTGTAAGCAGCTTTTCGCAGTGCCCACTAACCTTCAGCAACAACTTGTCTGAAGTGCTAACCGATTGTCCAGAATCGTGGAATTCATCGTGGTGCGTGACAAACTGCAGAAAATTTCCAAACGGGTCAGAGTAGAAAAATGTTCGTTCCGCAGAAGAGCTTCGCGGAATCATGGTAACCGAAAGACTCAAACAATCCAAGTCGCACAGACAGTTTTAAAACTCCATCTTTTCAGTGTCCGTTTGTTTTATGTGATAGACTCTCACGTAGACTATAATTGGACTGCAGCAGATTAATCATAATGTCACGGTACCCCACATATCCCCACCTACCCGTGTAAGACTAACAAAGGTAAACAGACCATTTGAGATAGACATTCAGAACAACGGATTGTGTCGATCAGATGGATTAAACGATGTTTCATTTACATTTTTTGAGGTGGCACAAACCAGTTAAACAGGATGTGAAATCCAATTAAGCACTACCTATCCAAAAGTTGACGTCACGGGCCGGCTCGCATTCCGCATAACTATTTCATTTATTTATGATTACCATTTAAATTACCATTTTTCGTGTTTGAACGACGACCTGAATCAACTGGGCATAATTTTGCGTGTACTTATGACGTGTCATTTAACTATCTGTTGAGTTCAGCATTCTTATTTTGTCACAATTCTAATTGTGGTTTGACTGAACTGTTTAGTTCACAAGCCCACATGCTCTCGCATTAACGCAAACGTCTTTGTACAACATCCCTCACGGAAATTAGCCAACTCAACAGGATTGTATTTACTGAACACTTTCTGGAACGGATGACAGCGGCGGTTGCATTTTTCTGTCGGCAAGTGCATAGTAATATCTTTGAAGCCAGATCTCTGTTAGCAAATTAGACCGGTTCATTAGAAGCAAAGAAACACCGGAGAGTGTAAGTGCGGTCCCTCCCAAGCCCACAAGTCCTGGTCACGACAGGCAAATCATTTCATATGCACTACCGATCAAGTAACTCGATCAGTTTGAATGATAGAGGAGTAGGTAATACAAGAAATTATTTCATGCGGCAATAACACTCATCTGTCGTGGCAGTAGACTCATGTTCTTAGGGGTCCGCGGCTAGAATAACCAGCAGTGAAAAGGTGCTATATCGTCTGTTGTTGTTGTTCAACTAATCAGCGTCATCCTGCCTGGGTAGCATAGTTACTAAGGCGTTCAACACACATGTTCGTCCCTGGCTTACCTCCCAGTTCGGGAGCGGGGGACATGCATTCCAGATGGTTCCTAATGCTGATTAAACAGCACCAAAGTGCTTCTATGTTTTTCTCGTGATGAGTTCAGCACCAGTACCCCGTAAGGACTAACTTTATGAAATTAGTTACGAATAAACTGATCAATATCTTTTTCACTCACCCTATGGAACAAAGAGTGAATCAATATAAGGCCGAAAACAAGCACAAACACAGAATAGCTCAAAATTAACAAATAAAAACGTTATTGTTGCGAGCAGGTGATGGAACAAAAAATCTACAATGGAATATGTGCACAGCACTTTTCAATACTGAGTATTAATTGGAGGAAGTTTAATAACGTTATTTGGCATCCTGCGAAACTATTCGTGAATGATAACTACTGCTGCTTTAGCCAGCCGGAATAAAAATACTTAACGTTAAAATGAGGGGCATTTAGGGAAATACATAGTAATAGTAATAGTAATAGTAATAGTAATAAATGCAACATCATAACAGTAATTAAGTTTCAGGCATCTGTTCAAGGTATTTTGAAGGTTCAAGTGGTGATCAAGGGTCATGAGCCTTCCATGACCAAGATTAAGGCGGCCACGTCAAAGATGTACTTGGCACTAAAATCGCAGAACATACCTTTTTACTAGGTGCCTAGGGCATGGGCGTTGTATAAAACGCTTTTCCCCCGTAATCTTTGGGAAAGCTGATAACCACCACCTCGGAAACTGGGATGAGACAGAATAACATGAAGCCTCAATAGATCAGGAGTGGTGGGCTGGCGGATAGTCTAAATCCAGCTTAAACGGCAAACCTGGGTTTTGAACCTCTTACGTTTTGGGGGCGACAGACCCTTCATTCATGTGACCATCGTCGGCCAGACCCATGTCATTGAGATAACAACTATGCCTGTAATATTGGGACTATGCTATGCTGCTTCCCGGATAAACTACATTTCATGTTTGAAGCAGGACGCTGTGAAAACTATTGCTGCGTAGCCTCCAAGATACGATATACTACTGGAGAAAAGGAGCAGCTAGATCAAATCTTTAATTAGTATAGAACTAAGAAAGGTTTTATTACTTTAGGCATGTCGTTGAGGCAGGTGGAAGTAGATCACCAAGTGAAACTACGAAACTATAGCTGACAAACTTTAAATCCCTTTGCTTTCGAAAATGTTTTTTGGAATCCCTTAAGTCATATATATTTATAAAAAGAGAGGGAGAGGCTGCTCATTGTGCTAAATTCAAAAATCTCCACCGTCGATATGCTTTAGGCTCTAGCACTTGCTAAATTTAAAGAAGCAACACCGAATACCATGAATTTATTTGCAGGTTTTATTTAATGTATCAGTTTGTAAATTGTATTAAGGGGAGTTGAATATGGGTGACCTTGGTTTTTAGGCAAAGGCTTGCTAGCATAAAAAATAAAGCCCTACTGAAGACCGAAAACTTCACAAACGTTTTTACATGTCTTAGGGTTTAAATTCAAAAATGCTAATAAACTCGCTTGTTCAGAAGAATCAAATATTTAATCAAGTATTTTACCCAAGATTGCGCACGTATTTATGGGTTGCAGATAATACTCTGTTAGTTGGTGTCTTGCGTTAAATGGGTCTTACATTCACGGCCAATCATAAGCAGAAAAATCTCCTTTAGGAAGAATACGGATTTACGTTAAATTTGACCTTGAATCAAGATTATTTAAACACGCTACACTAACTGCCTACATTATTATCGCAACAGTGAGGCAGTAAGCGAGAAACAGTAAGATCCTTTGATACCACAACGCAGGTGATTATAAACTGATTTCAAAACACTGGTTGATTCAATACTTTGTGATTAAACTTTCCAAGCCTTTTGAAACCAAACAAGACTATCAATTACTTCATAATAAACTAATAAACTATGCCAGGAGCACAATTTTCACTGAAGAACAAAACCATATCCGAAAGTAACCGCAAAGTTACCTGTGCTCGCATTAAAATTTAACGATAGATGTTACTTTCTGTAATCCTGTAGCAGATTACCACCGATGTTTCAAGCATCATCGTCCAGGTAGACGGAAGTAATATGTAAACGTTCCAAGTTGCACCAGATATGTACTAATAAGTAGTCGCACAACAAAGCAAGGAATATGATCATTCTGTGCAACGGTATAGAATAATGAGTGCCTCAGTCTAGGGACCCGACAATTTTATTAGTGAATGAAAGGCATGTGGTGAGTCGAAAACATAAAATGAACACTTCTAGTAGGAAATTCTCCGACAAACTTTTCCTGTTTTCTTATTCATGTTCAAATTTCTCACTCCTACACGAATAAAATAAGCGAATCCTTATCAATGGATCAAAATTGAATGCGTGGGAAAAGTTTGTCTCTGGGGTAATGGAAATATTCCATTCATTCTAAGAAGGTAGCTAATATAAAAGCTACAGGATCTCCGGAAGAATTTCTGTGTTTCACTTTACCAGAGTTTAATAAACATGTTATCCTAACTAGACTGGTTTTCTTTTAGCCTGATATGCACCGCCTAGAAGTACACTTACCTGGAGAGTATGATTTAAATGAAACCTAACCCCGCCCAATTCGATTCTGTCCAAGATGTTTCATGCCGTGGCGCGTTAGTTCGGGGAGGTACATAACCAGTGAATACGGAATTCAAAATTCTAAAGCTTCTGGCAGTATGAAGTAAGAGGAATTTTATTCCGGAGGTGCTGTGTGCCACATTGAAATGACTGAAATATTGCTGAACGACAGTGGCAGCCCAAAGATGACCACTGTTTATTGACGCCGATTCTCAGCCATACACGTAAAAATTGTTGTGAACTAATCTCATTTTGTTCTTCCTAAATACCTTGGGATGCTTCATGGTTAAGATATACATAAGGTGGCCAAAATAGGATATGGACCAGATTTCCAATGTATAAACTCCCCAGATAACTCCAAAACATGCGTCCTAGGATCTGAAAGATTTGCCAGTTCTAGCTGAATAAAAGGAATGCAAATTCAAGTATTTTGTTTCCTGTGCTGCTGCCTACTTGAGCATGGATTGCTCGCGCAACTAGCGTTGCATGAGCTTCGACAAGGATACATATATATATATATATATATTCCACTATAATATCATGATAATTTGGTGGTGTAATGAGGCGGCTTCTCGTAACTTTTTTGACTCAGTCGCACTCTCGGCGAACAGATCGCGACTTCGGAGTCGATCAGGGAGTATCTGCATGGGCATATCTTGCCATGTTTGAACGTCTATTGAGTTGAAAATGCCAACTAAAAATAAACAAATTTACAAACATACATTTTGATTTAATCCATTATAACAAAACGGTTCGCTGACTAAGATAGGAGGTTTATGGACTTGCGCCCAAACCTATCGGTGTGCACCTACAACGTCATGTCACAAATTACTTGCATTGCAAACGCTTTCAATAATGTTTCACTAAATAACGGTAAGTTATCATGTAAGTGAATAAATATTTACTGCTGCAAATGCCAATAGGTTCATCGGAGTTTCGATAAATATACAAATTTCAAAGAAGTCGGAAAAGTAATTTGAAATTTAAAACTTCTGAAAAAGTCGCTGCATTTCCTATTGCTGTTTAGAGTGCAACCAACTTTTTGGCACTTGTCGCTTTGTCAATTCTTTTTGTGGACAATTTTACCAAATACGCATTCTGATTACGTGACAATGACCAGATATATGGTCATAATCAAAGAGCATAAAGAATCCTTCTATATTAAGCTGAATGGTTCACGCGTATCTTAGATGATGCGATTCTTTATTATTTAAATTGTTGTATAGTCCTGATGATGAAAGGAAATACTCTGTGAATGGATTTGAATGGGTTCGAAACCTGATATGGTACAGCTTTGATGCTAACTACATCCCTTTCGTAAACGATTCTGATATTTTGTCTTGTGATTCCTGGTCAGTGTTCACGATATGACGCAGTTTCATTGTCGGTGCACACGGGAGCATCAAAGTGTTCGCCCAGATGACCGATTTTATTTCAATCCACACTCGAATGCCAACCATCCTGTCCAACGAAGTGGACTCGGTTAGGGCCAACAGTGAACTCATTGACGAATGCTTCCAATCGGATTGACTGAAGCTTGCTCACTCAGCGGTTGTGGAGGAAATTACATTTATTTTCAGGAATACTTAGTGCAAAATACGTGCCATCGACCTCATGATCGGGCGGCAACTTTCACACATACCGGGTACGTATACATACCCTATTAGTTGCACATATTTATTAACGTCAATTTCAGTTGTAGTGACCTTTCTAGTACTTGCTATTGGATGGTCTGGGGTATAAGTAGTCCCAATAATTCTTGTGTTATCTAGATCATAGAGTGTTATGATGCGGGTCCTCTAATAGTCACTATTTATTTTCCAATTCACAGTGACTATGGGAGCTTGGTGGAGCTAGGATTTAATTGAACCTTCTGAACTGTAGTCTATCAGTAAACCCAAGAGGCCAAAGCGACTTCAGATACCGGCTATAGACCTACATGCATGACGAAATGAATGCCAGAAATTGAAATGAAAACTTGCCCGAGACTCAATTTGCAAGCAACTAATACAACGGTTTACCCAAAAAGACCATTCCTTTGGAGATTTCAAATACTTTCAAGCTTGCGCTGAGAGTAGTTTAAAAAAAACAGACTTCAGAGCAAACTCTGAAGGAAAATCGAGTTGAGAACCCATGTCGCCTTTTCATTGTTTCCCATGTAATGAAATCCATCTTTAATCTGCCCTTGAATTTTAATAATTTGATGATCATTTTTGATGAACTTATGTATAAGATTTTCCGAACTCATTGATTGTTCCATATCAGCGACCAAATCACTATTAAGAAACTGTAGAAATACGGTACTTTCTATTGCGGGTAAAATGTAGGACAATTATTCCACGGTTTATTATTGATGAATTGAGCGTTTAAATCGCATGGTGAATGGTTGCGTGTATCATATCGTTTATTGCTACTGACATTGAGTGGCACATTGTGATCAGAAAAAGAGTCATAACGAAGTGAATCCTGGGAACTGGGTAAGTGGAAAAATCCGAACCCAGAACATATATTTTCAAAACGTAACTTTGTTCATCTCTTTATTACTGCCAGTCCCGTAATATCGTATGTCAGCTTTTCGTGCTCTGGAAACAGATCAGTTTCCAGCCGGTAGGTGTAATGTACCGTGTTAGCTGGCTAGTAATCGTAGCCCACGCGCACAAACGGGATGTGAATAGAAAACTTTGTTGTACAGATTTCCAAGTGATCACAAATGCATGTGGATACGTGCACTACGGCTATGAAGACCAAAGCGTGTGTGCATACATAGGTGTCCGCATGTCAGTCAAAAAGGATGCTTTCGCCATCTCATCGGAATACATTGCGTGGAGAAGAACGAACATCTAAAATTCATAAAAGATTTCGCAGAAAATCAGCCATGATCTGCTGTCAATTGATGAGAATTCGGGCTAGATAAGGAGAAGCTGAGTTATTATGAATATTTATGGGGAGGAGTATGGAGAGGAAGGTAGAACGTGTCCAGGTGCAAGAACTGTACTTAGTAAAGTCATTAGGTAAGGGATGGGACGGATCCGAAAGAATTTTGTGTACATTTTTCGCATGCAGACAGATGCATGTCATAGCGTTTGGTGGAGAGTTCTTTCAGTGGTATGTAAGATACACCACAAATAAATGACAAATCATGACAAAGCGTTCTGAAGTCTTTCTTTAGTAAACCAGCAAACCTGACAGAGGAACACTAGAGGAGAGCGGAAAAAGCACTGGTAAACCAAGAGGGAAAAAGTGTTTTACTTAACCTGAAAATGTCACAATCTATTTGTGTTAAATGAGAGATTTTTTACAAAATTGGAAATGCGAGGGAACCATCTTAATTTTTTATCAATGGTAATTCCTAAGGGCTTGACGGAATCTACCCCAGTGAGTGTTTCTTTTTGTTGATTAAAGAAGGGTCAGCCGGGTAAGCAGACCGAGAAGAAGTAAACAAACATTCGACACATTTTGAAAAATTAAGATTTAAGCCAGATTGAAGAAAAAATTCAACTTTTTGGATAAGCTCAGGAAAACTTCCGTTCCAGATATGGATTGACAGAGAGCAACATCATGCGCATATTTGAATAACTGACCAGGGGTACTGGGGTGTATGTCGCCGATGTATGTTGAAGACAAATAAGGAGAATGGACAGCTCATTGAGGTACCCCAAAATGATTTACCATCGGAGTAGACTTTTGTCTTCCCAGTCTTGTGCACTGAGTTCTGTTGGTAGTCTGAAAGCCATCTCAAGAGGTCCTTGGGACAACTGAACTGTTCGATTTTGCGAAGAAGTAAAGACTGTGGAACACAGTCAAATGCAGAGGAAACACTTCAGAAAGAGCATCGGACAGATTTGGCTGATGCATCCAAGGATTTGGTGGTATTATAAACCAAGGAAGCCCCAGAATTCAAAGTAAGCCTGTTTAGTTTGTACGCTAACGGAAGGCGGTCATCGAGGAGATTACAAAAAAGCTGGACGACTCAGGACGGTGCGTTTTGTTCGTTCAAGATTCCATGATGTAAGAGCGATTGGACGAAAACTTCTGACTAGATTATCTCAATTGCTAAATTTGGGGATGGGCACAATGCTGACTGGTCTCCAACAGTCGGGAATGAAATGTTTGCACAAGGAGGTATTAAGAAAGGAAGCGAAAGCATCAGTGGGTGAAACCGTACCGTACTTTAGGACAGGTGAAGGCATACCATCGGGACCTATAACTTTGGTTATTTTGGTCGAGCGAAGGAGTTTGAACACGTTTTCCCTAGAAAAGGGTGTTCCATCAGCGCACTCATTCGTAACCACGAAACTACAGTGTCATTACTTGGATAAATAAATGTTCGATTGATACTTTTTACTTCCGCAGTACGGGTTATTGGTTTCATTTTCTTGCCACACAAAAGCCGAAATCCTTGCCAGAGGTGT
>LUCM01011613.1:70987-101825 GCA_008360955.1 Fasciolopsis buskii | reverse complement strand
TTGTAATTGGAACGAGTAATTTACGGCAGATGGCTGGTAATAATTCTATCTGGGGTGAAGTTACCTCCGGTTGGGGAAACTGTTAGATCAGTCAAATCAAACACAGTATGAGAAAGTGTCGAAGCGTGATTAAAACCACCCACGATGATGTGTGGGCTATCATCTAGCACTGGGACCAGTGAAGGCAGAAAATAATCAAAAAAAGATGAAATATCAGTTTGCGTGCAAAAAGGGGCTGCGCACAGGTTTGTTACAATTGTGCTCCCGTGCCAAGAATTTATGTATGGGGCCACATCACCGGTTTTCTTAGCGGTAAATTGTCTGCCTAGTCAGTATGCATCAAAGCTCTGGATGGATATTAGGGCATCCGCAACATGAGTTAAACAAAGACTCATGAATGCAAGCCAGGCAATTGTGAGCATGCATCGGAGAACGGAGAGTGAGAGGTAGATCCGGTAGTTTTGTGAACAGAAGGTATGTTGTTAATAAGTGCGGATGGAACAGGCATTTTGCCTGGAGGGTGGATTTAAGATCAACCTGTCAACCAGGACGAAAGCGTCCTTTCGGTTTGATGAGAAATCCGTAATGTACAGGCGCAATTAAGTCCAAGCGAGGAGAAATTTCGGGAGTGTCCGAGTAGGAGTAAATCCTATCGTGAATACCGACGAACAATGCTCATAATGAAAAACAAATTATTTAAACTGATGAGATGGTAGCAGCTGAAGCGGAACTGTAGCACTGCCTAAAAGCCAATTACTATGACAACGGATTCAAGCACAATTCCCAGACACATACAATGATCTGTTGTAAATATTTTCATATATCAAACGATCCGTTCATTTCCGACCAGTACACCTAGTGTCATTTTCGTAATTCAGGTACATAGAGAAAGTCTGGGTCATGATGACATTCGGTATATATTCGTCACTGAAAACGGGTAATGGTTTTCGCATTCGAGTTGAAGTTTTGACTGGACATCATTGCACATCGGCTTCGTCGTATGGTCCCTGTTCCACTTGCAATTTGGTATATATTGTAGAAAAGTGTCCTTGTATCAGGTAGCCTGAAGACGCTAACAGATATGGAACCTTTCATGAATAGTTCTTCTTTATCTTACTCAGGGGCTGCCAGTTCAGGTGTAGGGGATAGTCCGGTCAGTTGGAAGCAGCTGCGCTCACCCTTTAACATCATGATGAGAACGATGTCATCTGCTACTGGATCAACGAACCTTGAGGATTCTGAAACGTGACTAGGCAATCGGGTCAGTCAGTGGTCGAGAACACCATTTTGGCCGATGCATCAGTACGTTAGTGTCGTCTCAGCCAAGCTCGCTTCTAAGCGACGGTGGATACCACTGGTGGCTAAAAACCGAGGCTACTATCCTCAATGTTCCACCAACAAAAATGCTCACTGAGGAGTCGCTATGTTTTGTTCACATACGAAAAAGACTCAGTCAGAAGAAACAGTTAGGCGGGAGTTGGTTTCTGCCTCATGATTAATTCGCACGATACGGTGCACTATGACTCGATATGACTTAGCCAGTCAGAATCATGATGACTCAGGAGTGAAGACTACATAGAGCTACGGCCAATTCTAAAATATTCCATCCATATCTCAGTCTGATCCATTTCTGTACAACAGCTTCAAATACGTTCCACAGTTTCTTCCAGCTATGGTGATCACTTTACCGTTTGAGATTGCATATCTTTGTGTCGGAGCGATCTCAGTTTGTGCTTTAATAACGAGTTTGTTTACTAAAGCTTCTAAATTGCAATCGTCTTGGGCTAATGGTAGTTATGAACCACAACTCACCCGTATCCAAATCCTTGACAAAATTGTGGTTTATCAAAAACAATGTAGGTGTACGATCAATGAAAATACGGCCGGGAGGAAGCATCAGTGTCTAGGAAGTGGCGGATTATACATTGGCATGTGCTCTCCCTATAAGATGCTTCTAAACTCTACTGATGGCACTATGAGATCACTAATGTGACTACCCACAATGTAGGCCTGTATTTACAACTCTGTTCATGAATCACTTCATTTCAACAGACTTTCGGGACTAATGTACGGGTTATCAAAGTCTTTAGGAATTCGTGGAATATCCAGTTTTGGAAATGAAGTGACAAAAACAGAAAGTTATGCAAATGCAATTTACGAGAACCCAGCTGCATTCTTCCAGCTTGCGGGCAAGATATTCAAGCCGTACACTCATAGTGGATCCCCTTGGGTTCACCTTCTTGGATTTCCTTAGTCGGGCATTACTTGCCTATCGATGGCAGGTGAGTTCCGAGGAATCTATCCCTAAGCTGAACCCACTGCAAAAAATATTTCTTTCTCCTCTTTTTTCCCCTCACTGTTTTCTTTTTCCACAGAATATCTGATAGTACGTGGCCGGAACAGAAACTTACGATATACATGCCAGCGTATGCTGGACTAAACCTCTGCCACGGGCGTTCACCCGGAAGTCCCGTATTGTGGCCAACATCACATCAGGAAAAAGGTTATCGTGGGCAGATGGTCAGCTTAGTTGAACACAATGAATAAGTCCTGAAATCTTAGCTGGAGAGCTACTTGCTTCAAGTTTTGTTACCAAAACCCTATTGATCTCATGATTGATAAATTTTCGACATACTTTTCAGGGCTACAGTTTGACACATTAAATGGCGAGCAGTGGAGCCGTTTATGCAATCCTTAATCTCTTGACCAACGAATTCTGAATGGATCATGTGCGAAGTTCACACTTGACTAACCTAAGAATTTTGCCTTTATGTTTCCATCAAAATGAACTCACATGATACGTACCATAACTGAGTTGAACAGTAGCAGTTCACTTACGGTTGACTACAGTGATACCCAATAAACACTATTAATCTTTGACGCTTACTTGATCTATTAGCCTTTGACTTTCACATCTTTCTGATAAGGTATTCGCTAATTCCATGCATTCAGTTTTTTTGAAATTTTAGAAACACAAGCACTCAGACATCCGAGCGACTCTGGTGACCGTTGGCTGTCTCATTTATTTTTCCAAGTACCATTCTAAGGTTCGCAGTTCTTGGTTGGCTGAGTTATTCGGAAGTATTTATGAAATTTTACATATCTTTCGTTATAATAAATACGCACACTAAGTATGCACCTATATATAACTAGTTTTCGCCTTGTTCCCCCAAATGATAATTAACGCTTTGCTTACACCGTCATAAAGTCCAGCTTGTGTTTTAATCGCGTGAGTTCAAGTAATTGGCTCAACCCGAGAACGAACATTGGTTTGCGTCCTTAGCGTGACACTATTGGGTGCATTCATCACGAAAGGTATCGTGTCAGTGGTGAAATTCGAAATCGTGCATCTTACGCCCATGTTTTGCTTGTTAATATATTCTGTACTGATGTCCAGTTTGAGCCGTTAGCTTGCGACGGGTTAAAGAATACTTTTGGCCTGGACTTACCATCCAAAACATGATCCCTCATGGGGCAGATACATTTGCTGAAGAACAATTGGACTTCTGGTCTTGGGAATAAAACTATCTGGATGGGATAAACGGATGAGTGCGCAAGGATTTTTCCGGCTATTTGAAGTGCAGTATTTAGTGTCACGTTAGTGCACAGGATTAACCAATACATAGAAAGCTCAAACACGTTTAGCAATCTCCGCTCAGGGTGACACAGCGGGATCTTTCCATTTTGGCATTCCAGTTACCAGTTTGTTGGCAAAGTATGACGAAACAGATAAAGAAAAGCCATTGGAGTTCCAGCCTAGTTGAGATTATACAAACAATCAAAAAAGCGATAACAAACACGAATGTAAAGGGGTATCAGTGCCCTACATTTGTGGAACTTGAAAGTCTGAAAGTAATTTCGAAATAGAGAAATTAAACTGGAATCCCAACAACTAAGTTGATATATGTTACGGTTAGGAAATGCAAACGCGTTTTTCAATAAGCGCACTGCGAAAATGCCAGTCTGACAACACATATGGTCGAAAGATTTAATTCTGCTTCAAATGCCAGCTGATTCAAAATAATGTGACTAAGTGTTATGTTCAGAAAATTTGGACAAAGTTTGAAGCAGTATCATCATTTAAATGGATTCGCAATTTGAAACTGAGAAACTTTTCAATTTGCATGAACACCCTCATGATCTTGAAGTTACTCGAATCAAATCTCTTATCCTGTGGAACATTTTTCACATGACGTGAGAGTTCCACATCCAGATGCACACTGTGTAGCATATCCAAAATCGGTGATTAAAAAATCTAGATAATCACTGAATGAAAGTCGCGTTAAAAAACCATTAATCATTACGAAACGTATCCAACACCATAGGCATGCAATATAGGTTGTCCGAAAATCGCCGGAGATGTACATTTTTGGATAATCCAAAAGAGGAAGCAGATATAATGGATTAGAAACAGGTTATTTTCAGCAAGTACGTATACAACATGTAAGAGACAAAGAAGATAACCCTAAGTTCGTCCTAAAACAAGTTAGGATTAAAAGTAGTCGGTAAAATGAGAAGTGATTAAAGGGTGAACTGAGGCTTGACAACCCAGGTTTTGTTTTCGAAATTTCTAAACCTGCAACTACAATTTATGAGATACGAACCCAGGGGATACAGAATACTTACGATTTTACTGGTGTGAATGTATATCTTTGCGTGTATGGTTGTGTTGGTGTATGGCGTGAATTGGAATCGAGCATGATGCCGTATCAACGAGGAGTGGGATAGGATGATTAGGTCACGAATTGCACCCGACCGGTGTCGTGATAATCGAGGTTACTGAATTGTGGCCCACGTGTGTGCTGATGTAGGCCATAGGTCTATGTATAATAAATTGTAATGGCAAACTTAGAAATTTTGAAAACCGTTGGTCGCTTGATTGGGGTTCCTGGTGAGATAATGGGCATTTTTCACAACGTAAGACATTTTATCGTCTTTTTTGACTGATCGTGATTATCATGTGAACTGATTTGATGAAGCCCGAGGAGGAATAAAAGACTCTAGAAATATAGAGGATAAAAACTCATTTCCAAACGATAACATACATTTGTATGCCTTCTTGGCGGAAACCATCAATGTCTAGCTCTCTATTGTCGACTATTAGGCCAGCAGAAAGAGAATAAACATGTCACAATGGGGTCACACCGGTCATTTCATACAGTCATGTCAAGTCTCTTACACGCAATAAAATGAATGAAAGACTCAGTGGCCGATCAGGTTTCCACCTCAATGTTAGGTTACTATTACACTATTAAGGGATTAGACTGTAACTGTGATTCACCAAATTACTAATCTAACAACCAGATAGCGACCATACGAAAACAGCTATTAGCCAGATATCAATGAATTTTTGCCGATTAGGGATAAATTTGCTGACATACAGTCACAAATTAATTGAATCGTATTGGCCAGTTAAAAACTACATAGGATCAACCGAGCATCTGAAAATGGATTCATGGTACAGCTAAAGAATGTGCACGGTAAATGTAAAGTAAAAGCGCACCAACTATTCACTAAAACCTCAAAAATCATCTTATTTGACCTACTAAATAACAGTCATTAACATCGTCTCAATTACCATCATCATCCGAATAACCGTCATCCTTCGAGTTATCACTATTATCGGCTTAATCATCGTCGATTTACATTCATAAACTTAAATTTTACCCAAAAACCACGAGTATGTGATTATTAATTACACGGTTTTCCTGGAAAATGCCTGCTCTAATGCTCAGCAGTCCTACTCAAGTGGACCCCCTCACTAGCCAGCCAATGTTTTAACGCATCACGACAGATTACTGAAAATGGATACTTAATTATTTCACTAGCTAAAGTCCTGAAAAACCGACTGTTCTGTTTTTGACATATTTCATGAGGTTGAAGGTTATGGTTCAATGACTAGAATGACTCTAACTAATGGACAAACTCGCATTTTCTCTTTCCTGGAAGTTTAAAGTTCACTAGGAGTTATGGACTTGGAATTATTCAGTGTGAAAATTCAACAATACAGTAAAACGAAATCAGTTTTCAGTGAAGGGTGACTCTACTTTTCACGCACAAACCTCGGTCAACCCTACAATGGGGAAACACCGAACTCGAGTTTCACGCCCAATAGAGCTCATCAGTTTTGCATATCCTCAGTTGCACACAGGGTTTGAACCTGAACTATCCAAATGAAAGGCGTCTTTCAGCCCTATGCCACTAGCTCTTACCCAAGTTAATCAATATTACCGAATTGCCTTGTTTAGATGTAGTCCTCAATGACAGCCAGCAGTGCCAACAGACTGGAAGGAAGACACGGTACATGTCCCGGTAACTGCAGCTAAATCCCTCTAACCACGTCGGGCTTTCTGGATGGGTATATTTCTCCACTCGCTTGCTGCTTGTTTGGTATCTCTGCATAGAGCTCTGGACAAAAGTCAGTTTTACGGAAGTTATGCTCCAGACGAAGGAAATACAGCCTCGGGTCAAAGTTTTGCTTTCTTACAGTGTAGGCAGTACAAGCCTGAATGACGCTAAATTCACACTGGAAGAAAGTATTTAATGAAATACACGAACGGATGGTGGAGAAGAGATTATGATTGCAATCGAAATGTCTCCTTTCATTGTTTTCCGATTGCGTAGTTTTTCATTACGATATTCGCAAGTGCAGTGACAGAATGGGAGATCTCGAGCTTAGTCGTTAGGATAAATGACTTCTTCGTACTAATTCTCAACTGAAAACGAGAACCTTGAACTATTCATTATTTATCTATCACAGTTACCCAAACCTAGAATATTAAAGGACACTAACAAGTGAAATTTGCCCATTCTTCTGTGTAGGTTGGTCCGAACCGTTTTAATTGGCATGGCCCCTTCCAAGTTCAATCGTCTAGAGCCAATGCTAACAATATCGGAGAAGAATCAGTGATTCATTTAGATAAGAGACAAGAAAAGACACTAAGCATCCCAGTGGCTTTAACTAACTTCGATGTGTGGACAACGAATGCGGGTCGTATGTCACCTGCTCTCAAAAGGTTGGCACCCACTGCGTACCTGTTTTTTGTTTGCTTACTTGTGTGTGTGTGTGTCGATGTATGTATGAATGTGCCCGTCGTCGTGGGGGTAACAAAGTTAATTAAAACAATCTGGGACTGCGGGCACCGTTGAAAATCAGTACCTTACTACTAATGTACAAGATTCCTGTGGTTTTACTGACTATCACATAACTAGGACCTGAAATGCTGACATAAGCCCACACTATAGCTATTGCATCATCATGATTAGCGTTGTTTATTGAACTCATTCCGATCCTGGCAGATCCAAAACTTGTATTTCAATGCAGACTTCATCATACACCTATCAGCGTTTGCAAACTTTCATTCTTCCATCGAAGGGATAACATGGTTCGTAATATAATTGGGATAATTGCACTTAGATCAAAGTGACAGCTTTTATGTATGAACGTCCAGCAAGTGAGTTTTAAAGTTTGTTTGTGTTTCGTACTTGTGCAAAATTTTTCAGACGAGTTCGCATGCGTGGAAGCCAAAATCACTGAATGACATCACCACCCTGCCATTGCACTAAAACAAAAGAAATAAAGTTTAAAAATCACACGCAACAATGAGAAAAAGTACGAAGAATATAGATATGAAGATTAGGGTTCAAATCAGTCACAAGTTCCTTCTTTATCAGCCGTGTGATAAAAAAAACCGAACACGGAAGCTATGGCCATTATAAATTAGGGGGGCAAATGATTTCAGAGGACATTGTATTGAATTGTGTAAAGTTGATATGAAAACAGTTCAATTTTCGGAAGAAGTATTAGAGTTGATTTAGTTTTGGCTATGGTACAACTCGCATGAGAACCGTTGTACACGTTGTCTGAACAAAGTTTGCATTTCTGAACTGGCGTTACTGGCGGACAAACTTTCCCAAGCACTGCTGCAAGTCTGGACGAATTCACGTCCCACATACACCGGTGAGGTCGTGCTCAAGCATGTGGAACAATTAATCATTGGCCGATCTATTCAACTGTCACGTTAGACCGGGTGCAACGAAAATAGCCATGTTATGTAACATACGTCCATTTGGTTGTCAGGTCCAGCGAAAGGCCTTATGGCGGACGGTTAAGTGTGGTAAGAGCTGCCTTTTTGCGAATCAGGTGAACTTCAAGACAGTTTAACAAAATGAATCCGCGACAACTGCCAGGTTGATAATAACCGTTGGAAAGGGAACAGTTAGTCTGTGCCTCCATGTGTCAATATTCATACATCAATACAAAAAACATTCTGTGCTACCATGTATTTTACAAATGCTATTCATCGACAAATTTGGGGACAATAGAATGGAACGCGAACTGCTGTGAGGTGTTAGTTCATCAATGAGAAAATGGGGAATGACGAACAAATGAACGAGAACAATGGAAAAGCAGTTCTAAATAATGGATCAAAAACAAATTAGATGGAAAAACTGAGTGGGAGAAACTCCGCCAGCTTCTTCGTACGTATCTATATTTCTAGAAATAGAATAAGTAGCTCTTTTGTCTGTGCGTTATCAGGCAGTGGGTGGGACGACATTGCACGTCAAGCAGAGAAATTATTGGCCTAGAGGGAGATCAACTCGCATAACACTGAGCCATAAGTGACGTCTGAATACCGAGCAACCAAACCAAATTTGTCGTGCTCCTTAGTAACTGAATTCACGGCCGATGAAATGAAAGTCATCATTCCCTAAATACTGCTGAAAAGTGAGGGAAAAGCAGAAATTAATACAAATTAAAGACAGAAAGAGGGTATTATTATTGAAATTGTTATTATTATCATGCTACTATGATAAGAGAAGCTTCGTTCCACTTGGAGTATTAGTCAGCGCAAACAGAATGAAGGTAATTTCCATAGGTCAGATTTCGTAAGAAGCCCATTTCATTTCTGTAATTACGCCATATCCATTCCTTGAGTTTGTTCTGCTTCATCCCTGTTTGAAAAACAAAAGAACGTTGACAAGTCTCCAACAAGACTACAGAGATATCACAGATATCCCACTCACTTTTTTTTACCATATCCGTCCATTCTACTGTTAGTTTACGTGATTACAAATTTATTTATTCTCAAACTTTCTGTTTCTCTAGAGTAGGGGGTGGATATCACTGAACCGTTTGAAACCAAAGTCGTGACGCGATTAGAATGAATGCTGCAACGACCTATTCATCGGCACGCAGCATTCGATAGTCGCTAGTTCTCACTTCCCTCCAAAACCGGTAAAAGAGATTTCATCCATGTTCTATTATTGACCTAATAAGTTCCGCTTTTCTGACATACTGAGGGAAGAGAAAAATTTTTTCGTACGCCCTAAGGCCTCGCATTTATTCTTGGATATCCATCCGTATCGACAACCGAAACAGGCCTCAGTGAGGTCGGACACTTAAAGCACAAAGATACTCATTCATTTTACACTCTCTCACAATAGTGATTGTAAGGGAATACAAACAATGCAAAACCACTTTGGTTTGCTGATTACTACAGAATTTTAGTACGGCTATACCCAGAAGAACAGTTAGGATGCCAAATACCCTGGACATCAGTTGAATTGGACTAAGGCAAGCAGAGGACAAACAACAGCCAGCCAAGGACCTTGTTCCATGGACTGATTGAAAGTGGTCTGATTTTGTGACGGCCTCAGAGGCGAGTGGGGGCGACATTTGCTATAAGGACGAAGAGTAGACAATTAACCCCTTAGAGAGGAACAATCGGCTAACGAGCTCTATCTTGTGTGGACCTCATGTAAACCATTTCATCGGTAAATAAAGATAAAAATTAGTCGTGTTGAGGCTGTTTACTCGTTCTCGATTGACTGTAAAAGCTGGGACTGAACCAGAGACGACCGAATGGGGGCGTTAGAGTTAAATGCCGCGATAGACAAGGTTTTTTAAAAGTGGTCACCTTATAGAAGAATTACGTCTCAGATTTTAATTAACCTCAAATATCGTGATCCCGGCTGTGGAAATTCAAATGATTCACAAAACTTCTCTGTGTGGTTGGTTGTTTCTCCTATAGGCCAAGGTCACTGCACAAAATTATTTGAACGATACAGCTCACTTGACTTCTGACTTGTATTGGCAAATCACAAATAAATTCGCGGCTGTGCTCTATGTTGGTCTTCTCTTTCGCGCCAGCGAGTTGGGCTAGCCGTTCGAATTACGCGCTTTTTCATGGGCGACTGTCCACTCAAAGGGGCACCTGGTCCGCTCCATTCCATTGCGCGACCACGGGATTTGAAGGCCCAAGCCCGTGTTATCGTGTCAACTCTTGGTGAGTATTAGTATCCCCTTAAGCCGCAGACTTGTATTGTTGTGCTGTTGTGTGCTGACATCTTGTGCCTCAGTGTTGCGTGTTAATGACCTCAAATGGGAAACAAAACAGGCCGAATAAACTACTCATTTCTTCTATAACCATAAAAGCTGCCATGAATGCCCTTGAAAAAAACCAGCCCACTGGGTGAAAGCATGACCATAAACCATTCAAAAGCTATGAGATCAATAAACTTTTTGCGAATATAATCATCATACCCGATTGTCAGCCTTTGGGTAGTGGCAGGATCCTTCCAGGAATGTTGTGCATCAGGCGAACAACAAAAAACGAATTTCGAAAGTAACATTTGCAGCCATTGTCGCATACGCTCCGTAAAGACGTTGCCGAATAAACCGGGAAAAGAAAGTCACATCAGAATTTGGACTTGCGGGTTTCCATTCATTTTGCTAGTATGATATGCCGTTCTGGGGAACCATTCAGCTTCGGGTAGTCAAAGATTAGTAAAACCTCAGTTAAGAAGCAGACTAATTACTTGGAATCAACGCATTCCTTATTTGCATTTCAATTTAACCGAACATGGTTGTCTGAGAAATAAATACCAGCAGTCGTGGACAGGTACACGTAGGGAAATAGAAAAGCCCTGGGCTATCGGCAGTAGTTTCAACCTTTACTGACTGATTAGGAACACTGGCCCACGAAAACCAAGTGTAATGGGAATGGCCAAAGAATCTGATGGTTCAGCGGTTCACTCGGGAGCGTTGACTAGAGCGTTAAGCAGAGTACCTAAGGAAACAGTTTGGTTGGCCCACTACCACAGTGAACCTCCCACAAATGCCTGTGAGTGGAACGGTGCAGGTGGGTACCAGTTCTCCGTCAGAAATGGAAGTCACCAGTCAGACAGGTTTTCTGAAAAGCGTTAGGGCAGATGGACTAGATGGACTGTCTCCGTCCTTCTTCGATCACGGTTGTGAAATGTTAACATGATAGTTAACAAAACTCCTGGAATCAATGTGGGCAAGTGAACGGATCCCTAACGGTCGTGTGAATCGGTGATTGTACCAATTTACAACGAAGTGGTAAGTTCTCATGCAAATCACAGATAAATTAACTTAGTAATTATTGTATCTAAACTACTCGCGGGCATTGTCCTCTACCGATTATCGAGTACTCGCGAATGATGTGTGCGTGAGGACCAGAGTGGTTTTCAACCCGGTCCGAGTTATATGGACCCATTATTCACTTTGCGATAAGCATCAGGAAATAGACACTTTCCGAAAACCCACCACTACTGCCTTTCTTGATCTCAGTGCAGCGTTCAATAGTCTGTCGTGCAGTTCGCCAACACTCGCTCACTGAAGGGTGTGTCAGAGAGATTAATTTCATTTTCCCAATCCCTCTATGCGACTGTCTGAAGCGGAGTTCGTGCTTGCGACGGTGCTAAGTTCACCACGAGAAGTGTTGTTCCTCACGATTGCCTCTTTCATTTTTACCTCCCAATTTTATCATTGCATTAATTATGGAATTCGTCCTATCTTCCTGTGAGAATAGTGATGTTGGTGTCTGCTCTGACAGTGCATTTCGATTTGGAATATGCAGACGTTGTTCTGCTGCGGAATGAGGAGCTAAGCAAGTTGGAAGACTTTCTTGATTATCTGAACTATAGTGCAGGTATGTTTGGGATGCGTCTTGCAACTTTGAAGTGTAAAATGCTGTTGCAGGAGTGAACTGGCTTGAAATCAAGTTTTGTTTTTGCAGGGCATGAATTACTAAAGTAGATATATTTAGTTATTGGTAGTTGTATTTCCCAGGTGCTCACATATCAGATGAAATGCATTCGGGTATATGAAGGGTTCGGTTGGAATCCATCTATTTGATTTATCTGCTGCGTCGGGGCGGCATTCGGATATCGATTAAAGCTTGAGTCTAAGCATTAGCAGTAAGGCTGATTCTGGTATACGGTTCAGAAACGTTGCGTCTACAGTTGAAAGGCATATGAACACTTTCGATGTTTGAACGTCCTCCCTGATATTGGTAAAAGAGGATGGGAGAATTTCCCCACTAACTGAGGCGTTTTGCGTAAGATACACGATCCTGAGTAACAATTTTCAGAAGAGGTGTTCGATCTCAATGGTCAAATGTTTAGGATATGATTTGCACGGAATACTTACCTTGTTGTTCCCTATCCTTCAATGTAAACAGTAGTTGGGTGATGAGTCACGGTGACCCATCGGCTGGCTCTTATGGATCCAGCAAGAATACCGGGTTGAGGTCAACGAGATATCCAAAAACTGTTGGTGACAATAGGTGATGGGGTTCAGTGCTGCAGTCAATGGCGTCCTTGGATTTGAAATATTCGCTGTTCAATATATATTTTTCAATATTTTACTTTGCCTTTGATCTTGTATTAATCCTCGTTGTGCTTCCTCTTTTAAATAAATAGTGCTGTGAAGTGGAAACCAAAGCCAGAGCGTGTTGGTTTAAGGTTATTGATTGTGACAAGCGAAATGAACTGAATTGAGATGCTTTCGCTTTAACTTGGGATTTTCAGCAGTTCTGCCGCGAGAAGAGAGATGCCTCGAGTTACTGATGAACGCTTCGGAGACAGATCCGTCTACAAACTGCCTAGTCTAGCGACTTTTCCACTTCGCATTAGTTTTGGAATCAAAAGCTTCGTTAACTCAAATCGGACAAGAAGAAAAACGGTCGGAATAAAGGATTTACTGGACCTCTCCAGACCGTTTTCGCATCTGCACGAAGTACCGGTTGCACAAAAACTAAATACCCCAAAAGTCACAGTTTTTGATTGCAATTCCCACTCTCTATGAAACCGGAATTCTGTCCAGAAACATATACCGGTGCGGCTTCTATGGTCTTAAATAAAATTTGATAATTCAACGACATTTTTCAAGATTCTTTAGGCAGATCTTTAGAATAAACTTTTAGCGACTTCTGTTCTTAGTCCGATTGATTTTACTCTACACCTGAACTGTTACTGTGGTTCGAACAGTCGCAACTATCGGCAGAGGATGGTGAAACTTTTAAACTGAATATTAGGTGGAAAGTTAAATTCATTTTCATTCGACTGACCACTGCAAGACCGCATTGACCTGGTAAACCCATGTAAAAATTTGAAAAGGAGATATGAAAAAATGGATGAGTAACCAGGAGCAAAACCTGATGAGCCACTGAAAAGACGTTCGTCGGAATATTGTGAGCATATTAAATTTCATCGGGCCAATTCAAACTGTCCAGTGGATCTTCATGAATCTTTCCTCCCTTCACAGTGACTGGATCCATCCACACACGTCTATTGTTACGTTGTTACGCGGGGAGTCCACTGATAGGCAGACATCCTTCATCCATCCAGTCGAAACACATTCGGCCGCGCCTGTCGCTTTCCAGTTTGCGAAATTTGCTTAGCTTAACACAAACAAAACTGGTGATTACTGAGTGATTCCAGGCGCAAAATTGCCCAGTGTAAAGCAATATAATTAGACTTTCAACACAGCTGGCGAATTTTCAATACTGGAAAGCATTTTTTGTCGCCCCGCTTCAAACTAAGTCCCTCTTGTTGGCGGTCCATGAACTCAAACTTGAAAACATTCCAGCCGCTGACATCATTTTTTCAGGGCAAGCTCCGGCGGCGACGGCCTATGTAAATCAAAGGATCATATTAACCCCTTGTCCGTGTACATTCGTTCTCAGGTCGTAGTCATGTAACTACTTCATTTTCCTTTGTAACGTACCTGAATCATCACTGCACATTTTATGAATAAGTTTCCGATCTGACACGAAATGTGCGCGAGAATCACAGGGCATGAAGAATTTCACTTGCTAGCGATTCCATGACCCTAGCCAGTTTGGATGAAACAGACAATCAATGACGCATACTTATTCTGTGCACTATTTACTCCAACTTTATCCCGCTTCGAAGTTTCAGGTATGGAAAAACATCTCGGCCAGAGACAGTTCTAAAACTAGTGCATGGACTCACACCCACTGATTCGTCGTTACCTTATGTAAGCCAAACTTGGATTTTACTGACACTAGTGTGTTCACTACATATTCGAAGCTATACTTGGAGTTTAACGAACAGCATTTAAGACCTGTGCAAATACGGACGGGTAAACAACACGTGAGAACGTCTTCGGATTTCAACATAAAGATTCGTCAGATGCTAAATGATAGTCAGTTGCTACCTCCCAACGAAGCGACTGGTGAAGATGAGATTAAGTATCTAACATTAGAAGTGATAAGCACCTAATCGACTTAATCATCACCGAGTAATTGGGGCTACTAAAGTCCCGGTCATTCGCCCTACCTAATTTTAGCACCATTCACTGATCACTAGCATCGGCGACCTGGATTCTTTAATCTGTTCTTGATTTTCATTCTCGGAACTTCATGTACTATAGTTTTGGTTTTTATAAGACGCTTTAACATTAAAGACAAAACTGTCCTGAGGGTGATGTCAAGGGTTTCCGCTTGCTCAACTTCCTAGAACAAAAGTTGCATGCTGCATGGGGCCCTTGGCATGTTCTGGTTCAACACACCTTTCAAAAATCCACTCCCATACCTAGTTCCAGACTTTATCCTTCAACTAAATCGTCAACATTTTGACTTTCCAGTCTCAGCAACCCATGAGGAAGCCGAGGGCCCCTTCAGAAGATTTGCCCGTAAACTCATCGACAGCAACCGCTCTTCATGACTCTAAAACCACGAATTATTTCTCGCATCTAGTCCGTTGGTTGCACCCATTTCTAATAGCGGTTTTAAGTAGGTCATTCAATTGCTCCTCATGGGAAACTTGCAGATGCAGCGTCGGAGTCGTTCAACGTTGCCGTCACTGACGGCTTAACCGCAGTTTTTATATCATGCCTCATGCGGATGTATAATGGAAGAGACTCACTCCGTAACCATGAAAAAAGACGAAGATGACCCTGAAGGTTGGAATCGAGCCTAGGGTTCCAATAATTCACGTGGCGATATCCCAGGCAATAGTGAATTACTATAGATTACTAACAGATTACCGGGCTTTAAATGCCTTGCAATTGAGCACCAGGTCCAAAAAGATCGGGCGCCAGCCCAATAATCTCGCACAGCTTTACCACGGAGTGACTAAATCGCCTCAAAGGATCTTAACAGTCACGCTATGGTACATCGCGGATCACTTAGAAGTGATAGGCGATAACTCCTAGGTCACTTGACTTAAGCCGTTCCTACCTGGCTTTTAATTTTTTGAGATGTGCTTGTTTAAGCGCACCTGATACCGTCAGGTCATGGCTAATATCAATTCTTCATTTTCGGAAAACTTGATGCACCGGGTCAACACCAGTTATTTCAGCGTCCCCTCACCGTCTGCCCTTCTTCACCAGCAATAAACATCCAGAACAGCCCTAATGTCTTCCGAATTCCTACCTTTGATAGTCGGACCGGGTACTGAGATCTTGAAAGGCATTGAAACACTGGTTGTTCGCCACTCTCTCCCTAGGTCGATCACCCGAAAAGACCCCCGAGACCGAGCAGTCAGTCTCTGGCCAGACAAGACCATTTCGCCCTAGTGGCCGATCTTTAGCCCTCACCCCCCCCCCGAACACGGCAACTTGTCATCAGTTATTCATACATAGCCCCTTGCTACCGCAGAGCTGGTGCTTGTAATCTTCAGATTATCATTTGATTTTCAAAACCCAGTGGGATTAGAAAAACGACAACCGAACCATTTCGAGCGTCCAACACAATCGGTAGTCGTCACGACGGTTAAGGTAACGTGTTGCAGTCAATATCAGAGGTGCTCACCTTCAGTGCAGTAGATGGAATCTACTGAACAACTTCATGTGAAAATATAAAACCAAGCAACTACACCTATTGGACGTGGAGCAACATGAACCGCATGGGACTTGAAATAATGCATTAGTGAAGTTAGCAACCCAATCATGGAGTCGAGCCGCGAATGCTAATGTTTAGCACTATAATTTTGTAGTCCACAAAGTTGACTTAAGACCGAACATATTCATTACCAAACTTTTCATTTTTAGTTGCCGTCGAATAATATTCCCTGCAAAATAAATTTAAGAACAGAAACCGCACTCAGGATCGTTTCACATCCGGCGTCGAACTTCATTCTTACTGCATGAAATACCGGCAACTAGGTGCTGACAAACAAGGGGCTACAAACTCACAATGCAACAATGCTTCGCCTATGAACCATATCCACATGCCCTTAGCTAACCCAAATGAGAAGCAATTTGGATCATCAAAAGCTAACACGAGCCACAGATTCCGAGACCGTATAATATTCAGAATATCGCCAGATTGATCTACCGAAGGGGGACACTGTAACCAAAAGACAGTGGGACTACAAACTCATAATTAGAATCCCGTATATTTTGTCTAAGAGAGCAGATGGGTAAGGAGCAGAGGAAGGGGAAGGGCCAAGAGAACGTCACAAATAGTGCTTGATCTATGGTACAGTACAATACAATGACGAAGGATCATCAACCAGTTGACAAGTCGGATACAAACTAGGCGCGCAAGGAGGGAAAGAAACAACGCGAATGTGTTCTGGTTTCGTATGCTTCAGTTGGGTAACAAGCGGTTGTAGTAAGGACCAGGCCAAGGCGATAGTCAAAAAGGGAAAAAACCGACTCGGGCCACGCGAGGAAGATCACCTTCTCAAGGAGGGGACGTATTTTCACAAACACATAAACAACGGAACGTCAGGGACTGGTTATCAAAAACAGAATTTATTCAACAAAGCGGGAATCGGTCACACGGGGCCCACCGACACTACAGGGGCATGGTAAGCGAATCCCACGGGTTACGGATGGCACCGCCACCTGGGCACGCACACCGGTTCTTTTCCTGTGGACACTGAAGTGTCATAGCCAAAGCCGACCTGTATCATACTCTCGAAGCATGACTTTATAATCAACGTGGTCCAAAGGATAACAACACGTGAGTGACTGCGCACGTGGTCAGAGTACAGGTGCCGCAACAAAGATAAAGAATGTGTGGCGGGAAGGATGGTTGGAGTGAACATGACAAGAGCGGTAGAAAACAGGTCAGGATTGTTTTTGTGCAGGTAGATGCGATAAACACTAGGCAACATAAGAAAAAGATGCACACTTCAGGATCGGAATTAACGAGGATTGGCTCGGGATACGGAGGGAGAACGACGGAACCCGGACAAGACGATTAGGTTGAATGGGATATACAGTCATGCATTCTGGATGAAAGCATGCCGGCGATCCTCACGGATCAGTGAGAGAATAAATAAAGCTGAGCGAAGTGTGCCAAGGAACAGAGTATGCTGATCCAAAGGAAAAACAAATCAAACACAATTAGTTGCACACGTGAAAACATGAACCCGTAACGATGGGCATTAGGTCTACAGGAGCACAGGGATGAGCTGGATATGAACGAACCGGCTATGTATATAAGGGCAATTCAGTGCACGTAAATGACCAAGAATGGAGAGGCGGAATCAAGGTGGGAAAGACAAAACAAACAGTCCACCTGGGTGAAAGGCAAAAGGCTGAGGAAGCAACGATAAGTCGATTTTAGACAGAAGGATGGAGCAGCACAGAGAGTAACCCAAAATCGGAAAGCACAAATTGGGATAGCATACATGGTTCTTCCAACTGAATCAGAAACCAGTGGACTCTACGCAACAGGGAAGGTTCATTGAACCATATGATTAATACGCACAGATTGCCGATAACAACTCATTAAGCAGTGACCAATAACAAAATGCGAAGGGAGAACGAGTTTGCGCCAGATCACCACGACTGACCGAAGAAAAAGATCCAGCTCTCACAAAATTGAGTTGAGTACATTGTTTTCAGCACATATTCATTGAAAGATGATCAGAAACATGAGAAATCGAGGGTAAAGCAAGGAAATAGTTATCCAGTACGTAGCAGCAACTAATTTGATCAAAGACCAGCGAAATGAGCGATGAGTGGGGAGAAACCGTAGATACAACAGAGTTTGGAGAACAATCAAAATGAGAACGAAAAACTGAGTGCGCGAGATTTGGACGAGGGATGAGGCGTTATCGATATATCACACTGCACATTACTGTTTAGGGTAAATGTGTCTGTGTGGAAGGTGCGCAATAAAGAAGTCACCAAAGAAAGACCATCAACCATGGACCCAGTGATATTACTCAACCGGATGAGTGATTGGGAATGCTACCGTGGTCACCTCCGTCGGTTATTCATGAGTAGGCCGGTGCACTGACTGCGTGTGGTGGGCACTTCCGGAGTTATGTGCTCCGGACGCCTTGAGAGAAGCTAATGGATCGAAAAAACTCGGCTGTGGCGGAGCTGTAGTGTTGGGATAACTTGAACCCAACTGAGAAGGATAAACCCATCTGTTCTGACTGGAACTGAGCGGGGTGTTCGTTGTACCAAAACCCGAGCTAGCTGAAGGTGCACCAGACCACGGATACATACCGGCCACTGCCGCCATCGCAGCCGCCACCATCGATTGTTGCTGCTGTTGATTGTCCGACGACCCACTGCCTGCAGACACCGCACCCGGGACAAGACCAACGTTATTGAAGGCATTGTAGTCCGGGAGTGTGCTCGCCGAAAGCTTATTAGGAGGCAAAGAACCAGAGGAAGCGCCTGGGGCCGGGAATGAACCACCGATTGTGGAAGGAGGCCACATGGGAGTTTGCCATGACGCAGGACCGGTATGGGAGGATCCAGGTGGACCCATCCAGTGTTGTGGTGTTGGCTGTGGTTGCTGTTGGGTTTGTTGTTGCTGCTGTTGCTGCTGCTGCTGCTGTTGCTGTTGTTGTTGTACCCAATTCATCGTGAGAGCCATAAAAAGACCATTGGGATTAGAGCCAGCTGATGGCTGCTGTGGTGATGGTGCTTGAGGGTGTAAGGAAGATGTTTGATTTCCAAGGGTTGGGTTCGGTAAACCAAAGGGATTCAGCCCAGTTCCGTTGCTCGTTGGTGCTGAATACATCATGGTGGACGGCGGAGCACCCGTTGCTGCAAGAGTAGTTCCAGTCTGACGTCGACGTTCAGCGCCAATCGGTTGTATGGATGGTGGTTGGACTGTGGAGGGTTGATGAATGCTGGTAGGAGTAGCAACTAAAGCACTTCCTCCGAGTAGGGGTACGGACGGACCGACACCTAAGAGTGCACAGAACAACAAACAGAAGAGTAGCGGGAATAATGGTTACATAACCCACTTAATTCGATTGCAGAATCATTGATTCGAATCCACATGAAGTCATAACATATTATAACATTTCGTGCAGTTCAGTTAAATGATTTGCAATACGCGTTTAAAGCGAGGAAACGGGAACTGAGAGACAATATTCAGACCACCCTACTTTAACCAAGACAAGATAAGCCAATGTTGTGCCAATCAGGTGCAGAGAAAGCTTATCTTAAGGAACCACCTGGAAAACACTTTTTTACAGTGACAGGAATAGAAAGAACCAAGGACGAAAATGCCCTGACGCTGACAGCGACAATATAGAGATTGCTACAGGAAAAGCCAATGAAAACTAGCTGAGTAAAACGCTTTATGTAAAGGGTGTCATCAAAATTCAAGGATACAGCTAGTTCAATAGACAAAACACCGAGCAACGGAAGCGGCAGACCGCGACCGGCTGTCACTATCCTCGATACCATGTCGTACCTGATGTGAGGAAATTCATAGGGCCCAAGAACTGCTGTTGCTCTTATAGACGATATCATTCCATCCCAGGTGAGATGCAACAAGGAATCATTTGTTTGAGAATGCGGTAACTCACGTTCGTCGGATCTCGATATAGGCGCAGTGTCAGATTTAAGATGCTGTGCCGGGAATTTAATGGTAACGGGCATTTCACAAACATTTGACTTTACGCAGTTACTTTTATTTCTCAAAACCGAAAGCATCAAGTGTCTGAGCCGTTACATTGCGATACAGTTGTATCCCCGTCCCTATTTACATATATCATTTTCCAATTAGTCCGTAGTTGTCCGCACCATGTATAACGTCCAACTTTCACAACGACTAATCGGAACAGTCTAGAAGTCTTTAGAATCGGAATGCCCCAGAATAAACATATGTATATATAGACGCCCCTCGTTCCTAAGGTTGGCTCAGCCCAACTGACAAGCAATTATCAACGAATCACAGTTGTGGACTTCGACGAAGAGCCTCCACGCACACTCCTGATGCTACAGGTTCGATTCTGGTGAGAAATATCAATTCGGAGTGTGCAAGCATGTGGATGTTTGGACAAGAGAGCAAAGGATACGCATAGCTGACGAGCGACAATAACCGCGAAACCGGTCGTGTGCTTCCGGGAAAGTTTTGTTCACTCATCCAAATGCTACTTACTGCGTCTATATATACTTTATATATATATATATATATATACCTTATATATATATATATATAATTTAAATCACTCTTTTTGCTTCCTTTACATCATCCTCATAAATGCAGTTGTTGTTAGCTCAGGGCTGCCGAGTGGAAAAGTTGACTAATAATTGGAAGATCGGAACCGGCTACATTCAGGTCGGACCACCACGACGTCGGTCAGTTGATCGCCACTGGTCAGACATAACAGGGACAATTTTTTCTATCCTGGAACAAATTATTCTTGAGTGAATCAAACGCCTAGAAATACTATTGGGATGGGTTTTGGAAAGAATAGACAAAAGACAAATTCCTCAGCGATTTACGTGCTTTGTTGACCAATGGCCAAATACTGGAAGCTGTGCTAAGTGGTATATATTCGAACATTGTATTATCTTGCAAAATACAGTAAGTGTGACATCGGACTCATAGCAAAGGATGAAAACAATGGCGAAAAAAGGAGAAAGAAAAAGAAGCAACATGTGGAGTTCGCAACACATGCTAATTCTATTCCTCCAAATCATCGGCCATCCATCGAGATCTAAGAATCCTCTGCGGGCTTGTTACTATCCGGTTACCCAAACTGAAGTAGTGTTGACTTAGGGAACACTACCCCGAACCTTTGAATAAATGGTCTAACCCATAAGGCAGCAGGACGATCCAAGGGTCGCGTAACTCATTGAAGGCTGTTTAGTTCATGCGCCCTTTGGATGGGACTAGACATCCTAGGTGCTCAAAGCACCCATTCACGACGAACGACGGTGAGCACCATATATCGCCTGTGGTTGGTTTGGAATCAGAGTTTAGCGAACTCCCCTAGACTGATTAACAATGAACAGTAATTTAACTGAGCAGTGGTCGAAGGTTCAAAACTCTCTTTAGAATATTCTATGACGGATTTCTATTCGAATGTAGATGAGCAACATGAAAGTTCCCATTTCGGTTTTGTACTCAATCAACGTTCACGTCATCGGAAAAGTGAAAATCGGTACGGTTTAGCGATATTTGGAAAACGTCGGTGAGAGTTAAGGAAGGTCGCAGTTCAGAAACAATTTTGGACGGACAATTTGTATTGATCTCAGGAAAAAAAAATTCAAACTACCTCAATAAACACTCACCGTTTAGGAGATGAGGAGTGTATGCCCCTCCCGGATGTGTCGCACCCACAGACATATTGTTTGTTGCCTGGCCAGATGTATTAGGTTGAATAAAACCAGGCATGTACGGCGGAGGCGTATAGGAACTAGGACCAATTGGTATTTGCGTCTGGTTGTTTAACATTGCATGGGGTGACGTTCCGCCTCCTAGTCGAGTAGTAACTGCATTTTGGTGAGCTTGGCTTAAGGCACCAGGGAGATGATTCGCCCCGAGTGTTGGTTGCTGCTGAGGCGACGCTGACTGCTGACCAGCAGCGAACATCGGACGGAGTTGAGCATTATTCAAAAGTGTGGATGAGGACTGCAGTTGCGGTGGAACAGCATTATTGGCAGTAAATCCGTTCTGTACTGTGTTTCTTTGATCAATGTAAACGTTTGGTGTCACTGAGAGCAACGGTTTCGAACGAACTGTGGAGGCCACCGTATTGTGTGCAGCAAATGTTGAGCCACACATAGTCACAGACGAATGGGCCGCTCCAGAAAGAGAACCGGCAGGAATTGGCTGAGCTTGCTGAGGCACTGGTGGATGCAAAGCGGTAGGAAGAGTGGACTTTCCGGCACAAGTAGTATGAACACTGCCAGAAGGGAGCGCGGCATCCAAACTGTATGCATTAGCCAAACATTCCGAACCACCCAGTCCCGAAAAATCGGTTCGCATTACGGGTGCGGAAACCACTGGTGTGCATGATTCTAAGCTAGACGTCACATGAGTGTTTACTGAAGGCTGGTGTGTAGTGCTGGCTGGCTGTTGGAATGCCGAAGGTTGGAACGCAACAGCGTTTGGATTCAATCCAGCAGGTTGCATGGGCCATCCAGATGAAAGCTCAGTATGTGTTGATCCAGGCACGCGGAAAGATGATTTAGTAGTGGCGGATGAAATCTGAGTCACCGGAATGCCAATGGATGGATTCATTGAAACACTTGAAGTAAGATCGATTCCAGAGTCCAGTGAAAAACCGGGAGTTTTCGCAAACACAGAAGCGGCTGCAGGAGCATCGGATTTCAAATCGGAGGACAACCACTCGGTTGCCTGATCGGGCCGAAAACGAGTTTGAGCAACAGGAGGATGAAAGTCCGATTCTCGAAGCTCTGGAGAAGTTGCGCGTTTTGTGGGTGTGATGAGAAGACTTTCATTTATTACGGTTGTCGACGGACGAGATAGTCCAGCAGTAACATCCAAAGACATTAGAGAAGGCGGATATGTATCGGAGACAGAATTTGATATTGAAATGACGGTAGTTCCTCGCTGATGCGCACTTCGTTCTGACCCAGGAGCGCGGGCAAACGAACGCGTTTGAGTAGTAGTGGCTGGAGACGTTCCGACACAAGAAGCTGAATAGCTGCTCCCAGAACCGACAGGCGTTGGTGGTTGGGATGCCGGTGCTGTGGTTGCAGCAGGAGGAGACACCGTAAGGGGCTTAAAAATTGGAATTGATGAGTCACTGTTAGTTACCTCAGGAGTATCGATTGAGGAGGAAATAACAGGTGTCTCTACGATTTGTGCGGTTTTGGCAAACGTAGTTGGATCTGCCACAACTGACGTTAGAATATTCCCCGTTCCCTCACTGTCAGATGCCACTGAAACAACCGGAACGTCGGTGATGGATGAAGCAACCGTAGTTGTAACAAGTGAGTTAGAGGTACCGGAGGTGGGAGATGGCTCCTGTTCCTCTGTGACTGTTCCAGTGGTCGTACGCGACTTAGGATTCAACGGAGGAAAACTCACTTCATCCAGGGAGTCAGGTGGAAGATCGTTAGCGGTTGAAAACGACAAAGCAAGATCCGGAAACATTTGGCTGGTAGTGGAGAACGGTGAAACATTCAGTGAAAGCAAAGATACAGGAGCAGTTGTAGGTGTGACAGTTGGAAATGAGCTCATCAAACTAGGCACAGCCGCGTACTTGGAAAGACCATGACTAGTATTTCGGGTCGAGCCGGATGAATCTATTACCTTAGTACCTGAACGTGGTGTATGAGCGACGAGGCCAGATGCAGCGACAGCCGCGAAATTACCCTTACTTGAGGTACTCAAGTTACCAGAAACCTTTGAACTCCAGCTAGCAGCATTGCTGTTCGTCACACGAGTGCTCATGATGGTAGAAACAGCAGGTGAAGCCGTTGTTGAAGCACTGCACATAACCGTACTATTGTTGTTACTATTAGATGTTGTACCTGAAGTGACTTTTCCGGAGTTCATTGCTGCTCGACTTAGTGCGAGCAAAGCTGGGGGTTGCGTCGAACTCGAACGGATTGCTGTAGAAGATGCGGTGCTAGAACTCGTGCATATCACCGTTGTTTTAGCGCCTTTTCTACTTTTACCTGAACTTGTACCACCGCGACCGGTAGAGGAAACGACTTTAGACGTGTTAGATGCAGTTGTAAGGGTTACTGCACCACTTGACTTCGAAGTCAATGCAGACAAAATATTTTTCCCAATCGTAGCATTCGCGGTTGTAGTCGACTTTTTCATCGCTGCATACATCAGCAAAACGTCATTGCCAGCTACGGATCCATTCAGCAAACCTTGTATAGCCTCGTACGTCCGCTGAACTGCATCACTGGGTCCCCTCAAATATACCATGCGATCCGGAGCTTCGTCGCTTCTAGCGCTTTCAATATCTATTTGGATACCACTCATGTTTCGCAGAGCACTGACCACAGCTCCACCTTGACCAATCACTTTACCAATATCGTGGCGTGAAACAGAGATAAAAATCCGTCGCTTTGATGAACCACTACTCGATGAGGTCGTCTTCCAGTCGGTCGTCTCATGACTACCTGTACGACCAGCGCCTGTTGAATTTACAACACGCTGCGTACGCGCACTGCTAGACGGGAGAACAACAGTCCACGTATTATTTTCAGTACTTGTTGAGGGAATCATTCCATTATAAAAGTACTGACCATACTGTGTATTTTGGGAGTCGATAAAAGCATTCCAGTTGACTTCACTATCTCCGTTCGAGGATACGGGATAGTAAGCAGACGCGCCAGAAAGACCTGCATCCGTTGTCGTCGTTGGTGAAGATGGTATTTCATTTAGCACGCGTTCAGATTCAGCATTGGTAGCGTTCTCATTGGCCGCACGCTTGGCTGCACGCTGACTTTGTTTCTTGCTTCGGTGCTTCTCTCGTTTTGCCTCTGTGGTTGCAATTGGATTAGCTGGTGGAACGGGAGTTCTGCTCGCGGGCAAATCGGTGGAAATCTGAGGGTGCGAAGTATCAGAAGAGAGACGACTTTCTGTATTGTCTAAAGGACCATTACCATTGGAAACAGTAACCGAATTGGATTTATCGATAGCGAAAGCGTTCGACTGAGGCGAGGCTGCCGGTGACGAATCGGAACGCTTAGTAGGATTGCTCGTCCGGTCTGCATCGATGAATCTACTCTCGCCAGGTTCAGATTCGTTGGATGCTTCAGCCGGATTACTTGCATCTGAGCGAAGGCTGACGATGGACCCTTTGCGAACCTGCCGAACAGCATCACTGAGCGTACTATTAATACGCTCAGAGCTGAAAGAAAAAACAAACATGCAATGAAGAAAGTGGCCAAACACATGTTTATATATATATATGTATGCCCATGAATTCAAACTTTGTTCCGTCTTTAATTGTTTCAGCTTCAGTTAAACCAAAGAAGACCTTAAGTTATTAGGGCATCTAAGATGGTATGGTCCTGAATAGGGTCTACAAACATTAACCCTCCATACAGTAATTATGACAAAAGCTTACGTTAGTTGTGTGTTAACAACAAAAGCAAAGCTGCATTTAAAAAGATCGCAACTGAATACCGAACAATACAGCTTAACCACCTAACACCCAGGCAGAAAAAGGTTAGTAACATGTGGACCAATAGTGTACTACGCTACTGGGAATCGAAAGAGATAATTAGAACGCTGGAAGCAAGCATAGTATGGTCTCGATCGTTTATGATAAAAGAGAATGATCAAGGAAGGAAGTAGATTTAATGAGTCTGACAAGTGCCCCAAGTGGTCAGGAAGATTATAAACTGCTCTTTTGGCACGTGAAATAAATGTCCCCAATTTGTTTTAACTAGAATATCATTGTCTGGGGGTTGCCATTCATAGTTTCGCGAAAATTAGATGAAACAACCCCGGAAGAATAAAAAATAATGCGAACCCATTCGCTCATGAGCGCAGTTGGAAGAACAGGACAGAGGTGCAGAGCGTCAACAGCAATAATCCTGGCTAGTGCTCATAATAAACAACGACGTGAGGAAACTGTTTACCTGAATCTACCATATCTTGCAACCAGTGCTATGAAAAAATACGAAACATAGTCAACATGAATCTAACATACACCAGCTACAATAGTCAAACATTTAAGAACTGAAGAGCCAACATGCCTGGATCCATTTTCATTGTCATGGTCTTCAGTGGATGGATGTGGTTCTTTGTCCCTTCGATTGGCACACTCCATCGACTGAGAGGGCTCCTTGCACTGCCGTTCTTTTTCCAGTTTTGCTTTACGTTTCATGCGCTTACGCTCTCGTTTTCGCGCTTGCATGGCTTCCCGGTTAGCACGTTCCTCTTCCTCTTGTTTGATCTGCTCCAGCAGGCAGTTTGCATTCTTCCTCGCCTCGCCTTCTTGTTTCTCCTTTGCAGCAATGATGATCTCACGACACTGTTGACACCGTTTGGCCAATTCCTATAAGGTTTTAAAAAACACCTGCCGGTCAGCCTCAATTTGACTCGATGTATAATACAGAATACGAATCGATCGATTGCCAACTCGAGTCACTGTACAGGCGTGCGCGCGTATACGCGTGCGAATGTGTGGCCGCCCGCTACACGCGCGCGGGCTCACGCCTACGCGTTCAACAGCTGCGCCCGAAGAGGCATGCACACGCACGCGGTCAGTATTATCGATTTGCACCCGATCGATGAGCACAGGTCAGGTGCTCGTTCACAAACCAGCCCGACAGATGGATGGCCTCGCGAATATGTGGATGAATGCCTCGCATTCAGGCACAAAGAAACCAACAGCAGCGCATACTATGCAGAAAATTAGGTGCACAATTCGTGAAGTGTGCAAGATTGCTTGCATTGGACCCTTATGCATATGATTACAGACTTTCTGGTACGATGTGCAAAGCACTGCAACCGAAGGTCGTTGTGTCGTCATACGTCAGCCATCTCCACACAAAAAGCCACTGTACCGACCGACTGACGCACCGTATAAACAGTTGCCCTGTTGGCTGGAGGCGAAACACTGGTCAACTGCAAATTATGGGAGTCTGGGGCCGATATAAACTCTTGCGAAAAAGAATGACGATCTCCATCGAACTGGGTTATTAGCGGCTTTATTTCAATTGAGAAAGTACTAATCGGACATCCAGCTTGGCGGACGTCGCGTAACAAATGAACTTCAGAATGTACCATATATGGTCACAAAATCCGCAAGATAAAAACAGCTTGGTTGTGCAAAATGTACAAGAGGATGAAGATGTCCTACGTTCGGTTGAAAGAAACTGATTATATATATTTTTTGTATATGAAAAACCTCCTGACCTTATACAACCTTGAAGTGAGGCCGGTGGTTAGAATCAAATCTGTACTTTACGAAGATATAGTTAATCTTGTCTTCTAATGCGGTAAGATCGCGAATAACGAACCATTTCTCTAGGACCCTCAAACTTAGACAGTAACAAATAGCTCAAAATTAGTGATGCCCCCCAGTTCAAGCCTTCTGATTCTCCGAATGATCAGTATACAACAGTGCAGGGATTATCAAATCCCTTTTCAGTGAAGCGCCGATGCGCTAAGCTTCTAAGCAACAGGCATGAAAATGCTCTATCTGATGTTTTGTATGGCTTTGTAAGACTTTTTTAGGATGAAAGTAAGTGCACTGAGTTACCCATTACGCACGAAGCCCTGAAAAACGTGTCTGGGTTCTACCGCGTCACTTGCTTACTACCGCATCACACAGGCAGCGCGGGAATGTTTTGCTGCTCGTATTGGGTCAAGGTATACCAACCAATCCTCAAAAAAGCTACAAAATTTATTGCTCTACTTTTGTTTTTCAAGGGAGTTAGATCAAAGGCAAAACGTATCATGAAAACTATTCTCGTTGTCCCTCAGTATCACAGAAAAACGGAACCGAGAGTTGCACTTGCAAGACTCTACAAGGCACGATGGAACATTGTCGTCGCTAAAGGTCGTATAACATGCTAAGAACTATCAAAATGACCAAAAGCGAATACACTGAACACCGGCATCATGCACAAACAACTGGCCCAAATTTTTCGAGTTCTGACGACCTCTGATACCACCAGAATGTTACAGAAGTCTGACGACGATTCAGGACCGTCTCTTGTCTCTTTTCGAGACGCTGAAAGGTGATATTCGACCGCCATTCGCCGTTGAGAATTGACCTCTAACTAGGGTAGCTCGTGATGACAGTACCAAGATAGCAATCTTAAGGTGAGTCGCCAGAGCTGAGGCCAACGAGGGACTATCTTCCAGTAATCATTGCACGATATCCATTTGAATGCCTCGGCCATGTACTGCGACTGCTAAATTAAGGCTCCTCCTGGGTTGAATCCCCCGTGAGTATCGAATCTGACTGGAAAAATGCTGAGGCGGGTAACCAATGACAAGGTGACGTAAAAATCTCAACTCCTGAGCTCTCGAAGACACGCAAGAAAAACAGATATTCTTCACTGCGTTTTTGACAATGCCTATTCTGTATGAATTGAGTCGTTATAGTTTTCCGGTACTGTGATAGTTTTATTATGCAAACAGCTTCAGAAATTTACGAATACATTTAACTGGTTGCAATAGTAATTGTTTCAACTACACCTGTGCTATCTCATGCCTGTTTATTTATATAACACCGGCTTGAAAATATGCATGGTGTCAACGCCAGATGTAAACGTGAGTATACAGACGGGGGACAAACAATGGGAGAAAAATAATAAATTATAACAAACCAACTGTTATATTTTGCTTTAACCATGTCCATCTTGTGATATTTTGGCCTTTTTCGTATTATTTCCATGGAGTGATTTCTACAGACAGGCCGTAGCATTCGCACCACCCATTTCGGTTTTGGATCATATCTCTCAGTGTCTCGTCTCTTGGGCCCACAGTAGGAAAGCGGAAAGCACCAAACAAGGCCAAAACCGAAGCTAACTTCTTCAAACCTTTACGCCAAGTTATAGTCTGACTGCCACGTCGCTTCTTCCAGCTTTGCCCAGAACGTGCCGCAAGAGCACAAAAAGGTAGACAATGGACAGGCGTGCGCGATACGTGTCCAAGCCATCGAAGGCGACGTAGGGCGATTATCTTAGTAACAGTACGACGGTCTGCGCCCAAAGAAGGGTATACACATATATTTAAATCGTAGTTTTTGCGGTGGTTACAACTAAAGACCTTCAGATCAGAAGACCAGATTAGGTGATTAGGACGTTTTGGGCATGTTCACAGAATGTCTATTTCATTGTACGCTGTTCTTCGAGGTAGACAATGATTGGATGATGATGATGAGTCGTGGTGGCCACTCGACAACCAATAAGCTGGCTCGCGTAGGTCCGGGTTGGGGTTCATGAAATCCATCAAACGGTTGCTGAAGACAGTAGGCGAGGTAATTCAGTCTTGCAACCAACAAGATCCCCGAACTCAGAATATTCCGGAAATTATACATATACATATGTATATATATATATATATATTGACATACTACACTACTACACACTACCCTGCATGGAGTCTCTCAGTTCTTCCCGGTCCTTTTATTTTTTTAGTGGGTGCTATGAAATAGCAATCAAAACCAGAACACGCTGATGCAAGGCCAATGCATGTAAAAACTGAAATGGACGCGTCAGACAGCATCCTCCCGCGTCGTCCCTTCTTCGGTGCGTACATTAATTCTGCTACCTATTAATGTGAATCGAGCTCCGATTGGCAGGAACATGTGTTTCGGTTTACAAACATTGCAGTTCAGTATCTGCATTCTTTCAGTCAGTCGCCAACAGTAAGTTTTCTCCATTTTTAATCTATATAGTTCTTAAGCTACATTTGGTGACTGACCCCAGTGCCCGATTCTACCGAAGTTAACTGTTCGTCACAAATGATCGTATTCGCCTCAAAGCTACGCTAACATTTGCTGTTGTTAAGTTCATGGCCGACGGGTACTAAGTGCCTCACTGCTGTCTCAGATGCAACTATTCACAAGCCCACAAACCCCTTTTCTCTTCGAAATAATAGGGATCCCACAGGATTCTCCTGCGTCGACATATGGGACCCTGAGTTGTCCGGATTCTATACTCTGCAATAAGTCATAGCAATCTGATACCTCTTGCCGTCCTTTCCGACAGACAAAGCATTATGGGAACGAATAAAATATTTTGGCCCCGATTTAAAAAGTTGTATTACGATTTCCGTGAGAGCAGTAGACATTTACCCAGAACCAAATGATCTACACGGTCCAAATAAAATTTTCCGTGGGAGCACCAACATTCGAAATCGTTGAAAAAGATCTAAAATAAATTGCTTTCAACTCAAATGAATGACTGATACCCTTCACCTGCAATGAAGGCAATTATTTTGTAGTCCTAAACGATGCTATGGAATCAAGGGAATTTTTAGAAATAAGTTACGAACAAAAACTACACCAAAACAAAAACGTCTGAAAATATGTGGGAAACAAAAAACATCACTCGAAACCCTGTGCGATGAAGGCAATTACCTCCACGACGCAGGGCAAACTCAACACTAAAAGCGGTGCTAGCAACCACCTCCACTTTCCAAATTCGTGTAACGGTAACACTATCAGAAAAACTATCACCATCCCATTGCGGCGCTGAAAAGCGAAACATTAACGAAAGCAGCATCAAATATATCAATTATACCAATATATGCCCTACAAGAAAGAAAACTAGATTTCAAGCCAGTTCACTCCTGCAACAGCATTTTACACTTCAAAGTTGCAAGACGCATCCCAAACATACCTGCACTATAGTTCAGATAATCAAGAAAGTCTTCCAACTTGCTTAGCT
>LUCM01011613.1:19285-66733 GCA_008360955.1 Fasciolopsis buskii | reverse complement strand
TATATATATATATATATATATATATATATATATATATATATATATATATATATATATATATATCATTAGAAGGCAAAGTAGTACGTTCTCCGGAGTCCTCAGACAACGAAAGAGAACGATCGCCGTATTGTCCGCTGGTCGTAAATAGGATGGGATAACACCTAATGAATAAGCGGCAGTGAACCACCCGAAATAATGCCTGGGAAAGCAGCAGTTCTTCATGTACCTAGCATCGCTGGTGCTTGAACATTACAGAAGTTCCTGAGTTGCAATGCGATGTGGTGCATGCGCTCCATATCCAACTGAAAGTTGTCAAATGGACTAGATGCTTGCAAGTTTACAAACTGAAATCCAGTTCTGCTGATTACTCCGTTGGAAGGCGAAAATCCACTATGGTAAAAGTCTTTACGATGCCTGATTTTAGGCGGTTACATGTCACTTTTAATTTACTGACCATGGCTGTCAATTCGCACCGTGAGTAAAGTAGACCCCCAAAGGAAGTGGGTCAGCGCGACCTACACAGCATCCACGTTCCTGACATCTACCGAAAAACGTCGCCTCCTGCCCTGTTCTATCTAGTTGACGAAACTTCAACTGAGTACTGGATTTCACCACAACAACAACGCACCACACCCGGGTGCGACGGCTAGAACCAAATCCCTCCAAAAAATAGTCGAGCAGTGCAGGGAATATCACTGCAACTCAGTCTGAAGAACATCCATGGACCTCATTTATTTCCCAATCGGGAATAGACCAATGGCTATTACATTGCCGAACTTACAAGAGTGCTAATATTTAGCGATATTTAGAAAAAAACTACAACGCTGGAATGCTTGCTCTGGTACAGAGTAGGCCCATTTGTGAGAATCTCGTGTTTTTGGCTAGTGGTAAACGCAAAACCACAATGTGAATCGAAGAAATACTGAGACGCTAAAAAAATCGAACGTAACTTACAACTGGGAATCCGGAACCCGTACCAGAAGAGTAACATGAATCGAAACTGACGGAACAACTGCTGCTTATCGTAGACGACTTCCCTAGACTATGACACGAGACAGCATCATCATCATGTAAGTAAAAACGATCCAAATCTTCAGAGCAATCAGATTCGTCTAAATACAGGGTCGGATCTAATGAAAGGTCCCATGCCACTGAATTTGAAAAAGCAACAACGTTCGCCTCAGAAACACTGACAGCGTTGGTGAGAGTAGGACGAGCTTCAAGTCGTGGCAATGCAACATTGGAAATGATGGAAAATTTCAAACTGTCTACAGAACCATTTGCTTCGCACGAGGCAACGGAATGTAAATTCTGCGTTATGCGAGATATAGGACTCCACCGTTTTTGAGAACTGCAATTATGTCCCAATGCTCTAGCAGCAATCTCCACACGAGCATTTGCAGCGGCATTAGCCGCATTATATTTGGCGAGATACAGATAGTGGGTCATTGCTCCGTATTCCTCAGTAGTTTGCAGTATGAACAATGATGGCGAGGATTAATTTCCAAATGCGAAAATCCTTTGACACAAGACGACCGTATGAGAGTATCTGATATCAGGCATGAAGCTTCTTACTAGCTCATCTTGTATAACTGGTAAACAGAATATAAAACCGATATGATCAGCACAATAGTGTTTTCATGACAGACACTTCCAAAGAGCAGTCAAAACGAACAACTGCGAGACGATGGTTGCCCATTTGCTGGCATGAAGCAAAATATCGTTCCGGATTGTGATTGGCTGACTAAGTGGACCAATCGCCTGTTGAAGGCAGCGAAACCGCTACATGTGTCGATCAGGATTGGGGGCGACTGCGTGGATTGCACATGCACGCCATTAACATCGAGGCGCAAATGACCAATCAGAAAGCAGTGAAAACCCCACCGCACGAAACCGTGCGGTCACGTGGAGACGGGACACAACGCCAGACGGTTAGTAGTTGCTTGGGTTAAACTGACAAACAAATCAAACGACTCAATGCGATTCGCAACTGGAGCGGAGTGAGAAGAAACTGAAAATCCATAGATAATCTTCGTCTCAGCAAAGCCAACATGTGCATGTATTTATTAATCTTGAATTCCCAATAAACAGGCCTTTTTCCGTGACAGTTAATGTTAGAAGAAGGTCGAGTGCATCAACTTTATGACTTTGGAGAACTCCGAGGATAAATAATTCTGTCTCCGGAGTTCATTAGACCACCATTTTTAAAGTGATTCTCCGGAATGGAATTTTGGACTACTGATTCCAGATGTTGCTTAAACGATGAGATGTACGTTTAACCTAAAGTTTTTGTTTATTACATGCGCAAAGCATGAACATACTGGAAGCAATATATGATAGCCACTAGAAACGACAATACAGAAAGAACCAATAACCAAGACTACGAAAATGGATGCAGCTTAGAACAACCAATGGTATCTATAGAACACAAGGTCGTATAAGCAATAAACAAAATGAGTAGTTTGCTATGAACCATGAGATAGGATTTTGAGAACTCAATGCAACAAACAACCAAAAATAACCTCACAAATGTCATGAATGTTATCCATTGCTGAAGTAAACTGAAACACTATTCCATGTATGAAATTCACTCGCGACTTTATTTATTTGCATTTAAAACTGGAAAGATGTGGCCCAGACATTACTTTATCTCATGCACCAAATTTGGTACTATTGTGTCATACGGTTTCCTCAGCTTCGCACAGCAATTGCTAGCAACGCCTCGTAAGGGTAGATCGATATGAAAAAATGTAATAATTCACGTATGATTCATCCCCGCAAGTAAAAGGAGAGCTTTTATCGTAGGAATTCGTACGGCTTCAAAATGAATTGCTTACATCCAATCCGAAACTATTATTTGCGGAAAAACTAATGTACCACTCAGCACTAAGGAGAGGATAAAATGAAACTCGCCTTGTCTGTAACTGCCGTTTTGATGTGACGCATGCAATCTTTATCCGATGGAAATTGAGTAACCGACTGGACCAGTAATCGAACGACGTTTATGTGACCCTTTCGGAACGCTGCCATAAGGCAACTGACTTTTCGGTTGTCCTGACTGTTGACATCGGCCTTGTATCGGATCAAGCTTTGAACAACATCCAAATGTCCACCTAAACAGCCAATCGCGAGCCAGCAATAAAGTAGAATAAATGAACAAAAAATAAATAGGTGTATGCACGGTTTTCACACAGACTGCGGGTATCTAGGTATTCAATTACACACTCACCGTTAGAGGCCAACCAAAGCGGAGTCGCACCTTTTTTGTTGCGCGCTTCGACCACGGCACCCCTGAAAAAAGGTTGAACACATTGACTACTGACAACCAAGAAAGTAGTTAAAATGAATATTGGAAACGTCAGGCCATGACAGTCTAGATTTAGCGTTTTCCGCTAAAATTACTTTCAGGTCAGTCTTCGGAAATCATCGGTCACTCATGAAGACATGAAAAACCACTAAAAATGACGATTAACAGGATGAACAAGGAAGTCAGTTATTGGTGAGAAGGAAATCAAGGAACTGTGCTATGATATATATATATATATATATATATATATATATATATATAATGATGACGCATTACACGCCCGCCACGAAGAACAAAGTGAGATTAATTCACAATAATTTGGCGCGTGTAGCACTAGAAATCCAGCATCAATAAACGATGACGATCGATGATCCAGTTGCGATTCTTCAGTAATTTCCGACCATTTGGATGTGGTGTCCAGCAACTCCTGTATGGAATTATGTGTCTATTGTTCTAAGATGTCAATATTCACTGGTTAGGTATCTCATTTAATCATGTAAGAACATGAAATAATTTGGATAGCGTCAACATTCCGGACATGGTATGACTTTATATGAAGTGCACCCTGGACCAGTGTACAAACAACCGACTCAGGTCAAACTGAAAACATGTTTATCACATTCTGGTGGAGTGAAACACGGAGCTACTTCGGGAGAGTATTTTCTTTATATTGTTCGCTTCTATAGAATCTAGGGAATACCTTCGTCACGAGAACAACGAAAGTTCCCATATTTGCCGTGCATTCGTTTTTGGTCCGTTCCTGCAAAGATGAACAACTTGTACGGGAATAAGGAAACTGGACAACTACCTCGAAAATTGGTCTTCTAAGTGTCTACTTTGTAGGTCATATGCCATGCACCCAACAACAAAACTACCGAGTCACCAAATCAAAATGACCGGTGTTTTCTACCACTGCGCAGGATAATTATGTTCCCCGCGTTATTGAGCGACTTCTAAAACAACCAAGACCACCCAAGTTTAACTGGCCTCATTACAGTTCACAAACAGAATTATCAGGGAAATTCGTAGACAAACTAATGGTTCTTGCTGATGTTTCTTTTCACGTCGCGAGTACTAAAACCAAAAGAATATAAACAGGGGGAATTTGTGAATACGCCACCATATATACATAAGCATGAGATAAAAGGGAAACAAATATAAGCTTACTTCTCTAAAAGTAGTTCAACAAATTTTGCATTGCCTTTATCTGCAGCAATCGTCAAGGCTGTGTCTCGTGAGCTTGGTACCGGTGAAGCATTTACATCAGCTCCGTGTTCAAGCAGAATTATCCCGACTTCTACGAAATCCCCGGAAGCGGCCTCCATGAGTGGTGTGAGACCCGTTTTTGCTCGGTGTTCAATGTTCGCCTTCCGCTCCACAAGTAGTTGTACGACATCAGCGCGACCTTGAAAACAAGCAAGTGTAAGCGCCGTATTTCGATTGGTTTCAATATGAGCATTGATATCAGAGCCATGTTCCAAAAGAAGCCGAACGGCATTTGTGTGCCCATTCATAGACGCCAGCATCAGGGGAGAAATGCCCAACTTCGACCCGGTGCGGGAGTTAATCTCAGCTCCATGGCGCAACAAAAGCTGAATAACTTCAACATAGCCACCAGAAGCTGCCAGACTCAATGGTGTATAATCGGATATATTACGGTGTTCCTTATTTGCGCCTCTGTTTAGAAGCTCCTCGACAATCTGAGGCAAAGAGGCAATGAAGGAGATGTGAACATAATATACGAATGAGAACAAGCAAAACGGGACTAAATGGAAACGACTCAGACTGTTTTACTAGGCAGGTGTCTAAACAAAGTGGATTTGAACAATCTCAATCGGAAAGATAACAATTTAATTTAAAAAATCATACAAACACAGTAGAATGGTGACCTAAGATGATGCAACGCCGTTTCTTCAGTAACTACTAGGTTACAGAGACATGTGTGACCTGTGAGACCCCTAACTGACCACTCAGTTTTATGAGAAGTTCGGAATACAATAGAGTATAAGCGTAGTACGACTAGATATTTGGAGCACTCATTGAAAGGTAATATGGCTTAAGTCTTGGTTTGTTGGCAAACAAAGCTATTTCACCTAGATAGCTGGCCGATTCATCGCTTACTACGATGAAAAACGGTACGGATCGGGAGGGATGATTACAAGGTTCACTTACTTCTAGTCGGCCGTGAGAGCAGGCAATTGACAATGCAGTATCTTTTGTTCGGTCGACCTGAGCCTCGATGTCAGCGCCGTAGTCCAGAAGTAAGGCAACAACAGCTCTCTGATTAGCGTATACAGCTGTATGCAAAGGAGTGTGAGATTTCTTATCTCGATGTTCTCGATCAGCACCGCGTTCCAGCAGAAGACGAACCAACTCCACGTGCCCTCCGTTACTTGCTAGTGTAAGCGCGGTCTCCATACTGGATTCGATACAAGCGTTCACGTCTACCAAAGGAGGAACGGTGTTGACAGAGGCCACAGGCTCATTTGCGCTCGTGGGTAAATCAGTCACAGCAACCGACGATAAGTCCCCTGTAGCTATGATATGTGCCGAAGGCATGGGGCTGTTGGCCGATGCTAATACCGCAGGGGCAGCACCTCCCATCGGCAATATGCGAGTGCCTGTTGCAGGTAAGGATGAGGTAGAGTGCAAGGCGTTCGTGTGTGAAGATAATGCACTAGTGGCCGGGTCGTACGTGAGCGTTCCACCGGTATTGGTCATCAAAGTATCCACTGAAATAGCTGACGCCTGATGTGGAAGGTGCAACAAGCCACTGGGAGCTATAATGTTGTCACCACCAGCAGAAACAGTGAGTGGATTGTGATGATGGTGGTGATGATGATGCACGTTCGGATGGTTTAATCCCGCGGCGGCTGCCACAGCTGCGGCCGGATCCAAGGTGCACGAAATATGTGAGCTTGAATGCTATCGCCGACAGGAGGAAATGAAGACGAGTTTACTCAGGTCAATGCTGAACCAAAATGGACATCAATTTGCAGAGTCCCAAAGTTAATAATGATACGCATGAAGAAAATGATTACAAAATAACTGGGGAAATTAAGATCAGAATCAAGTTGCCAGTGGACAAAACCGCATGCAGATGACCAACCGAAACTAATGTAGATACAATTAGTGAAGTGGTGCCAACATAATTGTTTCGGATAAACTTATTCTTACCGATCAAAGCATGCCTGAACATTTTTTTGCTCGGAAGTTAACTGATATTGCGTCCGTGAAAGCATACACTGACTGCTTCATCCATCCAAGTACCAAATGGTTTGACACATCGACGCTTTTGGTATTATTCAGATGCGACATTTATACTTATAACATGTGAATTTAGTTAAGGACGCATGACAACTTTTATGCACGTTCCGACTTTGCAAGTAAACTAGTTTGATGGGCTTTTTGGAATCTCAACCACGATTGAATAAATGGACTTCGTTAGTCCTTTAACAAACCAAGGTTTAACCTTGACGACTTGTCATTTTCATTTGAGATTTGGTCTCCTGGAAACAGAAATGAGGATCACACCACGTTAAAAGGTGAGTGGAAAACACACTAGTAAGTGAAAAACAGTCGTGTGCCACAGAGCTGGGATGACTTACATGATAATGGCGGTAGGAAGCCAACACATCGTGGTTAATTGCACGCTCATGAAGAAGAGAATGTGGATTCTTTAGCTCCATAGCGTCCGGAACGGTGCCTAGATAGGTAGATTCAATGATAGGAGACAGAACATCGGCTGCCTTATCAAGCTCACATTCGTATTCGGTTCGTCCAAGTGCAGTTGTAACCAGATCACTTGAGGGATAAAGTGAATCAGTAGCACAGAGCGAAGAAGAAACAGAGCACTCGGGAGTTGAATGGGCTGATGATGAAGAGGAGTGGCACGATGAAAGAATGGGAGTCGTGTTTGAAGTCACACAACCCAGACCAGTTGATACCAAGGATTCTACGATATCGGTCGACCGAGTAGCAGCCACGTTGATTCCAGCAGAGTCAGAGCTCAATTGTGCGTAACTAGGAAGAATCTCGATAGGATGAGTATGAGAACAAGGTACTGATGGTCCGTTCATTCTTGCCTCTATATTAGATTCCGAAACAGCTGTTCGATGGCGGCATTGTTGTTGCTGATCAACAAGTCGGCTTAGTGTTAACGCAGCGGCATTCGCGTTCATAGCAACCGCCGTCGTGACCGGGCAAACTTGTGGTTGTTGACCGACAGCGCGAGAAGCACGTAGTGGGTTGCGCGAACACATGGCAGCTTCGAAGCGGCGAATAAGCTCATCTTTGTCCGGCATTAATTCTTGGAATAAGGCTTGCTATTTTGGGGAATAAATACGGCAAAATAGTCTTTCAATTGAAATTACTTAGCATGTTTTATTTTCAAAAGCTGATCACGCTCCAAACTCGACTACCGTTCTTGGGAAATATACATGAATAAAAATGATGCACAGAAACCTTATTCTACTGCTGCTCGTGCGAGATTAATGAAATCAAACGTGGCATTGTTGTTTTTGGGAAGCCACAGGCTTTGCACGTAATTTCACAGGTTGGGATATTCGATATGGCGTAAATCTATACTATAGTCATTAAGAAGCTCTTGATGATGATAAGTGGGTAATGTGCTCATGACGTAGAATATCCGAAATTCTATGCCTTTATTAGGTATGACTAAAGGCCGAAAATAATGAATATTCCGTAACGAACGGACGTTTTTAATATTACATGTTTTGGACCTGAATGCAGTGGGAGAGGCATACTTCGTAGTTCCTAGGGTCCAGTGTCTGGAGGGCAGAGACCAACAAGCACAAGCTCTCAGATTCAAGTAGAGTCATGCGCAAGATTCCAGTATCAGCCGGAAGATCATGGATTGTTGCCACCTAAGTTGCAGCAGGTTTGGAATTCGAGCGGACAACCTTTTTGAAGACTAAAAGAAGCGCAATCCAAACGGTCTACGCCGATCTCTTTGTTCCAATTGCATTCACATGGCATTTGAAAATTCAATGTTGGATACGTGTTAGTTTAGCTCCACTTTTGGCAAATTTTGTGCATTAGATCATTAAATAACTTCACTCTTCATTTTGTCAAACCACGAATGATTTTTCCGGTTGCGTTATGCCGATAGAACAACCATGAGTAGGACAAGCTGACGCCCGGCTTGTATCACACTTGATTTGTTGCCGGCTCCTATTCCGTGTAGTGGACCCTGGTGGCCATGATGCCTTTCTTCTCAACTGCACTCATGGTTTTAGTATGTCAAAAAAGGAAAGCTTCCCAAATTGAATTGCTATTTAGAAGGAAAATGGAATGGTTGAAAGCTAGAAACACTTAAAACTACTGATTCTTGAGTAAAAGGAAACTGAATTACCAATAATCCAGCTCCTGGATCATCCGTGGAGTCGATTGGAGCCCCGGCCACAAGTGAAGAAGCATCACTGCCCGAACTCGTTGAACTGCTTCTACTCACGCTATCTGCGCTTGATGATGGAAGTGTACAAGCGATTTCTGTGCCAGATTGAGCGGATGCCGTCAGAACCTGTGAAACGTTCACAACCGGCGAGTCCGACGGGACACATGATATCGGGATTGGACTCACTTGGCACTCTACGGTATTCTTCGTTCCACTATTAAAGCCTTGGGCTGCACCGGAACATGGGATTGCTTTCAGTGGTAAGCTTTGGGTAAGCGTGTTCACATCAAACGCGACGTTGCTTGCAGGCAGTACAAGTGAGTCGGGATGCGCTAATAAGGCCGTCGCGGCTAAAAAGATGTACAAATCGAAGCACGATTTAAAAGCGGTATAAAGATTGCGTTGGCACGTGCCGAAAATGAGAATAACGATATTTGGATTTCAGCTAGTATAACCATAAATACTACGTCGGATGCCTTTAAGTAGTGACGTACTGCATACGAGGAAAGACAATCTGCACATGCAGATTTAATGTGTAGCGATTTGCGCTCCAGAAATCACTGGTGAAGACCAGGAAACTTGCATCTTCCATATGAACAAAATGCGATAGGATACAGAAATTTAAGAACCATTATTATGCAAACTCAAATGACTCGAAGCATCCATCTATTCATTTGCCTTAGAGCCGTCTTTAACAAAGTTTTTGGCGTTCTTAAGGAACTAAACAGACCACGGAAAAGCAACGATTGTCTAGCAATCTACAACTTAAAGCATCGCTGACTTGAAAAAGATAATTGACTGCTCGTTCACTATATAAAGTGGCGAACAGGCGTGCATCTAACAAAACAAATAACTGAATAAAATCAAGAATGGCAGTTTACAGTTAAAAGGATTCACATTCCTCTCGGTACATGTTCGATCAAATAACCGACAATATACAAATAGGTTCCCCACAGGCAGAATGTCTTTCACCATGACTTCCATCATTTTCCTCTAGTCATCACAGGTTCAGTTCCAAGTAGCAATATCCAAATTCACAAATACCAAAAGAGTAACGCACCTTAGACTTTGTTGAACAACCGATAATATAAAGGTGGTGACTCAGACAGCTATCATATCTGTGGTGAATTTTACAGAACATTCCATCAATTTTTCTTCTCCGCCATGGGTTCGATGGTTCACGATCTGTACATGGATTTGTGCGGTGGTTAAGTGGGTTAAGCATCAGTAGCTATCTGTAGAACCCTAGATTAGCCAGTCACTTTCGTGGTAGACAGCAACCGCTTGTCGCCAGGTTTATCACACACCTGATCTACTGGGGTCTTGTGTGGTTCTATGCCACTCCAAATTTCATGGTCGCAGTGGCTAGTCCTCCCCAGTATAGTGGGCCCCATTAATAAGAGAGATGTCCTTTTAACTGCACTTATTGTTCATTCATGTCCTAAAACAGATATATTAATTGTTGGATCTCCTATCATTCTGATCCAGATATATATATATATATATATATATATATATATATATATATATATAAGCAGGAAGTAGTATCTGGATGCGTAAACAAAATTAGCCCGGGAGCACACGACCGGTTTCGCGGTTATTGTCGCTCGTCAGGTATGCGTACCCGATGCTCTCTTGTCTAAACATCCACATACTTGTACACTCCGAATTGATTGATATTTCTCACCAGAATCGAATCTGTAGCAACAGGAGTGTGCATGAAAGCTCTTCGTCGAAGAGGTGCACAAGTATAAGGTTGTTTGGACAAGAGAGTACTGGGTACGTATACCACACGAGCGGCAATAACCCCGAAGTCGATCGTGTTTTTCAAGAGGAATTTTGTTCACTCATCCAGACATTGTTGACAATACATAAATGCATTTTTTAAACCTTGGTGAAACCACATAAAGAGAACTTACTAATAAAACGCTGTTGAACTTACTGTGGTTTGGAGATAAAATTTGTTGTTGTTGCACTAATGATGCTGCTCCATCAGCCCAACCAACAGCATAAGCACTGACTAGTGCCGCGTCTAAATGCGTTGGTGGTTGGCTGGAATTCACCGAAGAAACCAGATTCGGTGGTGGTGCTTGATGAAACGTGATTGGCGAGTGCTGGTGTTGTGAGTGGCAAGAGACTGTGTGGGGATGATGAGCATGTGTTGGTTCGAGGCAGGTTTCTTCGGGCACTGTATCAGACACTGATAAGGGTAGTGGGGGAGGCGGAGGAGGTGGTGGCATAACGGAAGGATTGATCATCGATGATTGAGCACCGCTGACAAGTGACTGGTACAAATGTTGTTGCTGTTGATGATGGTGTAGGAACTGTAATTGCTGCTGTTGCTGCTGTTGTTGAGTCGTGGCACCCAACAGTTGGATCGTCGATGGTGGAACGGACGTTGGAGACTGGGTAAGACATTTAGGATAGTCCAAAATGAGACGCAGGACAGAAGGGTTCCCAGACCGGGCCGCTTCGATGAGCATAGTTGACCCATCTCGCAATTGATACTGAGGATCAGCTCCACGCTGCAACAAATACTTAACGACCTGCAAGGAAAACCATCATTCAACTGAGCAATGACGCAAAAATGAGCAATTTAGCTGAGCAATTGACAGAGCGTTAAAAGGTTTATGTCCATATTGTAGTCTCTCGGCGATTTTGGGGCATAAAAAATGCCAAATGAAAATTAAGGCTGGAGGTGAACTTGCTAGAGATACTTTAGCGTCATATCTAATGTGGCATAGTCATTAAGGCTTGAAACTGAGCCAAATCGTATTTTATAAACCCCGGAAAATAATAAAAAAACAGCATAGAAGAAATACTCATAATGAACTGAAAATGACCAGTAGTGAACAAACGGGCCAAGTGCCCATCAGCCCTAAGTTAAATATCGAATCAAGAGTCAGTTGCCCAATTTTGAAACAGATAGTCAACCACCGTTAATGCGCTTGAAATTCTTGAATCTTGCTATTAAATGCCTAGGTTTTTGTTGTGAACGCCGAAATGGACTTTCAAGGATACAATTTAAAAACCCCAACATTGGTTGTTACACTAGTGATGGTTAACCAGCCACTCCCTAGCTCAATCCCACGTTCAAGCTTCAGTTATTAAATATTTTTATTCCAATTTGCGTGTTTGTGTCTTCCAGCAACACTTAGGAATACAATGGCTTTCGAGGTTAAGCACGCACGAAGTAAAAAGCAATATTTGACATCGCTTAAGTAAGCATGCTTTGTTTTATGAATACTTGCACTGAGCTGAAGGCGGATTCCCAGCCAACCGAATGTCTTTTTGATGACCAATCTTATTCGGGCTGCTGAAAAAAATCACCGACATCAAAACTTCCCCATGTGATTGCTCGAAATGCACTTTAAATTTATAGAAGCTTTCAACAGGGATCCTCATTACAAATGTACCCCGGAATCATAAAAATTTCACTGCTCAGCTTCCTCATTAGTATTATCCTAGTATAACAAGTACCATCAGATCAGTTTGTTGCACGAAAAACGCGGACCCATGTGGATCCTAATCCTTATGGGCATGTTTGTTTTGCGCTCTTATTTCGTTTGCACTTCGCACTACTAGCGAATTAAATGTTATTTACTGATTGGGTGGGAGGTGCTGAACCCTCTTGCGGACAACGTTAGATATTCTGGTTTGCACCTCTGCTTACTGCTTTGTGCATTTTGTTCCCTCAGATAATTAAATTTACCATTGGCCCACGATGCTCACTCAAAACTGACGAATACAGCCTACATGACAAGTTTCTCAATTAATCTATGCGGCTTCAATCCATAAACACTAGAGGGCAAACTATTCACAAAAGGGTTACGTTCCTTTCTTTGAAAAACCGGATACCCGCCTAAAACCAACGGACGCAAGATTTCAATAGCAGAGCTGTATGTTACCCGGGATGTCTCCAGGGTTCCGACAAGAGAACGGCCATCAAACTATCAATCGTGAATGGGTTGAACCCAGGTTTAGTGAACAGGTCCGGTAAGCCCAATTCTCAGAAAATACCAATAGAAGCAGCCACTTGTCTCATTGTAAGATCCTGTTCACGAGCCGGATATCCCAGTTACCGAATCCACCGAAACATTTGGTGCGATGCCCCTGCTGTAAAATGACTCAAAGAAGTAGGAACTAGATTAACGGGTACAGGCTCCAAACGGTTTGTGAACCTACCAGTTCGTCGTTGCCTTTCAGACCACATCTGGCCAAACGCTCGGAATGAAGACATCTGAGAAGTATGGCGTGAATCTCACTAGGGACAGCCAGAGGCACGCGTCCTTGGTTGCTGATGTAAAATCGCCAGAAAATAGAAATGAGGACAGTGTACAAATAATGTACTTGCTCCGATCATGCTACGGTGTCCTTGGTAAGCGACGGTCTTGTGCTCCCTCAAACGCCGGGATGACCCAAAAACGAACTGGAAAAGTAAACCCAAACACAAGATCCCGAATCCATATAGCTTGCTGGAACACGAGGACTTTCTTTGACACAGGTACCCAATGCATTTTTATGCGCACATTCTACTTCCGAAGGACCAATATCACACGTCTATCCGAGGTGCACCCATCCAAATACGGCGCCCTGTGTATTCAAGTCCTTCAGATGGGCGCATCCCACCAGTTGCAACATAGTGGGCCAGAAGTCGACTCGTGACTTCACGGTGATGCAATCGCAATGAACAGTTTAGCATCTTGGTAACCAGCTTCCCCAAGACACGCCATGGCACACTTCGTTTAACGTGATCGTCTGCGCTCCAACTTTACATGCTGACCTGCCGCTACAATGAACCTCAGCGTTTAGTCAATCGTGTCCCAATGCGATATCCTTCGAATTGCAGGAAATTGGAACGCTCATATGGAACCAGCAAATGACCGCACTTATCACATTATTAGCGATTCGGCCCTGGTGAACGATGCAAAAAGGACGACCGCCTAGTCAGGTTTTCGGATCTTAATTTACTAGTCGCCAATGCTATTCCCTCAAAACATACAAAATACCCATCTGATGTTATGTTTTAATGATGGCAGGAAAGCGAATCAGGTCGATTATTACATGGTGCGTTCTAGATAGTTATCACCGATCGAGAACTGCCGGCAATGCGCTAGAACGAAAAATGCAAACGGCGCGGATCACACACGGGTACGCACTCATCTGATGCTTCAAATTTAAGCAGGACAAAAACTGCAACCGCACCGCGGTCGACCTATCCGAACTAACAATTCAAGGTAATGCTCAAGCCCCATCAAACGTGATCAAATTTAAACTAGTTGAGATCGACGAACGTGATAGCATAGATGAGCTGCGGACGACGTTAAAAGTATTCATCACTAGTGCATTCCTTGCATACCCAAACAAAAGCAAAGGTAATAGAGCTCTCAATGCACCAAGTTTTCCAACTTGTGTATTGAAATTATGTGGTACCACTACGATGTTAGAACCATTGATCTTCCGAACAAGAGCAACCAGTTCGTCATAAAAATTGTCCTTCTGCATGTCAGGCACTAGTCTGTTGGAGCGTATGTCGAGACACTAAATAAGCCGCGCTTAGCACAGCTATTCTTCTGAATGTCAATTAGTCCCTGCAGTTTTAAGACATAAACGATTATTAACCGGGATCCAATTCAAAAGGGCGACTTCAGCCTTCCCACTCAATACTATTCCTACGGCACGCTGACCTGCAGCTCGAGCCGCTCCGTCTCCTGATGTGCACAGGAAATCTTATCGGGACATCAGGCACAATTAGTCGAATTACACTATTTGAATTGGCGCTTCACTGACGCAGCCGACATCAATAGCCAGTCAGTGCTAAACACGCCTCTTGACTTGCCTGCATGGATTGGTTGAGCCGAGACTAAGGGGGCTGACGAGGTTTGATAAAACGCGAGCTACTGTTTTGGAAACCGTTTATAACACTATTTGGCAATGAACCGCTTCAAGCATCGGGCGTGTTACCAATGGAGGCAGAGTAGGTAAACAAAGACGATTGGGGATGGAAGACAACGGTTGATAAGAAGAGAAAGTACACGCTACAAACCTAGGAATATTGTCCAGCGTTTTCAGCACATGCACAGATAACTCGGTTCATCGGGGCCATATCTTATCGTGAAGTAGAGAGCAATTCGTCTGAAAACCAAATGTGGTCTACCGCCCCAGACAAGTCAATCCCGGGGCCTACCATAATTTTCATGTTCCAATTCCGCTCCGGTCAGGTTGTTGGCATGAACTAAAATGGGTTCACGCAGACCCAAAAACAGTATTTGCATAAATCTGTGGACAGTAAGCCAGCCCTCGCGTTTTTTCTTAGAGGTCCAGCTGTTGGTATCGTGAGGTACCAACTAAGATCAAACCAATATGGCAGTTTACATCCTCTCTTGCCTGGAACCTAAATGGAGAAAAATGAGTGGATTGTTTCAGTTTCATTCACTTTTCTCGAGATGATATTTTTTCGAGAGGAATGCTCAAGATAAGATTTTAGACCTTCTTACTTATCCGACAATGGGGATGGGGTACCCCCAGTGAAGACAGAGGTGGGCTCCTATGTATATCGCAAGAGTGATAGTATGGTTCCTGGGGACCTGTGCAAGTTCTGTTGAACCCAAGAAACATTGCGGACAAGGCTTTTTTTCTTTCACTGAGGCCTTGCAGTGTGCAGCCTGTGAATCACCACATTGATCTGACTGCGTTTATGCTGGCTTATGTCTTCTGGGGTCCCGTTTGATGTTTTCTGTAGTACATTACAGATCTGTAAAGCAAAACCTTAGGGTCACCACCGTAACCTGGGAACATGAGACAAGAAACCATATCTGTATCTATTAGCCTCAGACATCCTGCATTAGTCAAACATAAGTGCGAGACGGAATGCTACTGCAACTACAACTTGTTTTGTCAATACATTGAATGTGAGTTTGATAAAGCTTATAATCAGAAAAATATACCGGGGAGATCATACTTCCACAGAACAGTGTGCTGGATGAAAGTCGCAACGAAATAGCAGTAAGAGGTATACAAGCATACTGAACTCGTGTGAAGGAATATCGAAACAGCGTAATCGGAATGCATTTTAAGTGTACTTAGCGGAAAAACGGTAAAACCAGCAGAATCGAATGCAATAAAAAAAATGTTAGTATTTGATCTCTAGGGCTTATTTACCGGAATAGCGCTCGAAGCAGAGGCCACTAACCAATGAATCGCAGAGAGCAGTTGCCATACATGACTATTTTGAAAAGTTAGGATTTGAACATTGTGAGTGATTTCAAAAAACTAGCGAAAATAACACTTTGACATCTTACCTTGGCATGTCCGCCGGCACAAGCAAGAGATAGGGCGTTAGCATCATTCTGAGAGGTAGGTTGGTCAATTGGAGCGCCATGGTCTAGAAACAACTGCACTACCTCTAGATTTCCATTGCGAGCGGCTTTCATTAGCGGGGTTCGCCCACCTTCCGTCATTGCTCCAAATACAGCACCCCAATCAAGTAACTGTTCGCAGACTTTCACATGCCCATTCTCCGCAGCGTAATGTAGAGCGGTATCTCCTGTGGTGGTGACTGCATTGACTGCAGCTCCTCGCTGCAGTAAGCGTCGAACAAGCTCTAAGTGGCCTTCCTGTGCAGCCTCCATCAACGGAGTAGAGCAACCACCACCACCAACTTCAATGTCGGCGCCCGCGTTGAGAAGCATTTCACAAACCTCGATAAAACCACCACAAGCAGCTAGTGTCAATGCTGTTTCTTGTGTTTCCTCGGTTTTTGCATTCACATCGGCACCTAAAAATGAAGTGCACAGTAAAGTATTCGCTGAATTTATTCTTACTAATCACAGCCATGTCGAGAACACTAAAAGTTCCGAAATACAACTAGATGGAAAGATACAAAATGTTTATGTGGTCCTATACCATTCCGGGTTTCGGGATCGTGGCTGCCAGTCCCTGCAGTCAGTTTCACGGGCTACGGAGTATGTCTATCCTACCTGTTATAAATCAATTGCAACGAAAAGAAACAACCCACACAAACAAAGGCTTGGTACAGGGTGTGACCTTGTGAAGTCATCAGGTATAAATCACCCTGACTAACTTTCGCAACACTGACTCTGCTCACCAATTTTCTGTCCTCTTCTCGTTTTACTTTTGACCAAAACCTTCCCTCCTTTATCAGGTAACATCTACCCTGAATTCCCCAATTACACTTCCCATTTCACTCTTATTCAAAAAACGTGGCCGTCCTATTTGCTCATCAGTCAGTTGCTACCTGCAGAACATCAAATCTTCATTTTTCCAACCTCGAATTTAAACCCACCCGAATTCCTTTCTTCAACCATCGCTGTGTTGTTTATCCCTCCCTCGCCAACAGTGATTCCTCCACATTTGGTTTTTTATCTCCAAGCATTCAACACTTATTTGTTACTGATCTCAGCAGCTACAAGACCACCTTGAAAAATTTCATTGTTCACAAGCGGGAATGATAAATACACTTCCGATACCTCAATCATGGGGCGCGAAGCCAACAACTTTTTTGACCGACTGACTACCTAACAGAGATACCCGACCGACCCAGCGGCCGTGCTCATATACTCGATTCTATTCCTTCGTCCGTTTCTTCTGCTTACTCAAATATTTTCATTTTTCCGCTTATGGGCTTATCGGACCACTGTTATTATATTCATCTCTATCTCCCGCCACAACAGCCCACAACGGGGCTGTCGTTAGGAGGATATGCCGCGACCAAATTAGCCTATACTGATTTAGTGCACCCTAGGACCCGGCACCTTAAGCATAATTCGAGTTACTCGCAAAACTCCCATTATATACATCCTATACTAAAAAGGCAAATGTGCGCGGACATGTACAAAAATAGGCCCATCTGCTCTCAACGACCACCGTTCCAAGCCGTACACCAGAATCAACCTGACTACCACTGTCTAGACTCGACCTTTAATCGATATCCAAATGCCGCCCCGACGCAGCAGATAAATCAAATAGATGGATTCCAACCGAACCCTTCATATACCCGAATGCATTTCATCTGATATGTGAGCACCTGGGAAATACAACTACCAATAACTAAATATATCTACTTTAGTAATTCATGCCCTGCAAAAACAAAACTTGATTTCAAGCCAGTTCACTCCTGCAACAGCATTTTACACTTCAAAGTTGCAAGACGCATCCCAAACATACCTGCACTATAGTTCAGATAATCAAGAAAGTCTTCCAACTTGCTTAGCTCCTCATTCCGCAGCAGAACAACGTCTGCATATTCCAAATCGAAATGCAGTCAGAGCAGACACCAACATCACTATTCTCACAGGAAGATAGGACGAATTCCATAATTAATGCAATGATAAAATTGGGAGGTAAAAATGAAAGAGGCAATCGTGAGGAACAACACTTCTCGTGGTGAACTTAGCACCGTCGCAAGCACGAACTCCGCTTCAGACAGTCGCATAGAGGGATTGGGAAAATGAAATTAATCTCTCTGACACACCCTTCAGTGAGCGAGTGTTGGCGAACTGCACGACAGACTATTGAACGCTGCACTGAGATCAAGAAAGGCAGTAGTGGTGGGTTTTCGGAAAGTGTCTATTTCCTGATGCTTATCGCAAAGTGAATAATGGGTCCATATAACTCGGACCGGGTTGAAAACCACTCTGGTCCTCACGCACACATCATTCGCGAGTACTCGATAATCGGTAGAGGACAATGCCCGCGAGCAGTTTGGATACAATACCCGCTACACTAATTTCTGTCATTTGTATTAGAACCTATAACTTCCCTGTAAATGGATACAATCACCGATTGACGACAGCTCTTGGAGACTTATTCGCTTGCTCAAATCGATCCCATGAGTTCGGTTAAGTCCACTGTTAACACTTCGTCGCCATCATTGAAGAAGGATGGCAACAGTCTATATAGTCCCTGACCATCTTTTTCCATTTGAGGACTGATATCCATCTGCATTGGCTCACTTGCAGGCAAAATTGGAAGGTCCACAGTGGCCACGGGCCAACAAAGCTGCTCCCTGCGTTCTATCCAACGCCCCAGTCAACAGTCCTGAGAGTGAAACCATGCGCCGTTGAATTCCTTGATCAACTTGCTTACCCTCTACATCCGTGGACTAGTATTCCACATTTCACAGTCGCGATTATTTTCGATGACTTCAGCCTTTTCTAGTTTGCTACCTTTCTCTATCCAGCACTGACCTCGGTCATTTCTCAGTCTCCTGGTCAATTGACGTCCCAGGGGTCTGCGCGCTTGATTGTACGTTGCACTCGGAGAACGGATCTGCGAACACCTAGCGGTGGAAATGAAGTCAAGGATACGCATTGTTTCCGAGGTTTATGTGGCAAGGCGCCCTGTGTGACATGTGCCACTGAATGCAGCGCTTTTTGATTTGCTCTCAGTGTTCACTCGACCCTGGGCACCTTGTTGAGATGACAGCCGCAATGAAGGGTCCGACTGGAATTGCATCCGGCGGTTACCGCCTAAAAGCAGCTGTACACGACAAGCGGCTTTTGTGCTAATGTGACCACAGACTAGGCGCAACCAAAAGCGAGCAAGGACCAAGGCACGATCTGAGTCCACAGGTGTGGACCAGAATGACCGGCAGTCCTTTAGTGATCCGACAGCAATGCAGTCATTCTCAATCCGACTCTGTGAAGTCGAAGAAGGATGCCAATTCAGCCGATGTCTCATGTTGTGACAAAAATTGGTGCTTGTCAGAAACAATCTCCGATTAGGACAAACTTGGATGATACGATATCTGTTGTCAGTGCGATCGAATGGGACGGAAAATCGGCCTGCGGTGTGAAGTCTCGTCACCGTTAAGTGGCCAAGCTGGGCATTAAAATCACCAGCAACAACCACAAAGTCCGTCGAACGCACAATTAAGAGTGATCCAGATAAACTCCAGTAGAACTCGCTTTTCGTCTCAGGGGAGCTGCAATCAGTGGACACATATGGAAATGACGAACAAACAACGATGGTCCAACCGATTGCTATTGGTAAGTATGGAACCATCAGACCGAACTGCACACAAACAACTGTTGACCGGAATCCACCGCTTTGATGAAGTGTTCGTTAACTACACAGAGCTCGGAAACGCTTCGCCTGTTGCAGAGCCGATCGTCTACTCTCATCCGCCTTCGGTAGCCAAACATTTCGGTCCTTCGTTAAAGCAGTTGTCTATGATTTTTGTCTTCAAAATTCTCCTTTTATTCGTAATTCCTCGTGTGATTCACCCGTGAATCCTTTGATAAGGCTGGTTTTTGCTTCACTGTTTACCTCAGTTTTTACTTTACTCAATTTCCCTAAGCATTTAGCTTCCTCCACTGTTCCCCTTATTCTACTTCGTGTTAACACGAGCTGCCAGCGCTGCATTCCCTAAATGTTTGCGACCCACTCGGGAATAACGATACACCACTTAGACTGTGCTCTTAAGTTGGTTTATATTTTACGTTACTCCTTTCTTTCAAATTTCATACCTTTCCGACAGCTGGGAAACGGGCCGTGATTTTTCGTGTGCATGAACACGGTGATCCTTCCGATCAAAACAACTGCCGTTTAATTCCCTTTGTAACTGCGATTTCTCCGACTGTCTACATCCGTTCCTCAAATTAAAATGACTACTTCGTCACTAGCAATATGGATTTCTACCTCGCCTACTGATTCTCGTCCATACTTCTGGTCGGCTCTACTTGATAACCCCGGAGAACCCTACCTGCTCTTGTTCGATATCTTTGAGGCTTTCGATCGAATTTGGCACAAAGGTCTTCAAGCGAGACTGCCCACGCTCGAGTTCTCCTGGGATTTCGTAGCTTGTACATCAAGTTCCCTTAGTAAGTTAACCTCCGTCCGATCCGACGAGGTCGTCCCATCCATTTCTAGTAAGTGCACATGTTCCCCAAGGTCCACTGCATTTATCCGCTTCCTTTTGTCCACTCATCTATCCACTATTTCCTTTGCCACTATCTTCCTTTGGCGATGACGCCACTCTGTCGTTTTCTTTCTTATTGTAATGCTCACCATATAAACACTAACCGTTGTCGCCAGTGCACCTTTTAACTCCGGTCTTCAGCATAACACTTTTGAGGCTCCGCCAATCATGTAGTGCCTGATGCTTCCAAAACCTCTCTCCCTTCAATCTTTGTGAAACTCCATCCATTCTCCCCATATGCCTTTTGACTCAAACGACTTACGTTTCAGTGTTCCTCTTCTCGGTCTAGGCAGTGATTTATCTTTATGTTGGTACTTCTTTTTCTTTCACACGGCTAACTCCTGCTTTAGAATAAGTTGGTCCTACGAATATCACGAATAATCGCTGACCAAGCATTGCGATTGTAGGCCACTCAGTTTGGTTTCCGGTCACGGTGACCGTAGATTGACCTTAAGCCTGGATGCTCCGCGTCCCTCTCGATGACAATGATCCACCTTTTTAGTTGATCACCAAGGCGGCAGTACCATTCCAAACAGGACGCGGGATCCAGCGTCTGTCGAGAGAGTTCCGTGTCACAACGAGGCAGATTATCGAATCACTGGGGGGAAACGGGTAGCTGCTCAATATCACATGGTTGCTTTCTCATTTCGGTATTAGACTCGTTCTTCCCAGTTTGTCTAGAGAATATGTCGCAACCACCAGTGGCCGAATACTTCGAACCTAATGTCTTCGACCAGAAATGACTAGGTTCTGTATCCATAAGAGGGTACAGGACAGACGGCGGCATGAAAAGCGCGGATCCTTGTTTGAGAGCTGATTTTGCTGCGTCCCCAAGGCTACGAAAATGCTCCGCCTGAGTTGTCGATCGTAGTAAGTTCGCCTTTCGCTTGCAGTTAAAATGATCTTAGGCACCTGAACAATGGCATCTTTAATTTGCGCGTTTTGACAAGGCTGTTAGGCAGCTGGGATTAGGAAGCTCGTGAAGGCTTTTGTTTCCGTCGTGTTGATTTCAAGACCGACATTTGTTGCAAAATGATTTGATCGAGTATTGGCTGCATGGTGACTGGGAAAAAAACGAGCACAGCACGTCGTCTGCAAACTGAAGATCCGAGATACAAACTGATGGACTGAGCCGGACGCCTGAGCAGTCAGTCACCACAATGCTTATATTCCCTTCTTGATCGGATTCAACGAAATGTTATCAGACTGACCGACGACCCATTCCTAACAGGTAACCAATCACCGCTATCAAATTTCTACAATATGGACTTCACTACAATGGAACTCTATCCCCTTCTGCTATTCCGGTCTTTATTTTTTCAAAAACAGGCTCGATAGGTCACGTTGCACTTGAACGTTTCCCCACGTTCCATTATCAGAGCAGTCTTTTTACCACTTGGTTTATTCTCCACATTGCACTTTACTTACCGTAATAAACAGTAAAAAAATGATTCGGTTTGTTCACTGTGGTTTTGAAAACAGAAAGGTTGGAGATTACTGAAATTACCGAAAGAGGAGCGGTATTCCAAAGCTCCGTAATCCGGGAGGACATTTAAGGACGAGGATTTGATAAGAATGACTGCCCCCACACGTACAAGAACAAGAAAATCATAGGAATGGGAAACGATGAAGCGAGTTCTTAAGAAGTCAAAAAAATAAGAACAGAAATAGTGAACCAACTGTCAAGCGACGGAAGATTGTCAGTCTGAGAGAGATTGCTGATTAACCGGTTCGTTGGGTTTGATCCGTCCCTATACATGACTGCAGTATTAAAGCGTCTGGCGGATTTCGGTTTTGTACAAAGGATGAGTGGGTGTAGGAAGAGTCTGACGAGAAGCGGAAAACCAAATTCGCGGACAGTAACAAACAAATGTGTTGGCGCAACTGAAGACCAAGAGAAGTCACGGATAAACCCAACAGAAGTGACACGGTGGAACGAAGGGAAATTGAGCTGAAATTCAACTGGGAATAAGAGGTACCTGAGTGAAGAAGAAGGGAATCTTCAAAGCGCTAAAACATGATGGGTCAAGCTTAAAGCAGAGATACGTTTTAGACAGGAAGCAACTGGTATACGAAGATCAGAACAATCGTGATTGACGTTACTGATGGTCTGGCGGGTAGGAGGATAAGGAAGCAATGAAGAGTGACAACTCGCGAGAGAAAAAAACTGAAACGGGTTGGAAGTTGACGATAAACAAAAGAGTAGGCGTGAGTATGGAACCGTGAGAGATACCAGAACTAGCATGCAGCGGCTGAGGCAAAGTCCTATCGACTCGGACAAAGATGGTTCAATTGCTGAAAAACACACACGATGCAGAGACCAAATGGAAGACCAAGAAAAATTCAACAGCAGACTTTCGCCCCAAACGCCCTAGAGACGTCAAGCGAGAACAAACGAGTTCTGCCGTGATCATCGAGTGCAGCCGAACAACAATGTGAAACGACAGTAGTAGTATATTATATGCAGAGTGAAGCAAGCGAAACCTATTCTAACGGGGAATCAGCAAACCTTCATGTCCAAGGAATGGATGAAAACGGTAGAAGTCTCAAGAGTACAGAAGTAAGGATGATGAGGCGATAAGTGTGGGAGCCAAAAGTTTCCATGTTTCGGAATAGGAAAAATAATTGCGTTCCTTCACGGAGAGGGGAAGACGTTCTGAGTAAAGAGAAAGAAAATAATGAAGTAATATGCTGGTCAACTTTTTGGTACACATCTGCAAGACGGTGGGCGAGTACCGTCGGTCCCGGAGATTGGGAAACATTCGGATCAAAGAGAATTTGACGAACCTTTTTGGTTGTTGTAACAGGAAGAGCATGAATGGAAACAAGAGGAAGGCGAAATAGGCCTGACAGATGGAGTAGAGCCAGGGGCATTTCGGGAGACAAAATCTCGGTCTTATCAAGACAACCGCAGACCAGAGCCTGAGGAATTACGAATGGAAGGCCAGAAATAACAAGAAACTCCCTTTCCAAGGAACCACAATGATTGGCTGCTGGTGGCACTCGACTTTGTGGTATCCGAAGCGTTCTTTAGACGCCTGTAGGACTAGTAAGCAGTAGCTCCTAAGTAGCACAAAAGAATGTCGGGGTTTGGTTAGGCAAACTGTTTCTTAAACGGACAACGCGATTGCCAACGTATTCAAACCGTTCAGGGGGTCATGGTTTGCTTGGTTCGGAAAAGTGAGGGTACATCCCTTGAAGAACACTCCCAAAGGGATTAGACAGACAAAAACATCAGATACAAAGCAACAGTCATTTTAAAGATGACAGGCCAAAACGTCAAGAAGACCGTCCAATTCAGCAAAAGATGTCATTACAGTTGAGTATTAGGAATTGAGGAGGGAACGGACCTGAGAATGAGGCCAAGAGTGTGTCTACGGTTGCCCGCACGAAGAGATGCACGCAAAGAAGTCAACAGTTGGCAAAAATGTTGATTATAGCGAAAGCCTCGGAATTTTGATACCGTTGTCTTCGTCGTAATGGTACGATATAAGAGAATTTTCTCAATAGTAGAGAAATTAGACCTGGGGTGTTGGGTTCCAATGTTCAATCCTTGGAAGATCGACGTGCTCGGGACGTTTTCACATGACTCCAGAATGCTTGCCTTGTCGTATGTTTATATCTGAGATAGGCATCGGTCGGAAGATGAGACTAGGCGGCCAGTCGAACATACGGCCTAAAAATATGGAAAACTTGAGCAGCAGCTCGGGTGGATCCATATCCCATAATCGAAGTGTTAAATGAGTGCAACAACCAATCCTTATTGTGAATGCTAAAATCACCCAGAATGGTAAACTGACAGCTGAAGTTCACTTTTCGATGACTGAAGATGATAGCTCAAAAACCAGAGCATGAAACGTTTTGTTGGAGGGGAAAAGGCATAGAAAATAATGATCGAGAGAAAAAAGTCAAGAACCAACCAAGTAAATTAAAAGTTCCGGCTGAAGAAATCAAGTTGCAAAAGTCCGGAGTAAATGGTAAGATGGGGGACATAGGCGAAGATATCACCTTTCGACGAAAATCACGAATGAAACAAGCGATTGGCGTGCCTGGCGTGGGAGGGATGATTTGGTTAAAAATAAGGCGGCACAACAAAATTAAAAGTGCCACGCAGAGCCAACATTTTGGTACAAGACATGAGTGGGAATGTTTGACATGAGTTCCAGGATTGAGTGGGTCTACAAGAACTAAAACAGTTAGTCACTTGCTCTGTTTAATCCATCTTTGATACGAAAGGACTGGTAATCCAAACCTGAGACTTAGAGTTCGGGACCATATAAGGCCTAAATGCGTTGGGCGTCAGTCACTTCGTTAAGCGTTTAAAAATGCTGTCATAAAACTAACTGATTCGTAATACGAACTAGTTAAACGTCAGACAGACAACAATTAAGCAATAAAACCGGTAGAGATCGGACAAGTGCTATACTATGGGGTGCCAAATGTCTTGAACCTCGCCATCTCTGGTCCGATCTTCGATCGGTCGAGCGGCATACAGAGCGTTAAGGAAAAGTCATCCCTGCTCTAAGGTAAGTCAAGAGAAAGAGCATGGGATGAACCCTCACTTCACACATGTTTGCACTATTCGAAGGCTCAGTGGACTGAGCTTTGTACAAAAGACAGGCAAGTGTAAAGAAAAAAAGGGTGTTGAATAAAAACAACGTGTGCAGCACGAGAAACGAGCTTAGATACGGAAGGTAACCGGCATAAAGAACTTAGATTAGTCGAGAGACAGTCCGTGGAATATAAGCCAATCAAATCAAAGGATAAATGCAGGGAGAATCGACGACACTCGAGAACGATGGGGAAAATGTCTATGAAGCCTTAAAATCAATGTGATCACTGGAGCCGACGATGAAAATTGTTCAAGATTAGAGTCCAGTGGTATGTAACAAGTATACATATAAGGGGTGCGTTTTAGATCCCCTCGGATCTACAGCACTAAAGAGTAACCGGGAACTGATTGAAGCCCAAAGTGTGATAGAAACGGGTCTTACTAGGTCCGGCGTGGTAACGAGCCACACGAGTGAATACTCCACTGCTTTTAAGAAACGAGCAGTTTTGATTTCTACTTGGACCTCATCGTCGGACCTTCCTTAGAGCAACTATCGCCAGGTAAACAAGTCCCATCGGTTTCGACGACTTTAGCCATGTGGAAAAAGAAATGCGATGTCGTCCGAGTTGCTCCCACGCCTGACCTGGAATAATTCTTATGGACTTGTGGTAGGACTCGTTACCAAGATTTCCAGAACGAGTCCTAGTTTGGACGGAAACGTTTTGCAACTCAGCATGTCTTCAAGTTTTTCTTCTCCAGTATGCAATCTGAGCTGCAGATAACCTCGCCTGTGAATTCTTACATATAAATAGGCATGCTTATTAAAGTAAAACGCTAAAAATGCAGGAATGGAAACAAAGGGTTAGGCAAGCATTTTTATACGCAAAAGTTCCTGAGAAGCATGACGGGAATGAAAACGGAAAACAGTTGTACAATGCTTTCATGGTTTTCGAATCAGTTGAGCGTTGATGTCACACGGTGCATTGATTCATGAAAACAATCTACTACTAACACGTACCAAGTAGCCAAGCTCCGTAAGTCATGTCGAAAGCCTTCGCCGTACTTAGACTGCCTACACATAAGTCACTTATCGGCAGGGGTCGATAGCTGTGCGCCAGCGCAGGACTTTATCAGTCTTTATAAGTAATAAGTACCTAAAGCAACTCCCAGAGGACGAAATGAAGAGGCGATTGTTTTTCCAACTGCTGCATGAAAAGCTATCAGTAGATAAACTCACCAACTGCCAACAACAGAGCAACGGTTTCTTCATGTCCTTCACGTGCGGCTTCCATGAGTGGAGTATACCCCTCGTCGTTGACCTCTTCGATGTCTGCACCATAGCCGACTAATAAATGGACCAGTTCCGTGTGACCGCCACAGGCAGCTAATGTCAATGGTGACTCAAAACTATCTTGTGGAATATTGACATTGGCACCATGAGCCAGCAGCAAACGGGCAACCTCCGTATGTCCCTCCATAGCGGCTTCCATCAGTGCTGTGTGCATTTCGTCAGTACGATGTTCATGATCTGCACCTGCTTCCAACAAAAACTGAACCATCTCGGCATGCCCCTGAATGAGGAGAGAGTATAACCAGGATAAGTATGATTTAGAGATTATCAGTTTTTATAACTGGAGTGGAGTGATGATAATTTGTTTGGTCAAGACTGAAAAAGAAAAGGCAGAATGCATACTTTCGACGGAAAATAAGCCACATGGGAACGAACTGCTCGGCTTTTTCAAACGCACTGTTAGAAACAGCACTTGGGACAAAAGTGACAACCGACCAAATGTCATCGAACCCCAATAAAAATGAAAGCGACGAGAAATAGGTAGAGAAAAAAAGACGTCGCATGGCTCCCCAAGTCATCAGCTACCTGCCATAAACCACGGTTTACCTTTTCATTATAAACCAGTCGTCGCAACCAGTGATGTAAATGCAAACCTAAAGATGCTTCGAAATGCATTCAGCACTGCGTCTGCCTATCATATTACTCAACTGGATGATCTATCTTGACGTTCGTTAATAGTGAACTTAAGCAATGTGCCACGTCTGTATGAGTACTGGGCAGAGTTAGTGGACCCATGGTGGTTAAGTGGATTAAGCTCCTGTCATCCCAAGATCAGATGTTTGAATCACATGTTGATCAATATGGTGGTGAACGGCAATGCCTTTAAATGCGTCGGTATGAGCATAGTGGATGCCTTAGGCTCCCCGTTGGCTACTTACCTTGAAAAACCAAAGTCTTCTTAGGTGACTGCGTTTCAAACAGCCTCGGCGGAGGAAGCCTCAAGCACTCCCAGGGCGGTGTTATCACCAGTGTGGGGATGAGTAGTAGCAAACCGTGTAAAGCGTTTGACACCAAAAAGATCAGAGGTTCGAATCCCAGGTCCGCTGATCACTTTGATAATGGATAGCTGCACGCTGTCGCCCGGGATCTTCCTAGACCTGACCCAGTGGAACGTTTCGTGGTTCTTTGCCACTCCGCCTTTCAGGATTATGGTTGCCGGTTCTTTGCTCCGGGTGTAGTGGGCCGGATCGGCTGAGGCACGCCCTTCCCATTACACTCATGCCTCAAGCATGCAATAAGAATGTCCAGTTTATCTATCACTGAATGATCTTTGGTGATCAGTCTAGAAGACATCGGTAAATCCTAATGCCAAAATAACCAAGGGCGGTTCGAAGCATACCACTGTATGCCCAGCGGCATGTAATGGAAGTATACTATGCACCCAGTGTCTGGCCCTATCGAAAGGGAGTATGAACTGATTCATCAGTCAACGATTATCACTGGAGTACATGACTCTCAGGCTGCCAAGCTGCATTGTGGATTGGACCATTTGGTCAAAGGCTCGGCGTAGGACCCCTATGTCAACTCTATTTTGGTCTGGGTGACCGGGTACGATCAAATTCTTGCAATCGTTAACCCTACCCCAATGTGCTCTTGTTTTGGTTGCTATTCCACAGTACTACCCACTCAAGGACCTGCCGTAGAGCAGACAGTTGGACAAGTATATAGGAAATATTTTAAGTTCAAGAACGCCACTGGATACGATACCGAGCTATATCACTGTATCCATTCATTGTTTGGAGCGATTCCATGCACTCCACGAAGGAATCTACTGGTTAGTGTTCATACTTTCTGCCGTGTCATCGACCAGCTATCCCGACCCATCCTCCAACCGTTAGCTGCTTCGCAGATTAGCACAGCGAAACAGTCATTTTGTGGACATGCGAAAAACGTCCCAACCACGTATTCATGCTCAGTACCTTGCGCCAAACTCACCGGCGGACGTCCGATGATGTGGAAATGGAAGAACAATCACTATTTTTTTCCTCTTTCAATGCTCTTGCCCTCCGGAATGATTCCGATGACGCAAGATCTGTAGACAGATTTGGGCACATCTGGACCATTGCGACCTGATGTGGTTGCCGATTGCCCACACCCCATCTGTGGTGGCTCCTAGCGGCCACGGGGCATGCCCCTTTCAACACCCACGTGTTGAGTATATAAGAGGTGATGGGGAAGGGGTAATTCAAACGGCTCAGCTATCAACGTGGGATAGACAGCGTTGCGGCTCATCATCACAGTTCGCGAAGCATACATAGCAACATAATCTAGTGATTTATAAGGAAGTGTTTTTCACGAATGCCGTCGTGACGCTGAACCAAAAAAACAACACAATTTGGATGCCAACCAACAAAATCAATTATTATGCACAACACCTAACGATACCGTAAGTCAAATGCGCTTTTTCGGCATCAAATCTGCTCGAAAAAGGGGAATTAGGTATGCAAACAGTGAAGACAATTACGGACAGTGATACGAAGAAGCAACCTGATTGCAACATTTCACCACATTTCGCTTATGTGCAGCAGAAGGGCTGTATCCCATGGTCACCGTGTGACACCCGCGACCACGCCTCTGAAGGTTGGAGTGATGTTGAGTCGCAAGGTTCGAACAGATAAGGTCAATGGATGTAAAAGCTGAACTGGACTGAGTAGATCAGATGTGATAACGGACCGATAAATGGAGCAGAAGAACCAATCAGCTCATTTCCACAAACGACGACTGAGATATCATTCAGAGTAGTCCTTTTAAAAGGTCCACAAACAATGCTGGTTTGTCCAACTTGCCTAAAGATGCGGTCTCTACCGTTACCACACCCGGATTATCCAAACCCTACTTGCTCCAAGCTGTTTCATGTTGAGTTTCGTCGGACAAGATAAAAAACGCCCCTTAACTTCGTTCATACAACGTACTCTGCAGCGGGAGGGGCTTGCACGAGCGGTTGGAAGATACCGGCGACCCAGTCTCGAGTGACGTGGAGCCACAGGGCGTTAACAAGTCTTGCATGGTGACAATCCGAGCGGCAGTAAATTGCCGTTTGCCAACAACATAAAACCATCTACTGGGCAATGGCCGAACTAATGGCTTATTGCGTGAACTTACTTTGTAGCTTGCCAGCGTGAGAGCTGATTCCTTGAACTCCGTCGAGTGGGTATTGATGTCGCATCCATGTCTTATCAAACAACGGGCTACATCAATATGACCATTGCTTGTGGCCTCCATGAGCGGAGTATGTCCGGTTTCATTCTGTACCTCCATGGGGCTTTTGTACTGCAGGAGTAGAGAAACACACTCCAAATGTCCGGCGGTGGCGGCGTAGTGTAGTGCGGTATTTCCCGTCGTGGACTTTTGGCCCACACAAGCACCATACTTTAGCAGCAATCTTACAATATCCGTATATCCCACACCGGCAGCTTCCATCAAGGGAGTACATTCAACCTTTTTACCACAGAAATTCGGATCAGCCTGTAAAATAGATTATAAAAATTGCTTGCTTACTCCTCTCTCTAGAAGCATTTCCACGATCCTGAGAGCATTGGCAGATACAGCACAGGTGAGCGCAGTTTCGCCGTCTGGTGCCACCTCATTGACGTTGTACTCACCTGAGGGCAGAAGAGCTCTTACAGCCTCATCATCCCCGTTAATGCATGCTGGGATAAGTGAGCTAGTACATCTAAAAACTGCGTAAACCTAATCGACAGCTTACTCGTCCTCGTTACGCGGGGGAATCGCCACTTCCTTTCGTATTTCATTCAAAAAATCCGTGTCTGAAATCCTCCGACCATCATTGATTAGCATGTTCTCAATTCCGGCAGCCTGTAAAAATTTTCTAAATTTCAACTGAGTTTCTGGACAAAGGCCAGGAATAGTATCCTCGAACTAAAAACGTGAAACGGAGACACGTGCATGTTATCACGGATGTACTGAGGTCTGCACCAGCCACAAGAAACCGCATTCAATGATACATAACAACATAGAAAAATCAAACCACACGTTGCTGGAAATTTATCCTGGACATTGTGCAACGGAAGACAATGGGTTAAACACATAAAACGGAAACCTCTAAAGTAGCATGGAGGCAAGAGGACAACCAAATGAGGCAAAAAATGACACTTCCACATTTCTTTTCCGTGAAATTTTAAGCACTTTAAAAAGCTCACTTTAAAATTCTGAAATTCACCCATATCCGGTCATCCAGTGTGGGTTACAGAAGGCAAGACTAGGGAGTCACTTCCAGTCGAATAAGCCACGTCGAACTAAAACAAAGATACGGTGGCATGGTCAGTCTAAATCACATCTCAAAGGTTCTGTTTACAGTGACATTCCGTGAGAATTTCTAGAACCAAGCGAAAACTAGCGCCTTTTCAATTTCCATCGTGCAGACGACGCGCGGAAATTTAAATGTTCGGCTTACGCACTGGATCATTGATGACTGGTCCTGCTTGGCTTCAGCTTCAAAGGTTGCAGGCAACTCGAAAAGTCAAAATAGCGAACAGAATTTTTCCGATTGCATGCAGAGTTGTTGGCATTTACCCACAAAAGTGCCATTTCCTTCACTCAAACGCTAACTGACTTTTGCTGCAAGGGAAAGTAGTTAGATGCCCATCGAGTCAAGGGACCTTTATTTTTTGAACTTTCTACATGCGTAAGCAATATCAGTGGTACTTAACGCATTGCTTAAATACAGACGAGTTTCCTCATCAAAATTCGGGTTTTAGTCCACCTTGTTGATCCTCACGTGTTGTGCCGTCGTGGCACCGGCAGTTAAGCTTCCCTATCCGTTTTTTTATTTTATTGTTAAAGAGTGAACTCAGAAACTCCGTCGGTAAGCAAACTTTTGTCGGTTTCCTGTATGATCTCCCTAGTTCTGTAGTTGACGCACCCGAGGATCTCATTTGACAAGGTCGCCAGATATCCCGAGCCCTCTCCGCGCCCTTCAGGAGAGAAACCCGAGTGTATCAGTTTCTGTTCAAAGGACTGCTGTATTTGATCTTGTTTGATAAGCACGGGCAAGCTTTGCAATTTTTCCGGGAGGCCGACGTCCTCTAAGAATAAGGGCATCCATACTTGAAGGCATTTTTCTAAGTGAGGCATGACGGACGAAAATGTCCGCACTTCCGCATGGCGACCCTTATCCACATTTAAAAATTTCACCCCTGGCTGTTTTAAATCCGCGGCGCATTTGACAGCTCATTTGAATCCCGGTCTAACATGGGTTCCAACGACTTTCATTGTACCTATTGCTTCTGTCTCAGTAAGACCAGCTTTCTATGCTGTCGAGATATCCCTTGTTTCTTAAATGCAGATGACTTTCCCCAGAGCTAAATGAAGGATCTCATAATTTTACTCGGTTTATGCAAAAACGATGTGACTGTCATGGACCTCATTCCTATAAATCCGCGAAAAATGACTAGATTTCACAGTCGTGTCTGTCTGGCAGTGCAACTGGCCGGGTCAGGTATAATGATTTCAAACATCAGTTCTACCCCAACGTAGTATAGGGCTTACTTTTTCTACGATTTACAAGACGTCAGTTAGGGAGTACCTTTGCTTCAGGCATTGTGTTGGGCAGGGTTCCTATGTTAGGTGCAGACAAAGGTGCACCCTTTTAATGCGTTCTAACACTTTTCTGGGGATGTTTATCAGATTCATTTCATTGTATTTCCTCACTTTCGAACATTAACCACTTCTGTGCCACCGCAGTTCTCCAGTCCCGCGGAAGGCACCATTGCTGGAAGGTTGCGATGCACAATTGTTTCTTTATTACTGCTAAAAGGCTGACCACCTGCATCATATTAGCTGGAGAGCCTACACCAAAGCCCGCTTATCAAATGCCATTCATACTGCATGGGGGCAGACGAACCACATACTCTGTCATCTGCCAGTATTCCATTTCCAGGGATGGAGGTGATAGGTCTGAGTCTGTGCCGATCCCCCTGTGTGCCTTATGTGCGCCGCCGTGGTAATATATATTATTGGCCATGCTCATTTCATCCACCACAGCGGATTTTTACCCACTGTCCGCGGGCCAATACCCCCTAAGTGATAATTTTGACGGCGTGCCCAGTTTATTTTATTGACTAAACCCGCCCCCCGATTGTTTAGTCTTTAGCACCAGTCACCCAGTCAGAGTCCAAGGGCTTTTTGCTCAACCAAGTAGAAAATACCAACGGGACTGGCGGAACCGCAGCGGATGAGGTGAAAGTTATTCGGTTTGATAACCGGTTTCTGGTCCAGGAAAGTAAGCAGTGGTAAACGCGAAAAACAAATAATCACCAAGGCGGTATCCGGGATGCATGTCGAAACTAGAGTTAGGCTAGAGACAGAAGCGTAGCACATATCTACGGGAAATTTTTCACAAACACTTCTTATATCGGGGTCCATAAACTCACCACAACGATGCTTCCGGTCAAACTCACACGCGCTTCATTTGCTTGAAAGTTTGCACTTTGCACTCACCGGTCGAGGCTTGTAAGTAAATGATCCCCGGGTCTGCACTCTCTTTTCACAGTCACACACTGATGGAGAATTTTTGTCCTCGGCTAAAGCGTCACGCTACTTACCAAAGATGGAGTCGTGGACGTTTTGCGAGCGTCCCCATCACTGTAAGTTACCGAAGAACTTGCGAAACCTCTCCGGTTCCAAGCTTTTAAACCTTGATAGGGACTGCCGTGCGCCATGCGCAATTATCGCGGACGGCCCAAGGAGGCTGCCGATGGACGTCCTATGTTGGGTGTAGAAAGGGCAACAGTTTGCTCTGACAGCCCCTTAAAGTTGAACTAAACCTGATTGGTTGGATAATTCTCGAGGCAAAACATATCAAAGGAAAACCCAAAGCCACATGTGATCTGGCCGTAGAGATATGTAGCTGTACAATGGTCCTAAATCACCGTGGCCACAGGGCCAAATCGAAACCAGTGCACGTGCTGCAAAGTATTGTTCATTGCCTTCCAAGGCACCGCATGGCCGCTTGGTGGAAGAAAGAGAAGTCTAGAGCAGAGGGGCCGCAAAGCAATCCTTAAGGACCTAACAGATTACTAATAACAGCGGGCAGACTAGCCCGCCTTGAATGGAAAAATATTAGATTAAGTGAGCCACCATCGTCCAACCCCAGCATACTGCGAGAAATCGCAGCCGAATCCAGCCTTGGGCTGGCACAAGCGGCATTTTCTGTGACGGCTCGGCTGCTTCTGCCTGTTAATCAATCCCAAGAACCTCCGTGGACGTGCGTCGAATCATAGAGCAAAGCTGCCCAGGCCTGCCTCATTTGCATGAACAAGTCGAAACATGCAGTGTTCTGTCTGGCAAAATCCCGCTACATTGAAAATGGTTGCCTGCATATTGCTCCATCAGGCAAGTTTATTCCCATTCATGAGGCGCTGAAGACCGATATCGTCCGCTCAATCCTTCAAGCCACCAAATAGCCAGCGGATTAGATGGTAGTTGCTTCGTCGCTGTGGCAAATGCGGGGGCCTTTTGACGGTGGGTCGGGTAAGACTTTGATAACTGAACGATTGTCGTACAACCACTCGATCAGAAAAGCCACCTTCAACAGTAAGCATGAGGAGCGCCATTCGCATTGTGGCTGCAGGCCGATCATGCTCTCTATTCGTTTCTACGGGCAGTGGTGGACAGATAAAGCCGACGGATGTATATAAATTGGCTGACTTCCTAGTGTGACCCCCAAAATCGACAGATGGACCTTTGAACAGATATCCACGCTTGCAAAAGCAAGTTCGACTAATGGGAGTATGAATTAATCGATTTGCTGATTGTTTGGGACTCATCAAATACGCAATGGATATTTGGGCCGAGGGCTGATGGTCGCCGAGACAAACGTAGTGGGCACGGCTCCTGGGTGGGCAGTGTATGGTCCTGTTGAGGAAAGGTGTTTGGCCGGCTGCACTGCTGACAAGACAAAGGGCATAGAGAGCAATTTAACGTGATATACACCCAAGAATTTCATGATACAGGGGATGATGAACTCAGTGCATGTGAAGGGATTTCATGGCCTCGGAGACAGTCCACCAGTGGGTGAAAATCCTGCCTTATCGTTTCGGGGACAATCCCAGTGACACCCGCAGTCCAAGAGTACCGAGAAACACGACGCGTGCATGTTTCAGAGGCTATTGTATTGAAAAGAAGGGATTTGTCGCAACAGATGGCTGTTAAATCCATACTCCGAGGTGGTGGTGCTCGACAGAACTCTTCGTTCGTGGAGCTGGTACCCGTGTGGAATAGAATAAAAAACAGTATTTGCTGAACCTTTAGAAACTCGAAAGGCTTAATGCAATTTTTCGATTCTTCACCGATGTTCCAAGTACCAGCCGTTATTGCTAGAATTTTGCAAGGACCGGATGTGGCTGCATCGCTGATAGAGGTCCTATGTCTCGCTGGATTCAAGAAAGTAGCGGTTCAGGCTGACAAAAGAGGAGTGTTTGTAAATGTAGGGGCAGGAAACAAAGATCAATTACGTATTTTGCTGTGGATTGGGAACGCGACAGACAGAAAGCAGTTGAATACATGATAAAAGCCCGTCCGTTTGTTGTAGCGTAGTTGATCTCCTGCGATAGATGGCTGCAAAACAGCACAAGAACTGGCTGAGCCATATTGGGCTGTCATTAGCATCATGTTCAACAATTTCACGAATTTTTCTCTTAGGAGGACTCAGCTGGAGACCACGCAATTTGGCTGCGGGTTTTGAAAATCGAAAGTGAATTCCACCCTACTGGATGGGCATCATAGGGCCCCAGTTAGAGAATCCGCCGATGTTATGAATCAACTGAACCGGTTGGGGGCACTCTTGGGGTGAAATGGAACGGAAAGATTGACGAATTTGGTTTTCACCCAGTTACAAACAGCGGATTTCTATCATCAGCTGTCAGTTTACACGATCCTTTTGGACTCAATTCCCCGTCGATGCTTACTGAAAAGATTATGCTGAAGCGTCCGTGGAGAAAGAAAGCAGGTTAGAATCAGCCCAGTGACTCCACTGCAACGCTTTTCATAAGAATTCTCGAAAAGTCCCCTGCGAAATGGGAGCGTAGTTATTCCGCGGAACCTACTCCTAAAGGACATGAAGCAAATAGTTAGTTGCTTGCCGTTCCAGACTCATTGTAAGTGGTTAAAGGAGCCGCGATGCATGGATACTGGTGTTCAGGTGACGACATTTGAAACTTTAGGCTGTTGCCATCCACGGTCCAATTATCGTTTTTATACCCATTATCGTTCCGGGACCAGAGCCTGAGTGGGGCAGTTTTAGTATTGAGGGAAGCAGATTGGAAAGATGTGCTTCAAATTCACCGGCTGGACAGCGGTGTTTTAGGCAAAACCAACGGTTAAGCAAAATTGCGCCCATAATATTAAAAACAGTTTCCGTGCTTTTATCGGAGACAGACTCTCTGTTCTACAAGTTTTGGAAACGCTCCACCGGTGGAGACAGTGAAATCGGCCGACGGTCAAGATAACCTGCGCTCTCGGCACCACGTGGTTGATCTGCTATTGCAACATACCCAGATAGTGGAGGTATATGCGGAAAAATCACACACTAAGCACCAAGCGAAAACCGTTTTAGATTGTGAGAATGAGAAACAGCTAGGTGAGTAATCAGAAGATGCATGTATTTCGGCGGTGCATGGCTGCGATAGAAAAATTACTTATGGTCCTACTGCCGAATGGCACAGAGTGCCATTTAGTGACACCAAAACCGGCCATTTTGGGCTTTCATGGATAAGTCGCAGGAATCCGACAGAAGAAAGGACGTGGTTACATGGAGACTTGCATAGAATCTCGAGCCGTACACCCAGGAGTTGCGTAATGAGTTAACACGGAGTAGTTCTTACAGGCAGTGCACCTTTTCACGAGCAGGCTAGGAGAGGAGTCCAGGGTATATACCTGTGATGGTTCAAACTTTTCTGGAGCTGAGAGAGAACTACCAATTTGGAACAAAAGCTTGAAGTGAGGCAAGCTGAGAGATAAAATTGCGTCACTTGACATTAATTAGGACTTCAACCGCGAGGTGGGGCACGAGAACGTTTGATGGGATCAGTCAGACGAATAATGCAGCCGCCGATGAACAGGATTTTAGCGGTGGTCTCTAGCAAAAATGCCTGCGTCGGTTCGTGGCCTCGCCGAGTCGTGGAACAGGTAGTTGCTAGTTTCAACTGACTAATAAGAGCGGTTAGATTTAGAGCATCAAGAGAAGGCTGACTCGCGAATCCGCGTTGCAAATGTCTCCCAAAATTTGGGAGGGAGAGGATGGTAAGAAGGCTCCCCAAACGAAACAATGACCGGATATCCAGGGGTAGAAAAGGGGAAAATAGTGCTTCCTCAAGTCGATTTAATTTATTTTCACGCGCTGCCCAGTGCAAACCAGATGTTAAGTACCACAGCCATCACTGATATCGGTTGTCTGATTAGGCCAAGCTTATTCTGTGAGACCCCGACTGATAGGTCAAATGAGTGATATTGATATATGCCCTGAATCCGAGTGTCGTGTCAACACGTTTTTCCGAAGCCATGATGCCCCACAGCGCGCACCAGCGGTTGATGTTTTTTTCATTGCATTGTATTTGTGACCCCGTGTTCCGTCTTCCAATATCTTAATAATTCCACGTTTATTTTTCATCAACAAAGGAAAAGATTGTCTAATTTGCCCCATGTGGCCAGACCATTTTAAGATAGGGTGAGGACAGACACCTGCGTGTGTACCACACCGCTTCCTCTTTTGGAGTGTTCACCGATGAAAACTAACAAATCTGTGGTCAGCGTGCATCACATGAATATTCGAATGCAGTTGGCGATAGATTAGTACACAACGCAGGGAACAGGTAGGTAGAGATGAATCAGCGTCATACTATCATATTTTTGACTCGCTTGATTTGGGCGGCATTTGGCGGACGGTGCAAAACGCATCTTTGGATGTCCTCTAAAAAACATTTAAGTGGGATTTTGTGAAACCACTGACGTTCAAACGGCGCTTTTGCCTCACTCCACATATGCTTTGTGTGTTTCAAAGAATTTTTCGTTCGCAATCCTTAGGTTGTTTTGCGACAGACTATTTGGGTTCCGCGCGAACTAGGTAAACAGTTCTGTAAGGTGACGTGTATTCTAATTTTGGGCCCTTGCTTTATAATCTTATAAGGTATTTTTGCTGGGCCATTATTTTCTGCATTTTGGGTTCTTCTTTGGCTACTTGTTTCTCAAATGCGGGTTACAAGAGGTCCGGTTCAAGAACAATGGGGTGGACCAGGTTATCTCGATCACCGACGGAACCAACTTAGCGTTGGTCCAAGACTGGTTAGATTATGGGATCTCCACTGAATTTCAATGACAAATCTGTCTAAGTAAGCTTCTGGTGGTCCGCAATGGCCTTAGGGACGCACCAGCGACGATGTTTCAATCAAATCTCGATCCTTCAGCTGGACTAGAATGATTTTTACCGAGAGTTGGGTTTACGCTCATATTGCGGTAATTCGGACATGCCGCACGTCTTTGCCATATAGTGGCTTTACGGCTTGAGACCTCACACTTGCGACTGACGGAAAATTAATTCTGGCCTTAATAAGCCGTTGACAACTTCCTGTAAAAAGTCCTTCCCATTATCACCCTGGATTTTTCTATCATTTGTGGGGAACAGGGTGCATACACACACCAAAAATCTCGCTCATCGGAGGCCTCCGGTGTTTGTGAAAGCGCTTGTTGTTAGAACCCTTTTGTACGGTGAACTTAGGTGGATGATGGGGCCTTTTTCTCCGGCTTGATAAGAGAACCTGATCAAGATATTACGAAATACGTTAAATAAAAACGTAAGCTGCAAAACAAAATTTCGGTGTCCCCTAGAGCTTTATCTGCGGAATCATCTTACAGCTGCCCTTAATTGTCTTGAACTACATCAAAAGCTTCCTCTAATTAAGGAACCTGCACTTTTCTAAGTTTGAGTTGCGCGTAGAAGATTTCAAGATGTGCCAGCGGCCACAAATGAAATCCTTAAAATTTGTTGTGCAGCAATATGGAAGGAATCTTCAAAATGTAGTCTGCATATATGCCGAATTTCTGAGTTCACAGCAGGCGTCGCTAATAAGCAGAACGCAGTTTGGCGATTTTTGAGATTCCGAACTGAGAAATAAATCATCTTGGAAGGTTCGCGTTTTATAGTTAGTTAAACTCTACGCACTACTGCCTGCATAAAAAATCCACCTGGTACAAATGGGATAAGTGTTGGCATATCTGGTTAGTGTACAGTTCTACTCAGTCTTGGAAAATAGCGTGCTCAGATAAAACCCAGCCCAGAGAAACATTTCATAACTTCGAATACCCTTGAACAACCCTTGGCTATTCAAAATCAGGTCACTTGAAATTCTTACAGATGTTGGAGACGATGAAGGCGGTATTACCGGCGGTCCTCGTATCTTTGAGTCCACGGGTCCAAAACAACCCTTGACCAAGGTCTATACGGGATATATTACCCGTCCGATTTCACCCTCCGTTCGTGGTATCGCAGAAAATTCCATGCCGGATGAAAAACGATTTTTATATCCATTCTTATTCCTTGCAGCGAGACAGTTATTTGCAATTGTGTTTCGACAGGTTCGTGTTCTTATATTTTTGGGCTATTAGACACAAAGTCACTTCACATTTAGTCGTCGTTGTTGGCTAGTTCTAACATCAATTGTTTTGAAAGATTTAGTTCTCAAAGGTTCCAAAACTACTGATTGCATATAGATGCAGCCTGCTGCACTTGAAGTGACTAGCGAGCCCACATTCCTCAAGCATCTCATCAACTCTTAGGATTTTCCGTAAACCAGGCTCCAAAAGACTAAAAATTTCGGTTTATAAACCAATTCTGGTGTCGTTAGAACCTTCATCGTGTGATGCTCCAGCTCAGACTCCACCTAATACCGTAACTTAAACTCCCCAAGTATGCGCCGACTACCGTCTGACCGTCGCGATCCTCCTAAACATGCTCACTATTGCTACTGATGAAGCCAAAATTATTGGAAAAACTCAGCACTCTGGTTCTTTCTAACTTTGACCAAAACGATGCTTGTTTTCAGAACCAATTGAATAATCCATTAATGCCGACAAATGCAGGACACATCAGATGAACTTTATCAATAAAGACGTTTTGTTTGCGGGCCTCGGAATTCCACTTGCCATCATCCAGTAGTTGATCAGTTACCTCATTGAGGATATAGACAGAGTTGAATTTCACCAAAATGATGCTCCAGAAGGAGCCCCTCCAGACGCATATCTCGCAAACTGCTTTAAAGGTTTTATGATAGAGGAGTTGTCGCTAGTCAGAGGGGACGTTCCGTTTCATCAATTTTGAATATATTGGCCATTGTTCAACTTATCCTGAATATTTTGCATGCTGGATGTCTTCATTTTTTCTTTAGTACCATTTTTGCGCATTGCCTTTCAATATCATCACTGTTCTGATTCTTGACGCAATTTGGGAGTGCTGCAGGCGCAGAGCAAGACGGCAAACCATTTATCTGTCACGTCGTTTAAACAGAGCGGAACTCCGATATTTGTAACCACCTGGAAGCATTGGGTGTCTTTCGGACATCTGAGCATCTGCATACGATTTTGTTTATTGCGAATTTTCAGTTTAATTCCGATCATGAGGCTCTGAGTCCTTTTCGCGCAATTGGTGCAAGGGCACAAAGGCAGATCATCACCTCCAGCGCATAAGACTATACGATTTTGCAAATACTCAGAATGCCCTTTGTATGTTGACTCTTAATCTTGCCCTTTTTGTTCACCAGCACCGGGTGATTCCCATTTTTTCTTTTATTCTAATCATCCAAGGAGTCTTACGGGTGACACCCGCAAAATATTTTTCACCCATATTGTTTGTTCTGAACCGAGGGTTTACCCAAATTTCAAGCTCAAATTAGCTGACTCTTTTGGTGCAGAGGTGAACTTTCACTTACTGCGGGTAATATTTTGGCCCTGAATAATCCCACGTTTTACCACCGACGACCCGCAAGGCCGATCTAGATTATTCAGACCTCTGTCTTCTAGGTGCTGAGAGAAGGAAACCATTGCCCATGCTGACTTGCTCGTGGTCTAACATAGTTTTTGACTGCTACTGGATTGCAAAAGACTCCGAAGTGTATCTGAGGTAATCACACAGAATGGCAGGAAAGTCAACCTTGTGGCCACTGACTGACAAAGCTTTGCGGTGAGTTTATGAGGATTGCTGCAGTCTCTTCCCGAACAAACATCACGTTTTGACGAACATCAGCTCCTATTGAAAGTTGCCTGTAATGTTCTTCACCAAGTCGTCACACGCAGAATTTACCCTGGATGCACCGCATTAGTTCTCCTGCCCCCGGTCCTAGTGATGGACAATTTACTTCACTTTACGGCGGAAGTATTAAACACACGGCTGAAATGTATTAGTCACAGGCATTCGTTTACTCCTGCCAGACGCTAGAGATCCATTGGAGAGGCGAGGTTTGTAAAAACAATCAGGAAATTCGACAATGCCTAACAGTGCCAACTTTTTATAAACTTGTCAAGTAGTAAAACCTTCTTACTTTAATGTCGCAATTTTTGTCATTCTGGCACATGCGAATGTCCACCCAAACGTTTTGAAGGTGGACATCTGAGGTCAAATATATGGTGCTTTAAGTCTGCGGCAGTGATGCGCTAGCGACGATTTGCGCCCATGTTCCATATGAAAATATAGAAATCTTATAAATAAACCTGCCATATATTAAACATCTATCATTTTCCCTACATCACCGTCATGTCAAACGGCTACGATTTAGTGAATCAGGTAGTGATGGTTTCCAGGCCAATTTCGATGGAATTCGGTAGCCATCCGTTGCAGCAAAATAACGGGAGATTGGGGGAAAGCTAGACGCCCATTTAAGGTGCGGCGCTTGCAGTGATTGTAAATGAACGGATGTATGACTCATTGAAGTGCACTACACACTCGTCGTTAACCTTTACTTCAAGGCTTTGGTTGAATTACCAATACAATCTGCGCTTCGCTGATGTGTTCTGTTATTTCGGAGTTCAGTTCTTTGATTCGAGCCCACTCCCTCGGAGTTCTGGTTTTATTCACTAATTTACATTATCATAATATGTTTACATTTGTTTTGCTCTTGTGCGCCCTTCGCCCTAATCAATGCCAACGAAGTATCAGTGTAAAACTTTTGGCGTTTCAGCTTAATACGTGGCCGGCCGCTTCAATGCCTTCTGTTTGTTTACAGCTTTTGGTCGAAATGTTCGGCTTAAGACAAAAGTTTTCCGATGTCGACAGCTTGCTTGAGATGTAACATTGTTTACTGTATATTTTTCTGCTTATTATTATAGAAACATTATCTATGACGGTAAAAGAAATCATTGTTCCTTGTCCCGTTTGAGTTTCGATTTGTGGAGCAGATCTGATAAGCTTATGGGAGCATATTTCATTCTTGCGCATCTAGACCTCTGCTTTAAGAATTTGCAACAGAAATAGCTAAGGTGATCAGTGCTTCGCTTTCCCTAGAGCAAGCAACAAGCGCAGCGAAGAGTCTTGAATGAACAGTAACATGGCCAATCAGTGAGGCATACGTCACTTAGTTGAATATTTACTTGGCAATGCCTAACCCATTTTTTATCTTACCGCTAGCGCCGCCTGAGGCTATTTATGACATGCAACGTACAAATCAGCCTGACCGAAGAAATTTAACGTAGTTGCCTAGATTTCTCTTTATAATGCTGCCCATGGTCATTTTTTATCTCGAAACCTTGAGGTCTTGAAACACCCGAGAGGGGTGGAGCCAAAAATTTAAGGCGGGCCGCCGCTCAAGAGTAAGCACATGAAAACGGATATAACAACGGCCATTATTTGAATGGATTAGTAGTATTCTGTTGTTTAGATGTTGAAAGAGACTACACCGGTCCTCTTTCATAAGAGAGACCGACGAAAGCCTTGGCCTGAGAAAACACCGCTAGTTAAACCAAAGATTAGCCGGCCGGGTCCAGTTGAATGAAGCTTGTACTGCAAACTTTTGAACTCGCTAGCTAATTCTTGGGTTCGGAAACTCCACACCGGCGCCATCCAAGGTTGGAATGGTGTGAAAATCTCGACGCCGTTCTCTGCTTGAAACTGTACAATGAAACAGTGGGGCGCCATAGTGTACACAGATATAAGTAAGTGCCAGATTGTGAATGGACGATGTCCAAATGGTGACGTGTTCATGTTCGGCTTTTTGGATTTGTTTATAGAACAACTGGGAATTCAGCACGAGGCCGATTAAAATGAGTAACGGAAGCTCCGGAGGATCGAAAAATATCCGACGCTAATTATGACGATTGGAATGGCTTACGTGCTTAGCCCAGACTCGGCCAGTCTTGTCGTGATGCCTTTTACAGAAGTCTATCCGAGTAAACCCTTTCTATACTTCTTGATTGTGGTTAAAAGCTTTTTGGATGACTAATGTTTAACGTGTGTTGGGCCGCTCAGTTCCAGCTTTTGGACGAAGATACTCTTTTACGGACGGCGCAGAATTGTTCCACAATCCTGTCCTGCAAACCAGAGCACACCATTGTAAAAAATGCCCCATTTTTTGGTAGTCTGAAATGTCAGTTATTAAGCAATCAAGTTTAATAAAAGCCCCACCGAGAAATGTAATTTCGTGTCCCAAGAAACTGGCTGCAAACTTTGCCGGGGAGTGGGGCCTACAGACAAAGCGCCTTGGATTATCCAACAAGGAGTTTTCAACGCCTCAAAGAAAATTAAATAAATCAAAGGATGTTCTAATGGAGTCACTAAGACGACGTTTCCAGAAAAGCTATGTCCCTCAAACAGCATGCACTAGAGCAGTTTTATCCGCCTCAGGTGAATAAATTCCATTAAGCGCCCGTGCAGCTGACTAGCGTCTAGATAGTTCCCTAAAACTCATGTAAATCTAGGCGACACGGGACCAGCAAACTGCCTGGAGAGGGTAACTTTGTGGTGCACCAAGCAAACTGGGAAGCTGAAGAAGTTGGTGTTGTTTCAGTGGTCAAGCCATTACAAAATGAGTCTGACCAACTTGGGCCAGAAATCGCTGACATCAAAAGAAGAAACTTGTCTATTTCCCCCCAGTGCAGGTTCACCTCCTTAAGACCAAACCATAAGCCCTGTATCTGTCACTTGGATCCCATTTCCTCCAAAATTGCGGTCTGCATACTAACCAAATCATCTAGAATAGCAAAACTCCAATAAAAAGCACTAGCTATTCAGAAACTTTTAACTCGCAGTTTGCCCTTGACGAGAACCCTTTTGTCGAGAGTGGCAGCAAGGTGCTGGCCTGGAACGAGAAAGCTTCAATAAATCCAGTGGATAACAGAGTCACCACAGCAAAATAACTTTAACACCGTGAAGGGATCAGAGTTCCTGCCTTTTCAGAAATTAAGTGGGGTAGGCCTCCCGTTGTTCTGCCTAACCTGGAGCTATCAACCGCACCGGTTGTACCAAGGCCCTCTTCTTAAACGTCAGACCACCACAAGAGTTCGGTCACCTCACCGGGAAATTACTTCTTCGGCTTCAAAACCAAATATTCCCTTTGCTCTAAAACACTATTGTTCGGAAGTCCAAATGTTTCTCTGCAAACGCCCAAAGAGACTTAAAAAGATAACGGAGCTAGCCACAGAAAATGGGCCTGAACTGAAATCTATCAAGGAGATTTGGATTTCTTTGCTTCATGCGTCGGCCTTTTCTAACGGACAAGGCTCGTGCAGAGGTCAATCTGGGGGCGATGTTTATGCTTTGAAAACTTTTCCTCCTTTGGTAAAAAACCGTCAGAGATCTGAAGGTGTCAGCTGCATCTTTGTGGTGTTTCTATCTTCTGGCATAAACAGCACTTTGTTTGGCGTAGTCCACTGCATTCCTCGTGTTTTCTAGTGTGATACCAGTTTTTTTTGCTTCCATAGATCCACCTCCTGCCACCATGCGCATTAATTTTCTGTGACAAAGTAACAGCCAGTGAGAACGAAAGGGTTTGGTGCGCCTGCCATACTGTTTAAATGTAGACGGTGACGGTGATGATTTTATAGACCATTCTTCCGACAGTAACTGAGAGAAATCGCAGCTATTCAACATGATGAGTGTCCTGTTGAAAGTCTAGCCATCGTGTCATTCACCGGCAATTTACAACTCTAGCGTTTTCCTGATTACAGCAAGTCTTCCGGAGCTTACCTCTAAAAAATCCCTATGAAACAGCACCGTACAGAGAGTACAAACCAACAACTCACGGAAAGTCACCAATCTTCGGGATTTCAAAGCAAGTCATTTTAGAATTTGCCAGAGAGGGTGATTAAAAGTGGAGATGATAAATCGGGTAAAACTAGTTGTCCACTTTGACTATGTAGCCAGCCGACCACGTGTCCGAATGTGTCTAAATATGTCTTTTCCTTGAACACTACAGACTTTTCAGGCACAGAACTGCTTTGTAAGCCTCGATTTAGCAGCGAGATTCCGTGCACAAATACCGGAGGGTGACCGTCCTGCTTAAAGAGCCCATCTTCACGGCTTACGTTGCCTTTGATGTAAACATCCAGTCTCAGAAGTTTCTCTCTTCCCCGACAGATAAGGCACCTAACAAATGGAGAAACTTGGAGATATTCTATGTTTGCGCTTACAGGCCTTCCCGACATGAAAGTCATTTAGCTTCCACTGGAAATCAGTGTAGGAAACAGATACAGGCATTGCATAGCGACACACCAAGTTGTTACCCAAACTGCACTAGAAACAAAGCCTAACTTTAAAAGTGGGTCAGCTGACCGAGAAACTGGACTCCCTCATCCTAGCTTTAAATAGGGGAGTGACCGTCCTGTAACATGCACGGATCTGGCGGCTGGATTCGGTAACTGCCACTTGGACGCAATTTTCAACACCGCATCAGCTTTATTGTTACAGACATTTTATTTACTCCTTCGGTCGCCATCCCAAATCATCCACCTAGCAAACCAGGTGAAGGCACAAGAGACCTGTGGCGCTAGTGCTTGGGAGAGGGCCGGATCGACTTTGCATTCTCATTCTCAAAGAGGCCTTTTACCTATTAACCTATCGGTTACCTTCTGTTTCTTAATCTGACTCTGGGAGCACGATCATCCCTGACAATCGAAAGAATGCAAATTTGACACTGTTGTACAACAGGGCAGTGGTTTTCTGGCTAATTATTTAGTCTCAAAACCACGCGCAGCAAAATCTTTAGGCGACTGCCCAAGCAATACATTTTTCGCCATCTGCAGGGGAAAAGGTTCTCACATGCTTCATCAGGGTTTCTTGCTTGACAGATTTTACTTCACCAGGATAATGCCAAACATGGGCGATCGTAATGAAGCCAATGGCGGTGGATGGGTTTCAGTTGCCCTCTCCGCGAACACTCCACGACCTTTCAGTTAAGTCTTACTTGCTCTCGGACCGCAGCAGTTGAATGTCTCTGGGTCTTTGAACATCGTGTGGATCTATTTTGTGGCCTACTTGCCAACCATAATTTTACCGCCAAGATGAGAAATGCCTCATTCAGAACCGCTGCAACTGGTTGCGTCTCACTTCTTCTCCGTCTGAAAATTCTGATTTTAATAAAAACATCGCTCCGTTCTGTCCAGTATCACGATATACTCGACTATGAGGCGTATAGGTTACAAATAAACGTCTTCAGCAGAGTGCAAATGGAGTCAGGTTTTGTCCGCTGGATAGCAGTTTTCCAGTGAAAGATGAAAAGTGCACCAGAGGGTCGTGTGAAAACACAAAATGACACCCGTACATTATGATCTTATTTACTGTCCTACCGAAAGTAAACCACAGTAAGTGCTTTCAGAGAGCCCACTTTGACTGCAACACCGGAAACTAAACAAAAACTGTTTTTAGAATCTTCAGGTTTATGTAAAAATCAATAAAATAATCTGCTAAAAGATGCACATGGTCATACAGCAGGCATAGGTGAAAAATGGTGGAATACGAGAGCAAAGCATTTAAATCTGAGCTAGAATGTGATCCACACTACCCAACAGTGGAACAGACAGCTGCTAGAAAAACCTCGTTGGATATTCCCGTCTATCAAATTCCAATAAAGTACTCTTTCGCAACGCATGTCTCTTGAATGTAGGCAGATTCAAGAGAAACGTGCTCAACATGACAATCATTATGACCCATGACAGTTGACAACCATGCAGACCGAGATTATAGTTTGCGCAACGAGGCGAGTGGAGTAAGCAATTTTGAACGTATCCATGAGAATAGGATTAAACGAGCCGCTTCAGAATCGGGAAAATAAAGTTAAGAAATAAGGAGGAACAACTTGAAATGCTAGCAGTTAGAATATATGTGGGAGAGCCACAAACATATCTTTAATTTTGATTCACTTTTAAACAGCACGTCAAACAAAGTAACCGTTGCCCATCTCCCCAGAATCAACTGTTTCTAAAGAAAGAGTTATTATACGGGAAATACAGCGGTGGAATTGCAAGAATTGGAAAAAGATTAGAATGGACCCGTAGCCAAAACACGGGAAAATATAACTGAGCAAACACAGTTATTCAGTCATTATAATTCGATAGAGAAGGATGACAATCGCCACTGTTCGCGGTTCAATGCCATATCCTTCAATGTCTTCAGCCCGCTAGTTGATGGGCCTTTCGAACCCGAACCCCGGAAAAGTGAGACAACTACGTTACCTAGGTTTGCTGTGCATTTTCCTTTTCCTCGTTACCACGTCATCTGCTCAACTTCATACGGCTTCCTCCACTCCGGGAACGGTACGCAAAACAGGGCACGGTATGGTAGACGAGTACTCGTCATAAACAACATGTGACCCAACCGGCGCAGTTCGCTAAGTTTCATAAGCTGAGATAAAGCATTCTCAAAACCAGTAACTATTAATAGATTTGTGAC